>OZ038517.1:32584322-32591822 GCA_964036315.1 Acanthosepion esculentum | reverse complement strand
CTGTCTATGGGGATTCTAAAAGTTGATCTATTTAGTGAGGGCATAAGACCAAATAAATGTAAGAAGGCTGTCATACCACTTTCTAAAATGGATAGGACCTGTCTGCTTCCTTTGAAAATAATAGAAGCTGTTTTTAACATAGCTTGAACATTGACTTAAGTGTAACAAATATTTATTAGCTCCCTCTCTTAAGTGTAACACTGATATGAAAAGAATACCATGATTATGAAATAAATGTGACCATGTTCCTTAAAGGACAAGATTTTAATTAATAAGCAATGAATGAGCCATAGACTCCTTGCTGAAAAAAATAAAAAATAGTGAGAAAGAAATGAAATCAATTTTTAAAATAATAATTAACTGTACATAAATTATTTTTCATCCTAAACAACCAAACCATCAATCTTGTTTAGACACCTGAAGAAAGACTGATGTTACAAGACAGAAATGTTGTAGAGACAAAAAAAAAATATAAGGAAATCAGTCAAAACCAACTGCATACAATGTTAACTGTTTATTTCTTTATTATCAGCAATGAGACATGGGATGGGAGGTAGTTAGTTTGAGATCTCAAAATCATGACAGAATAGCCAAAGGAATTTTCAATGGAATTGTCCAATAGGCATTGCAACCAGAAATAATCCCTTTTTACCATTTTTTCTCATATTAAGCACTTCAAATCACAAATGTTAACAAATAAATTTGATAAAAGTTAATAGGGGGATTAGTTTGCTTAGAAAATTCATTGTAAATTGATCTCTCTACAGGAACCAAAACATAATATGCTCAAACCAAGTTATTTCTTTGAATGTAAAAAAAAAAAAAGAATTCATGATCTGTTTTTTTTTTTGTTTTTTTTTCATATATTAGTACCGATTAAGCACAGCAAATTTCCAAAAATACTTTATTTTGTTTAAATTTTAATAAGTCACATGTTATGAGCATATTTTGTTTTAGCTTCCATAGGGTGATCAATTTACAATGAATTTATATAGCACCACCCACTATTAACTTTTATAACATTTATTTTGTGTGTTGAAATTTGTTGTGTGGAAGACCTAACCTGTAGCAATATGAAAAGAAAAAAAATTTAAATGATTATCTCTTGTCACAGTGCATATCATAGAATTCCACCAATTTTTTAAAAAATCTTGGTGCCAGGTGGAATTAAATAAAGCTTCTTTTTTTTGTTTTGCCTTCTTATCTCTGGATAGTGATCCTTTCATTTCATTTGCAGGTATTGAGTCCAAGTAAAGAAAAAAAAGGAAAAGGACTATCATGATTTATAATTACAAATAGTGACTTCCACTTTTAAACTTGAAAGCTTTCGAGGTATGTCAATTTCAGAGATAAATTTATAAAAAGTACTCAAAGAAATTTGGTATGCAGAAAGGAAAAGAATTTGTTTTTACTTACACTTTGTTTTTGTTTTTTTTACAAAGGTAAGTATTCTTGTAAATTAAATAAATTATTGAACCTAAATAAACATGTTAAATCTTTTTTGAAGAATTATTATGTTTGGTTATTTGGAGAAGCATGCTCATAAGGCCCTAGAGACTGGTGCTACAAAATCAAATAAAAATCACATCACTTGACATCTTCCAACAGCAACAACAAAAATGGGTTGCACATGTAACTAGAAGGGAAAAATAATGATGCTGACTTTCCACACAACCTTAAACAAAAGACTTGAAAGGAAACTGTCAATAATAGAAAAAGCAAACTTGAGAAGTCTAATTTCCTGGGTTTATGGCCATATCACATTGAAACACTGGTACTTGTATAATCACTGAAGTTAAGCAACATTGAACCTGGTTGGTACCTAGATAGGTGAATACCAGGTTCTGTAAGCTTAGATTTATAGGTGCTGTAATGAATAACATCTCTGAATTGGAAATCAGAGAGCTAGATGGATTTGTTATATTCACTTATATGAAAATACCCTTGTGAAAAGTATGAATCCACCTCTTCTCCCCCAGCTATGAGTTAATTAGTAAAACTTGTATCATTATTATTCCCCCTGCTAAAAAAAAATCTTGCAATCTAAAAATATTTGCTGGCTTTAAATAACTTGCTAAAAGGTTGATAAGCTGTAAAAAAACAAATTAATCAATTTCCCCAAAAAACTGTTTTAAGAAAAAGATTTTACAAATTTCAGCTGACAGTAACATTAACTGTTTGGTCAATGAATGCCGAATGTTTCCTGCATGGGAATGACTATTTTTTACTATTATCATTACCATTTTGTTTGTTTTAGTCTGGTTTGGTGGAAAAAAAATGGACCAATAATAAAAAGGTGAACATTAACTGATATGAAAAATCCCTTAAGCATAGAAAACAGAATGAGAAAAATTTACCTATGAGTATTGAATAAAGGGTTCAATATTTGTTGTAACCTAGGCGAAGGTTACTGAATAGAATAATCACACAAAGGTTGGTAATGAATAATAATACTTAGGACAAGAACAACACATAGAGGATTCGCCAGCAGCACATAGAAAAAGTAGTCAACTGTAAGTCAAGTGAATTCTACAATGAATCTCCAAACACAGACTGCAGACCAACACATACAGTATTTACTACTGTATTTATGGGAATGGAGGTATACCCATTATCATCTGTAGGTATGATACAACAATATTACAAGAAGGATAATGAGTACAAAGGCAAACACCTGAAGTAGAGCAGAGGATGCAATAGTCGAAATGTTGTGAGTATAACAACCAAGATGAGCATGAAGGCTTGAATAGCTAGGCATATAAGATAGACACCTGAAGTAGAGCAGAGGATGCAATAGTCGAAACGTTGTGAGTATAACAACCAAGATGAGCATGAAGGCTTGAATAGCTAGGCATATAAGATAGACACCTGAAGTAGAGCAGAGGATGCAATAGTCGAAACGTTGTGAGTATAACAACCAAGATGAGCATGAAGGCTTGAATAGCTAGGCATATAAGATAGACACCTGAAGTAGAGCAGAGGATGCAATAGTCGAAACATTGTGAGTATAACAAACATGACGATCAAGCTGGTTCAAATAACAATTGTCAAATGTTGCATGGAACAATAATGTATTTTGATAAAAGTAAAAGGAGCCCCCAAAAAAAGACTTGGTTTGTACAAAGACAATAAAATCTTCTTAAAGAAAAAAGTTCATTTTTTAAAGTAGAAAAATGTTTCTTGTACACACATAATCTTAGAAAGAGAGGCTTGATTTATTAGGCATTATCATAGTTAATACTTTTTTTTTTTTTTTTTTTAAGCTTATCACCCCAAGCAAGGCTGGAAGCCACTAGCACGCAAGGGGTTACAGAAGGTTTGGAGGAAGAGCAGATAGGAGTGGTAAAGGAGAGGATGTGGAGAAAGATAGTGGATCGATCAAGGCAAGGGGGTTACAGAAGATTTGGAGCGAGAGCAGATAGGAATGAAAGGTGAAAGGATGTGGAGAAGGGAAGTGGATAGATCAAGGCAACTGGAGATGTCGATTGATGTTACACTTAAATAGTTGGAGATTGTATTTGTCAGGGAAACAGGAATAAGGAAGGGAGTTCCACAGGCGAGATGTGCACGACATGAAGCTATTGGAGTAGAAGAGACATCTACATCTAACAGTTTCAACGGCGAAGGGGTGGGAACGGGATGCCAGCCTCGTAAGACGTTTAAATTCATGAGGCCTAGGAACCAGCGAAAGCAGCTCCTCGGAGCAATTACCGTGAAAGTATTTGTAAAAAAGACAGAGCGAGTTAAGCATTTCATCTCAAGCAAGGCATTAAAGTTTACCAGCCATTTCCTGCCCCAGTTAACCACAGATTGGAGGTCCTTTTTGAGACCAACACCCAAGTCAGTTCTGTCAGCGATATCAGATTTGCTATTGAGGCAGGAATAAATAGTAGTGTCATCTGCGTAGATGCCTAATGAGTACTGATAACATCAGGAAGATTGTTAATGAAGATCAAAAAAAGTGTAGGACCCAGGATAGAGCCTTGGGGAACACCAACATTCATGAGAAAGGAACTGGAGGAGAACCATTTAGGATGACCTTCATTTCACAGTTTAACAGGAATGATTATATTAAGTCAAATTATTGTCCAGAAATTCCATATTCCCGAAGCTTACGAAGAAGGCCAGCATGCCAAACCCTATCAAACACTTTAGAGATATCAAGAGGCACGGCTCGGGCTTCTCCGTTATTGTGAAGTGCTTGGTAAACAAATTCAGTTATGGCTGTGGGCACATTAGTGGTAGATCAGGCAAAGCAGAAACCGTATTGCTTGTCATTGTCAAGATAAGGGTTTCATATGCTAGCAAGGTCAGTTATAGAGTTTTTAAGCCACTTGTTATGATGAGTATTACGGTCACTGAACACAAAAAATATGTGCAAATGGATAAAGAGAGATATATTATCAGAAATGGTATTGAGAACACCACAGTCTTAGGAGGATGGAGAACAATAGAGGAAGAAAAGATAGCATGCAGCATTGAGGAGAGACAGATGGAGACACATGGTGTAGAGATTCAAGAGAGAGCTCTCTAGGCAGTGGGAGATGGTCCCTGACATAAACTCCCAGGCCATGCATGTGGGTTTTAGAGTCTTTCCAAGGAGTGGAAGGTAAGGGATAGACGAGTTAAGGTTGGTCTCACAGAGAGCTAGTATATCAGAAGACTTCTCAATGAGGAATGATTCCACACTACAGACATTGGCTTGACTGCCACAGATTTTGGAAAAGGAAATGTTAAAGGGTTTAGGTGATATTTTTTTAGAGCTGGTTTAGGTTTACTTCTTTGATCGTTTGTTGTCATGTTGGGTAATGTTGGTAATGAAAATGAAAAGGCCTGAAGTAATAGTAGCAGACAGTCATCATATGTGACATGGACAGAAAGGAGCTGGCATAACCTGCAACATAACGTGGCCTTAGGATTGCCCACCAGAGGTGTGTGCAGGGCCACCCTTCCATGCGTGACATGGCACTACAGACACCCTGATATTATGCAACTATTGATCAGAGCAACCGCTCAAGACGCTACACAAGAGTTAGAGCTCCTAACTACCAATCAGCAACAGCAACCAGAAAACTGTCAACCTGGTACCCTCAGAATGAAGAGACATTGCCACAGACTGCATACATGACAAGAGAATCACGACAGTACTACTACGGAGGCTAGAGAAAAGGATTTGTAGTTTATCATAGTACTAGCAGTATAACCAGTCTTTGACCGGGTCTTTCATTACTGGGAATTTTTGCTGTTCAATTGGAGCAATTTAAGTTTAGAGTCAGCCCACCCGAAAATCAGTATTAGTAACAACAATTGGGTGTAAGTGAAGCACATCCCCAAATGAGGGGGGGGCAGCAATTTGAATGGGTGGTGGCCCTGAAAAGTGCCGTTTTTGCTTTCTCAATCTTGCAAGGAAGGAACCTCTTCCATGGACTGTCATAATAATAATAATATACGATAATCTTTATTTATAATGTAATTTTTTTTTTATAATTCTAATAATCTTTTGTGTTAGATTTCAACTTTCTAAATTGATTGTACACTGTTTTTTTTTTTACAGACATTAAATTTTGCCTTTGATTTTTGCACAATCTGTAAAAAAAAAAAAAAAAAAAAATCAGTTTTTTCAATTTTTCACCTTCAAGGTTGTAATCTTTTTCCAGCCAATTTGAACTCAAAACCGGCACTGAAAAATTATCTATCAAACAAAAAAAATTTCATTGAAATCAGATGAAAATTGTAGAAAAACATAAACAACATCTGATCACACACATACATACATACAGACACACATTTTCAGAATTATAGATATATAGACAGAACAAGAATTACTAAAACCTGCAAAGTGGTTACTTCCCCTAATTAAGGATTTTTAGTGAACCTAGTGACGGGATTACCTCTCTGGAGAAGACATATAAGAGAATGTAATGATCAGTTACGTTTGATGCTTGGCTGTGATCTTCTAGCATCTTAGTAGGCTATTTGAACTCTTGCACACAAATAAGATTCACTTTTCATTACACATAATTCATCATGCTTTGGAAACAGCAAATACTCCTTAACTTCATTTCTGTCAGCCAATTTAAGCATTTTAGAGGCTCAAAGCGACTAAACTTTTGAAATTGATTCTGATCCTTTTGTTGGTGTAAAAGAATTTTTTTTGTGTGGGTATGTAAATGTGCTAAAATATAGGGGGTTCATTTTTAGTATATCATATAAACCCACTGTATTATTAAACCAATCAATTTTATTTTTAAATTAAAATATAATTGTAATTATTAAAGATTAACATATATTCAACATTGCTGGTGAACCGGAAGTCATCCAGGATTGGACAATAAATGCCAAGAGGAGTTGCATAGTGTGTAGTTAGAAAGATGGAAAAAATTGTAGCTAACGGAAGGTACACAAGTCGATACCCGATCAGTATCAGCTGGATCACTGTGGAGAAGGGGTATGATGTTGAAAGACCCGAAACCCCTAATAAACCTCAGCTAGATTACATCACTGATGATGTGTACCAAAGCCTCCAATAAATGTATTTTATGAAATATTCGTACTGAATTGTATTAACATTAATTATTAAACAAAGAATGTCTCAACAATGAAGTAATTCATTATGCATGAAACGATGTTAAAAAATGAAATGTTATATATTATTTCATGGCAAAGTGGAAAAATTTTTCTTGTGATGCATTTTGTCCTTTAGGACTTCAGTGGATAAAATTTGTTATGTTTGTATAAATACAGATGTGCACGAATGAGGGATGCTGGGTATTTTTCATTTTTATTTAAAATTTAGCCTAATTGCATTTATAATTCTTTTCCTTTTCATCACTTTTGTTAAAAGCATCCCTCATTGATGTAGTCACATAAACGTAACAAATGTAGTTCGCTGTAGTCCTGAAGGATGAAATGTGTCATAATAAAACATTTTCCACTTTGTCATACATCTTTCCCCCTCCCCGGAATATTCTTCTTGTTATATAAAAAATATATCATTATCTCATGCTTTTATTCAAATTTATAATTTTAATGTGCATGGTGAGAAATTAAAATCAATCTTCAAAAAGAACATTTTCCAGTAGCTTGTACTTTTTCATGTTTGTATAAATTTGTAAGATACATTTTTTGAATGCTCCAACACGAGTCATCAGTAAGGTTTTCCTATCTTCATTAAAAGTTTTGGGTTTTTCAACATCAGGCTCTTTTCACCAGGTAACACTGCCTGTGTTGGTCAAGTACAAGTTCTCATTTCATTAGCCATGTGCTACAAATTCTGCAGACATGCTAGTTTTAGCAACTTTTTCCCTTTTAGTACTTTTGTTTAAAAGTGTTTTGACCATTCTGCCATCAGCTAATGAAATTCTTCCATTCAAGTATATTACTGAATGGGTTTATTTCTTCGGGTTTCTTGAGAGGTTGTTTGACAAATATAGAAGACACAGAGATATTTAGAATACTGTTGCTACTTTTACTCATGGCTACATATATTTAAGTATCACT
>OZ038517.1:32479322-32579322 GCA_964036315.1 Acanthosepion esculentum | reverse complement strand
TTTTTATAACTCACAATATTTTCTTTAGTTTCTTGTAGATAGGTTTGTATTCACATTGTAAATACTCATTGGGGTAGTTTTTTTAGAATTGTTATTTTTTCCCTGCCCCCACAGACAATGAATTGTAAAAATGGGAACTAGTTAGTATTTACATAGAGACAGTGAGGCATTATGGTGTTTGGACTAAGAAAGGTATGTATGTATGTGTTGTTTTGGTGTATGGAATATTGTTCGTACGATTGGGTCAGTGTTTCCGGCTAGCTAAGTTATAGTTAAGACAGAAGAAGACCATCCTTTCCCCAATCCCCATTAGGCCTTGTGCCACATTTCTGTATAGCACAGAATAAATAATGCTACTCATCTCAAGGTTATGGACAAAATCCAAAGAAGGATCTGAAATGTAATTGATCTTCACTTGGCATCTTGACTTCGGTCACTTTCTTATCAATATGACGTGGCTTCCCTCTGTCTTTTCTACAAATATTTTCATGGATACTTCTCTGACAAGCTTTTTTCCCTTGGTGCTCAAACTACGTGAGTTTAATCGTGCTACTAGATTGGCATCTAGGTCTCACCCTTTTACTGTTGAATTAGTTAAATGCAACTGCCACTTCTACTCCAACAGTTTCTTTTCTCACACTTCCCACCTGTGGAACTCCCTTCTGCTTCCTTGCTTCCCCGATAAGTACAATCTTCAAAAATTTAAATATAATGTCAAATCGCCAACTTCTATCTTCTTGAACTCTGTTCAGCTTGTATCCTTTCCTCAGTCCCCTGTATACCCAGTCTTTTTTCTCTCCTTCACTCTCTGTAATCCTCTGTGTACTAGTGACATTTCCACCTTGCTTGGGGGTGAAATGTTTAAAAAACAATAAAATAAAATAACGACCTGACAGATATTAAAAAATGTTAATATCTAATCCAGAGATCTCAAACTAAATGGCACAAAAGTGCTATTGTCACTAGGGTATTACCAATATGGGGGAGATCAGCTTCCTAACCAAGGGGGCTGCAGACCCTGTGGGCAGGTTTCCAACAATGTGCAAACTCTCTTTGTGACAGCTTCATAATCAGGATTCTATGGGCCCACAAAGCTAAATTAAATGAGTGTCGTATTTTTGACCAACAGAAATTGTGAAAGTGAAAGAGAGACAGAAAACTGGGAGAGGTGAAGGGTGAAAGAGAGTGAAGGAGTGAAAGGAGAAGAGAATGAATGCAAGAGAGTGTGAAAGGTGAGTGAGAGTGAAGAGGAGATGTGAGTGATGGGGATAGGATTGAAGGAGGAGGGAGAGTGAAGGGGAGAGGGAGAGTGAAGGGGAGAGGGAAAAGGGGGATTGGAAGAGAGTGAAGGAGAGAGAAAAAAAAGAGGGCAGGCAGTATTCCAGGTATACATGTTTATTAAATCAGTTAGCTATGTACCATGCGCGATACATGCTTAGGCGATCATGTATCTTTTGATACATGACTGACGAGGCAGATTTTTTTCCCGCAGTAGGTTGGCATTTCTTTCTGCTGTAGACCATCCAAGGCTATAGAACCCAGACTGTCCTGCTATTTACTCATAGCTGAGGGCAGAAGAAGAGGATTCATACCTTTCCCAAGGGTATTAGCACATAAGTGAATGTAATGGATTCGACTAGAATTCGAACTCGTCTCTCCAATTCCTCAATCCAAGCCGCCATCCATACCTCCACCATGCCTCCTCGTTTATTAAATACATCTTTTGGAAAAAAAAAGAAAAATTTATGCATAAGATTTTTTAAAAAATCCTCAATTGCCAAACTGCAATGCAAAAACATGTCCCACATCAGTTAATGCAGGACATGTTCTTCAGTATCAAAATAGTTTTCTTCCTTTCCCTGGTGAGGTAAAAGAAAATACCTAACTGCCCTTAAAATTGACTGATTGTCGGTATTTGGTGGGTAGGTCTAGATCAATACTGTTACTGTAAAAGTATGAAAGGAGGCAAGAAACAAATTTATTAAACATTAAATTTTGAGGAAAGTATTGACAATGCAAAACGGTTTCCAAAAGTCTGCATATTTGAAACCTCTGGTCTAATCCATGAGAATTTAAAGCCTTAAAAGACAGGATAGATTTTAAATCTATTAAAAGAATATTTTAACTAAAATAATTCACCTGTCAAAAACATCAGAATTTAAAAAGTTGAAAAAAGAAATACAGTAGTTTATATTGTAACTCATTGATTATGTTATGAGAAACCTCTTGGACATCAAGTATCCCCATTTATTAAAAGGAATGTTGTTGGGGTAGGGTTATAGGACATAAATACTATTTCCAACACACTTATATATCCACATGCATACCATATTAAAAACATGCCCAAACTTTATTTTCTACTCAATAACAGACAATATTTACAAACATGTGAAAAAGATTTCAAAATTTTGTTTAAATCAAAGTGTTTATTGGTTAGAAATTAGCATCACTATGTAAAATATTTAACAGTCAGAGAAAACTGAAACACTATTTTTCTCAAGCCTACTTCTGGGAAAAATTTCTAGCAAAAACCGATAGATTTTGACTTTCTGGAGCAGAGATGTGACTGTCCCCAAGCTATTCAAACACAAAACAAGATGTGTCTACATAGCTATTTCCTTTCCCACCAGTGTGTGCTGAAAGAAAAATGTGTCAGCAACTTTAACCAAATTATCTCCAACAGCAGCAGAGATAGTGATTTTTTTTTTTTTACTGATGATCAAAATTTTTTTCGAAACCACAGCTTTGATTGAACCAACTATTCAAAAGTCTTTTCTCACTCACAGCTTTCTACTATAGTCCAACTACTAAAAATCTTTTCTAAACTACAGCTTTGACTGTGAACCAACTATTCAAAAGTCTTTTCTCACTCACAGCTTTCTACTATAGTCCAACTACTAAAAATCTTTTCTAAACTACAGCTTTGACTGTGAACCAACTATTCAAAAGTCTTTTCTCACTCACAGCTTTCTACTATAGTCCAACTACTAAAAATCTTTTCTAAACTACAGCTTTGACTGTGAACCAACTATTCAAAAGTCTTTTCTCACTCACAGCTTTCTACTATAGTCCAACTACTAAAAATCTTTTCTAAACTACAGCTTTGACTGTGAACCAACTATTCAAAAGTCTTTTCTCACTCACAGCTTTCTACTATAGTCCAACTACTAAAAATCTTTTCTAAACTACAGCTTTGACTGTGAACCAACTGTTCAAAAGTCTTTTCTCACTCACAGCTTTCTACTATAGTCCAACTACTAAAAATCTTTTCTAAACTACAGCTTTGACTGTGAACCAACTGTTCAAAAGTCTTTTCTCACTCACAGCTTTCTACTATAGTCCAACTACTAAAAATCTTTTCTAAACTACAGCTTTGACTGTGAACCAACTATTCAAAAGTCTTTTCTCACTCACAGCTTTCTACTATAGTCCAACTACTAAAAATCTTTTCTAAACTACAGCTTTGACTGTGAACCAACTATTCAAAAGTCTTTTCTCACTCACAGCTTTCTACTATAGTCCAACTACTAAAAATCTTTTCTAAACTACAGCTTTGACTGTGAACCAACTATTCAAAAGTCTTTTCTCACTCACAGCTTTCTACTATAGTCCAACTACTAAAAATCTTTTCTAAACTACAGCTTTGACTGTGAACCAACTATTCAAAAGTCTTTTCTCACTCACAGCTTTCTACTATAGTCCAACTACTAAAAATCTTTTCTAAACTACAGCTTTGACTGTGAACCAACTATTCAAAAGTCTTTTCTCACTCACAGCTTTCTACTATAGTCCAACTACTAAAAATCTTTTCTAAACTACAGCTTTGACTGTGAACCAACTATTCAAAAGTCTTTTCTCACTCACAGCTTTCTACTATAGTCCAACTACTAAAAATCTTTTCTAAACTACAGCTTTGACTGTGAACCAACTATTCAAAAGTCTTTTCTCACTCACAGCTTTCTACTATAGTCCAACTACTAAAAATCTTTTCTAAACTACAGCTTTGACTGTGAACCAACTATTCAAAAGTCTTTTCTCACTCACAGCTTTCTACTATAGTCCAACTACTAAAAATCTTTTCTAAACTACAGCTTTGACTGTGAACCAACTATTCAAAAGTCTTTTCTCACTCACAGCTTTCTACTATAGTCCAACTACTAAAAATCTTTTCTAAACTACAGCTTTGACTGTGAACCAACTATTCAAAAGTCTTTTCTCACTCACAGCTTTCTACTATAGTCCAACTACTAAAAATCTTTTCTAAACTACAGCTTTGACTGTGAACCAACTATTCAAAAGTCTTTTCTCACTCACAGCTTTCTACTATAGTCCAACTACTAAAAATCTTTTCTAAACTACAGCTTTGACTGTGAACCAACTATTCAAAAGTCTTTTCTCACTCACAGCTTTCTACTATAGTCCAACTACTAAAAATCTTTTCTAAACTACAGCTTTGACTGTGAACCAACTATTCAAAAGTCTTTTCTCACTCACAGCTTTCTACTATAGTCCAACTACTAAAAATCTTTTCTAAACTACAGCTTTGACTGTGAACCAACTATTCAAAAGTCTTTTCTCACTCACAGCTTTCTACTATAGTCCAACTACTAAAAATCTTTTCTAAACTACAGCTTTGACTGTGAACCAACTATTCAAAAGTCTTTTCTCACTCACAGCTTTCTACTATAGTCCAACTACTAAAAATCTTTTCTAAACTACAGCTTTGACTGTGAACCAACTATTCAAAAGTCTTTTCTCACTCACAGCTTTCTACTATAGTCCAACTACTAAAAATCTTTTCTAAACTACAGCTTTGACTGTGAACCAACTATTCAAAAGTCTTTTCTCACTCACAGCTTTCTACTATAGTCCAACTACTAAAAATCTTTTCTAAACTACAGCTTTGACTGTGAACCAACTATTCAAAAGTCTTTTCTCACTCACAGCTTTCTACTATAGTCCAACTACTAAAAATCTTTTCTAAACTACAGCTTTGACTGTGAACCAACTATTCAAAAGTCTTTTCTCACTCACAGCTTTCTACTATAGTCCAACTACTAAAAATCTTTTCTAAACTACAGCTTTGACTGTGAACCAACTATTCAAAAGTCTTTTCTCACTCACAGCTTTCTACTATAGTCCAACTACTAAAAATCTTTTCTAAACTACAGCTTTGACTGTGAACCAACTATTCAAAAGTCTTTTCTCACTCACAGCTTTCTACTATAGTCCAACTACTAAAAATCTTTTCTAAACTACAGCTTTGACTGTGAACCAACTATTCAAAAGTCTTTTCTCACTCACAGCTTTCTACTATAGTCCAACTACTAAAAATCTTTTCTAAACTACAGCTTTGACTGTGAACCAACTATTCAAAAGTCTTTTCTCACTCACAGCTTTCTACTGTAGTCCAACTACTAAAAATCTTTTCTAAACTACAGCTTTGACTGTGAACCAACTATTCAAAAGTCTTTTCTCCCTCACAGCTTTCTACTGTAGTCCAACTACTAAAAATCTTTTCTAAACTACAGCTTTGACTGTGAACCAACTATTCAAAAGTCTTTTCTCACTCACAGATTTCTACTATAGTCCAACTACTAAAAATCTTTTCTAAACTACAGCTTTGACTGTGAACCAACTATTCAAAAGTCTTTTCTCCCTCACAGCTTTCTACTGTAGTCCAACTACTAAAAATCTTTTCTAAACTACAGCTTTGACTGTGAACCAACTATTCAAAAGTCTTTTCTCCCTCACAGCTTTCTACTGTAGTCCAACTACTAAAAATCTTTTCTAAACTACAGCTTTGACTGTGAACCAACTATTCAAAAGTCTTTTCTCCCTCACAGCTTTCTACTGTAGTCCAACTACTAAAAATCTTTTCTAAACTACAGCTTTGACTGTGAACCAACTATTCAAAAGTCTTTTCTCACTCACAGATTTCTACTATAGTCCAACTACTAAAAATCTTTTCTAAACTACAGCTTTGACTGTGAACCAACTATTCAAAAGTCTTTTCTCCCTCACAGCTTTCTACTGTAGTCCAACTACTAAAAATCTTTTCTAAACTACAGCTTTGACTGTGAACCAACTATTCAAAAGTCTTTTCTCACTCACAGATTTCTACTATAGTCCAACTACTAAAAATCTTTTCTAAACTACAGCTTTGACTGTGAACCAACTATTCAAAAGTCTTTTCTCCCTCACAGCTTTCTACTGTAGTCCAACTACTAAAAATCTTTTCTAAACTACAGCTTTGACTGTGAACCAACTATTCAAAAGTCTTTTCTCACTCACAGCTTTCTACTATAGTCCAACTACTAAAAATCTTTTCTAAACTACAGCTTTGACTGTGGTTGTCACTGGTGGTATTCATTGCCAAGCATTGGTGTGCTGATAGACATTTCCTTTTGTGTGAAATTAGTCCTCTGTTGGATCTGAAGAAACCACTGTATAGTGGGGTAGGTGTGTTTGGGGGATGGAGAGCTTTGGCTTTTCTTTAGGTCCTCTTTGTCTCTTCTATTTGCCTTCTGGTGTTTTCGAAGGATATTGTTTTTTCGCATACTGCTCTTCGACAATTAGTTCTTTC
Organism: Acanthosepion esculentum; assembly: GCA_964036315.1. Classification (NCBI taxonomy): domain Eukaryota; kingdom Metazoa; phylum Mollusca; class Cephalopoda; order Sepiida; family Sepiidae; genus Acanthosepion; species Acanthosepion esculentum. The sequence goes on along the minus strand of OZ038517.1, from coordinate 32,572,736 downwards.
TGTAGCTACTGTCTCCCAAATGACCAGATCAATTTCTGTGCTCAGTATGGTGTTTTTGAGCTGATCTTTGATCCAACTACACAAAGACTTTAGCTCAACTAAAGACTATTTTTACTACTTTTTGACTCTTTTTGAATGAACCCATGTTTTCTTTATTCTTATTCTATAATTGTTTGAAATTGAGATGTTTACATTTTTAATATAAAAAAAACCTGGACAACTGAATTTTCTACAGGAGTATATAGTAAAATAGTAACATGTGTGTTACTATATTGGTTGATGTATTAAATGGTACTAACTCTAAGGTTGTTTCAGAAGACAAAAAATTTAGTTATTTCATAAATTAATAACTTTTTTCATTAAGATTATTAACGTACACCCTTGTGCAAATTAATTGAAACAAAACAAATAATTCCATTATTATTTACTTTTTTGTATTTTTCCAATGAAACATGACCCAGTGCACATGTTAGTACTTCATATGTACATTCCATGAAGTTGTTGCTTGCACATTGACCACAGATTCTCGATTGGATTTAAATCTGGAGAGTTTCCAGGCCAGTCTATAGTACTTTGATTTGCTCACTGGTAAGGCTTGCCAGTGTGTTCGTGCAGTGTTACAATTTTTGTAAGCCTCCTTGGAGTAACGTCCATTGCCGACAATGGCTGTAGGACAACTAATCGACAGATGAGACAATAGTGTCTGGGTGTGATAAAAATCTGATGCAATTATGGATGACACAATATTTTTTAAGGCCAAACAAATTTCATCATACACCCCGAAAATAAATTCATTCATATTACTGCACGCCACTGCAAATGACCTAATCTGAGGAAAAAATAGAGATCGATTGCACCCTGTCACTCAAGTGGGTCTAAAACTGACCGTATTTCAATTAATTTGCTGGAGGATGTTAAAAAAAAATAAAATAAAATAAAAATACGCCAATAAAAAAAACTATTTAATAATTTGTTTTAATTTTCCGTTTATCCTAATTTTGACGCTGATGTTTTCTATGATCTACAAATTATGGTATTCAAAGTTTTACAAGAGTACACGTGAACTGACGACTGTAAAAAAGTAACATTTTATTTTCGAAATAAGAACGTCTTCTTACCCAAGATTACTTGTGTACGTAGAGCCACTAACCACTTCTTTTTCATGCACTTTAAAACTTAGTAATAGCTCGGTAATCTTAAAATTTATATACGCACAGGTGTTCCTAGATTTACTGCATAGAGATTACAAACAAAAGAGTACAATAAAAAGAGTACAATAAAAATCGTTATTTACGAGTACGACATATTCTCAAAAAGATAAAAGGGGAACGACATGTAAATAACTCCTGTGGGTTCTATTGTTTACCACATGAAACATTGTCGCGATTTTAAAACTTTTTTTTTTATGCCTACTTAAAAATAACGAGGTAAATAAGTTGTTCACAAAGCTAAATTGTCACTTGTGACCTTCCGTACTCTAACATTTCCTCCCGTAAGATGAAATCACGCACATGTCACTTGTCAATCAACACCTCTGTTAAGCCCGGCTTTCAAAGTGTACATTTTTATTTCAGCGCAGAAAGTAATGTTTGTTTCAAAATACATTAAATAAACTTTATAATTTCTAATTTTCTTAAATTAATTTAAAAACAAATCATAATTGATTTTTTAAACGAATTTTAAACGTAAAATTTAACTTTTGTAAACAAAAGTTAAAAAACTGCTAACGATCGATTTTCTGTCAATTTTGTTGCTGGTAAAAAAAAAATGGAAGATTTTTAACGAAAATTTTGGACGTGCTAAAAATTATTAAAAAATGTAAAAAAAATATTCAAAAAATACTTTGATCTTTCCTCTTGAACATAAACTAAAACACTTAAAAAATTATTTTAAAATTTAAGGCCTTTCTTTATTATCCTGCTCAATGGTATGCTCATTTTCCAGCGATCTTGTGGTGTATATTTAAAATTTAAATACACTATCTGCCAACTTTGGATATTGAGTACTGTTTCATGCAATCTTTAAGCTATTTTGGCTTTTTTTTACTCACTTTCCAGTTGGGGTTCCTGGTTAGCTTCCACTTTTAGGCAAGAAACTTTTTTTTTTTTTGCGTGCATACGAAATACCGAAGAATTACCTGTCGCTTTATTTAGCATCATATTCTGAGCACACACTGTTTCTATTAATAAATATAAATCTATATGCTGAGAATATAAGGCTTGATAAAGTTGGTATATTTATTTCGTTTTTTATTTATGTTCCCTGGAGTCTCAACGAACGTTTTTCTTTTCTTTTTTTTTTGTTTGTTTTCATTTCTCTGTGAACTGAAAATATCGAAATATTTTTTTTTTAAATTCAGTTGCTTTTTAGGTGCGATTTCTCGTTTTTATTCAATTTCTGATGAAAGATTTTTTTTATTTGTCACAGAATTTAAAATTCTATTCATTTCAACAGATAAAGAAAAAGAAATATGTGAACGTACTCGGAATTTGATGCGGGTTTTAACTTTTTTAAAAATAAGCCAAGAGAGAGAGATACGAAAAAGTTTCCGGACGATAAAATCGATTTTTTTTTTAAAACTACAATTGTTTTTGTATACCCTACAAAATGTAAACAAGAAAAATAATTTAATAATTTTACCAAACCTACACAACATAAAAAAATACACTTTATATTTCTAGGGCTCATATTGAGGAAAGAGGGCTTGGAAATTTTGATACTCACAGAACATATGGAAGACAAGAGGGTCAGAGGAAAACAACGCATAACCTACCTAGAGAGCGTGTGTAAATGAAAGACAGGATCTAGGAGAGATTACAAAAAGAGAAAATTTATTAAACAAAGAACGGGTAGTTGTGGAGAACTATGATCGTCAACGTCCTGAAGGGACACGGAACTTAGAAGTCGCCAGAGTGATTGAGAAGGGAAGGTGTTTTAAGTTGGTGCGGGCGCGAGTAAAACTTTTCCTACCAAAATTAATTCTCATCACTTTCACATGGTCGAGGCAAATTATTTTTTCTGGTAGGAAGCATGCATTTTAAGGACAGAATTTTCTTCTAACCCTTGATTTAAGAGCCAATTAAAGTAAAATAAAAGTAAATAAATACTGTATTTGCCGGTCTATTGGACGTGGATTTTTTCCCCAAAAAATGCACCAAAAATTATCCCGCGTCCAATACAGCAGTAACATATGAGAGAGGTATATGGAAACTACGAAAAAAATGGGGATCACTCACTATTAATCAGTGTTACACTGTACACTCAGTGTACGCATAGAGCTTAGTTCTGGAATTAGAACTCCTGGGAGTCAACAAACATGATTTCAATAAAAATATCCTTGAAAAATTCACCCAAGTAAAAGAAATTTATGGACAATATTTTGCTGCTTGTTTTGTAGAAATATCAGTTTTTTTTTTTACACACTACACTACAGTATTGCAGCAATATAATATTGCCGCTTGCTCTGTGTGCGCTTTTGTATTGTAATTTGCTTTTCTGCATGTATGGTATGGAACTTCAATCACCAACAAGTACCATATTTCCGGGGGGGTTTTTTTGCCTATGTACTAGCGTTCACTGATATCAGTAGATTTCTTTGTAGCTACAAATTACTACTGTGTACACTGTACTGTATATGCATATGTTACACCCTGAAAAACTAAAACAATTTCAATAAATGCATTATGAAATATACTAAAATTATTCTTTTCTCAAAAATGTCTTGATAAACCCTATATCATTTAATTTTTTTTTTAAAGTATCAGTAGTATAATTTGTGCTAATAGTAAAACTAAGTATTTCTGCATGGTAAAAGAAAAAAAAAAAAAAAAAAAGGGAAGGCTATAATTTTCTTTTTGGTTGTTTTTCCGTGTCAAAATCTGAGTGTGTCCAATAGGCCGGCAATAACGGCATGATTTATATTTTACAAAATGGGAGGTTAGCATGGTAAACGAATACTTATTTATTAAATACGGCATAAATACAAGTTCAAAAAATATGGAGAAGAAAGAAAAAGAAAGAGAGAGAGAGAGGGGGGAGAGAGAATTTTGGTACTACCTAGATTAAAATCAAGGTAATACCCAAATTTTGGTGGAACTTAAGTTCTACCAAAAAAATGGATGCGTTTTTTCTGAAATGAAAGCAGAAATCGTTACCCACCATTCTCAAAAATTTGCAAAATCAGGGAATAATCCGCTTCAAACAAAAATTTCCAGTTCTTATTCATTAAATGACTGAATTGTGTATGCTGGATACTTCTTTCTATTAGAAAACTGTGTAAATATTTGCGTGGCGTCATTTTCACCTTCCCTTTTTGATATCTTGTGAACTTTTCAATTTTTTGACAATTGATGCTTGTATAATTTAATTAAAACACATCATCTTCTTTTATTGAAAATGAAAAAAATCTACACTGAATAATATTTATTAAAAAAAAAAAAAAATTCTTTTAATTTTCCAGTGTGATTTTGGAATTCTTCCAATGGATGTTTGTAACGAGAATTATTTTTATTAAATAAAGACGTTTCAAGAATCGAAAAATGTAAAGTTTAATGCCATTTTCGAGTGTGAAAAAAATATAGTGTAACCCGGATATAAGAGAGTCGTCGGGACCGGATAGGAAGTCTCTTATATCCGGGTTTGGTCTATTATATATACATTAACACAGGCTCTAATTTGGGACCAGAGAAAATCTCTTATATCCGGGTTTCTCTTATATCCGGTTTACTGTATTTTTTAAATTTTTAAGATTTTTCTCATTTTAGCAGCTTACTTTTAGTACGGAAGTTCAAAAACGAAAATCCGAATTACCTTATTTGACTGATTACTCGGATTAAGGCGCGGGGGCTTTACGAAAGGGAAAACTGCTAGGAAGTTGTGGAGAGCCATGACCGCCTATGTCATAAAGGGATGAGGCACATAGATGAAGAATATGATAATTATGATTACTATTAAATATGATATTTATTAACTCTTAAATTCAGAATAAAAAACTATGTAAATAAGTATTTTATTACATCATCAAACAGATAAGAAAATAATGAAAAACTAAAAGCTATGATATAAACTAAAGTGTATCATTTCACTAAATTTTAATTAATTTCTTTTCTAAAAAATAAAATTATTCATTCTACTTAGTTTCATAAAAGTGTATAGAATTAAAAAAATATATTCTTAAACCACTGGTTATAAGGTTAAATATATTTTATTTTTAAACATAATTACCAACTTCTTTATTATTGCATTGATGGTGTTCCGTATTTACTTTTTCGCGCGCTTTTGAAGTCAGGGATGAAAGCAGGATATTATTGTTGGTGACCTATGATATAACAGGTTACTGTGTGTAAATAAATGTTATCTTCATTATGTTTTAAGCAAAAAGTAGACACTACTTTTACAAAATCCATTTAACTAATTCTTAAATTTACTAATTTATTTTCAAACACATTTCTAGGACAAATATTTGATTTTTAAGAGATTTTTAATTTATTGCTTAAATTTTTCGTTTATAATGGCGGTTCGATGAATTGTGTGACGAGTAAAAGTGCCAATTTTTTTTTTTTTTTGCATACAGAAATTTATTTATTTTAATACGAATTAGCTTAAGAGCCATTATCTTTCGAATATAACCAAAATTTAACTTTCAAAGAAGTCATTTAATATATTTAAAGTGCGTTTTTAGTTTGTTTTTTTTTTTTTTTGTTTTTTTTTTTATATTTAGAAATCCGTGGCGGTATATATCACTCTTCGTCACCGAGGCCCGTTGGAACAGTTGGTATGACGTTTGCCTGATAACGTAACTGTCCGGGTTTCAATTCTCGGTAGTGGATGCGCACTGCTGATGAGTCTCAAATATAGGATGAAACGGCCGTCCAGTGCTTTCTGCATTCTGTTGAGGTTTTTTCTAGAGTCGATGAATTACTTAATTATAATTACCTCAAATCCTCCTAATTTCAATTTATTTTTTATATATATATATATATATATATATATAAAAAACATGTTTCATTGAATATGACAAGCAAGGAAAATTTAGTTTTTCCAACATTCTTACTTTCGAAACGGAAAAATGTAAGAATGATGGAAATACTATATAAAAATTTAAACTTTCTTTGTCTGTCATATTCAACGAAACACACGCACAGATAATGTGTGTGTTTCATTGAATAATGTAGACATATTGTATTTACTTATTTTTATACTGATCCTTTCAGTTGTCTTAACAGTTTCATGATGTTGAGATGAAATCCATCAAGGAAGGCGCCGTATGTTTTTAACCCAAGTATTTTCGACCTTTTCTAAGATCATCTTCAGCGGTAAATTACAAAGACAAACATGCTATTGTAACTGCGATGAAATCTGCATTCCGTTGCCATATTGTGTGTTTGTTTTTTTTTAAATACGCGCGAACGCACTCTGTTATAGTTATTTTAGAATTTTTAAATTTATTCGTTGTAGTTATGGAATTATTTTTTACAAAGCAAGCATTTCAGTAGAAGGGACTGACTGGGAATTGGTAGAATGTAAAATGTATCTAAATGTTATATGCACTTTAATATGTTATTGCTATATTCGTAATAAATTTTGTTGAGTATTGGTTGATTTTGACATAGCGAGCCTCGAGAATTTGAAGTTTTTGTTTATTATTTTTATGGTGTAATTGGTGTTGTCAGTAAGTATTTTTCTGTATTGTGAAGGTGGACGTTATGTGATTTTTTTATTGTGTTGTCTGCAGATGAAACTGGCCATATTGGAGTCATTTTCACCCTTAATTATACTTTTTTAGCAAGGGTTCTGAAGGAGAGTGGAAGATACGAGACGCCCCCCCCCTAAATGGCTGTGCAACAGATTTCGACCACCTCATATAAACCAATTCAGATGCTGTGTTTTATTACAAAAAAAAATATAAAGATAAGTTATAATGTTGATTTCAAGAAGTTAATATTTCGTGTAGCTTCCTGTAGTTTGAATAATTGATTCAATGTGCCTGGGGGTGGAATTTATACAAATCCTTCACCGATACCATTCTAGATACCATTCCCTCTGGTTGGGCCCCCACAAGTCAAGATCGCATGATTACTTTTAAATGAATTCTATGCATTAGACCTGTCAACATTTGACCCGTGATTTAAGTCCGGGCTCTAATCTGAGCAACCTTTCAATACAGTAAAAAATTCATTCATCAATCAGTCTGTTGCGTTGTAGGCAGTCTGTGACATGGAGTCCCGTAATGCTAAAAAATATCCCCTTCATCAAAGTCTGGTGTCAAATGTTCCTTCAGCAACAGGATGTATTTAGTACTATTCAAGCTATCATCAGTTTTAACCAATGTTCTTGAACCATCCTTTTTTTTTTATACAGACCTAAAACATCGGTTTCTTACCACCAAAACATCACCGTTTTAGTTGTGCGTCGTGGTTCATTTCGCTTTCTTGTTGGTCTTCTGACAAATTCACACTTATTAGAATGCAGCTTCATCTTCGTTTCATCGCTGAATGCGATCTTATCCCAAGCATCTGCATTTCACAGTTCATAACCCCTTTGACCAACAATGTTGCCTTTTGATGTTTTTTGTTTAAAGTTGTTTCTTTGTTCATATGATCTGCTTCAGTTCATTTTCTTGAAGGATGCACTTAGTGTTATTTACGGACACCAAATTGAAAAAGAGCCACTCATTCAGTGGCGTAGGTAGAGGGTGGGCGGTACTTTTGTGTCTGCTGTAAGCTGTATTGAAATAAAAGTGGTTTTAATGTCGGGACAGTCGAAGGGTCTTTTCGATTTCGAGTAACTTAAACCATGACATCATATATATTGGCCTATCTACTGTTTATAGAGCGACACTTGACAGATGACATTGGAGAATTTACGAACAAAAAAGCAAGGAAATTTACTTTGTAGAAAGTTGTAATTTTTTATTTCGGAAATAAAGATGGTCCTAATTTTTTTTACACTTTTTACCTTCATATGTTGTTTCTGCTTTTTATCTGTTATTGATAAAGTTTAAGTATGTTTCGGTGTGTATTTAAAGCATACTATACAACATTTGATACGTGATTTAAGTCCGGGCTCTAATCTGAGCAACCTTTCAATACAGTAAAACATTTATTCATCAGTCTGTTGCTACATACTATGAGTATGTGAAAGGAATAGTATAGTGGTACACAAACTAGTTTTATAACTTTGAGAGTGTGTCACTGTGCAATATGTATTTTTTGTATGGGCCGTGGGGGGACGCAGGGGGTGCACCGGGTGGCACATACTCTAGCTATACCACTGCACTCACCCATCACATTTCTATCAGTTTTCATTCATTGAGCTTTCTGCTTTCCTGATCAGTCTCTGTATTATCCAATGCTGCAACTTTCGAGTGTGACCATAGTTTGGTCGATTCTAAATTCTAGTGCTTTGAGGCTTCGAGAGCGTTTCTGAAATGCCGTTTCTTGATATCCAAAGTTCCTGGGCGATTGCTCGCTGCAGGGTCAGCTCAAGGTACTAGTAACTCGAGCAGTCGCCCGGAGCGCCATCATGCCGCCTTGTCATGTGTTTGCGATCTTCCAAAACTAAAGCTTATAAAAACATACTTGCGATTGCCTATGACTCAAGACAGATTAAATTATTCGGCTATTTTGTCAATAGAAAATGAACTTGTAAAGAAGATAGGTGTAGAAAGTGCCGTGAAAAGATTTGCAGATCTAAAGGCTAGAAAAATGTTTTAGGTAGGAAAATGAATATTTTTTAGCTTATATCAAGTTGTATATTGTAATAAACTCGTTATACAACATTTTCAGTTTTTCCCCTTGTGAAAATTTTAAAAAATTATACTTGTAAGGGCACCGAAGTTCGGCTTGCCCAGGATGACAGCAACCGTTATTGGCGCGCTGGTTCAAATTCTTGGCCATATTCGCGATCTTCATACTGGTTCTTTGGAAATTTCCGCCATGATTCCAATACTTGGTTAAGGCAGTGGAGAACTTTCAAAGGGGAATTAACAGGGACAGGACCCAAAGAGTGCGAGTTCAATACCTGGTTAAGGCAGTGGAGAACTTTCAAAGGGGAATTAACAGGGACAGGACCCAAAGAGTGCGAGTTCAATACCTGGTTAAGGCAGTGGAGAACTTTCAAAGGGGAATTAACAGGAGATAACTGACATCCATTAGACATGACACGTGGAACTAGAACAGTCTACCCCAGTGAGCGAAATAAAGGGTTCAGTTCGACATTCTAGCCATCTGAAGAAGGCCGGAGCGTACAACGGCCGAAACGTTGTGATAAACATGGCGACAAAGATGAGGACAATAGTCCGAATAATGTAAATAGTGGAAATTATATTTGTGTTAAAAGTAACAGATTATGTTGACGTGTAGTTCTTATATTCGTATAGAGAAAAGAGGAATGGTTAAAAATTTCATTTTTTTTTAAAAAAATACCCAGCCATCAAAATCAAACGACATCACGATTTTTACACTGTGCCAAAGGTTAAGAAAAATTAAATTAAATTAACGCAATCACTAAACGCGGAGAGATTGATGTTGTGGAGGAATTGCAGATTTTACAAGGATGCAACTGCAGGGAACGCCGAGAGCGGCTTTGGGTCCAGCGACTGTGGCCACCTTATGTTCCCAGCAGGAATAGTGTATTGTGAGAAAAGGGTGTTTTGCATTGCCCCCCCCCCCCCCGCTCACCGGCGTTCCGGTTATGTTGGTAGATTTTCTCACAGTTCACCAGAACTAGTTTTATTATTAAATTTCTAATAATGTCACTTATATGAATTTTTAGACCATTTGGCGTTCACTATTACCAACTCTCGGTGGGAATGCGCAAATGTGAAGTTGTGGATAAGATGGGCCTGCCTAAATGGAAGAAAAAAAAATCCAAATCCTAGTTTTTATCTTCGTTCAAACAAACTGGCAACTGCAAATGCCGGAAGCAAACAGACAATAATTTCAAGCACTCTGCAACAGGCAACACGACACTTAAAACAAGCTCTCCCCAGAAAATGATCATAAATTTTAATTTTTAACAAGTTAAAAGATGAAATTAGTTAGGCTCTCCAAAGTATGTTTTTGAAGACATAACAAATGACAATGTGTGTAATAACGAATTTGAGTAATCAAAAAAAAGAAAAAAAAAAAAGAAAACGAAAAAGGGATTTTTTTTCAATGTTTTTTTTTTCCATCTTCAGAACACTGGAAAAGTGACTTATTTATGTTGCCGCTTCCAAGATAAATCTAAGATTGAATAATAAAAGTAAAATATAAATGGACAGAAATGGTAGTCTAAGTAAAATAAATAAGCAACTCCACTTCAGAAATATGTCCAATAACAAAACAAAAAAAAAACAATTCCTACGATAATTTTATTTAAAGTGCCGTTTTTTAATCAAATAGCCACAAGCAATATAAATGCCACTATAGCGTAAGGTACTGGCAGTGAAAGAGAATGAGAAGACTTAGAAGAACCCGGAAACCCAATCAGGACGCAGGGGATAAAAAGAAAAACCCATACTCTTGCTTGTTCAAAAAACTGGAGAGGAGTGTGAACCGGACAATATTGTTTGTTTTTCCCGTCCTCATTCACATTTTAAGATTAAATTACTACTGTTTTTGTTTAATGTATGGTAAAAATAAAATGACTGACCAAGTCGAATTAATTAATTAAATCGAAATCTTTTTTTTTTCTTAATCACCAAGGGATCAAACAATTCTTGGTACACATGGACGTCCCTTTTCTCATCTTGGATATTTTTCCGGGACATATTTCCGATACAAAGTTGTCTGATTTTTTACTTCATAAAAAAAACAACCCCCCCCCCCGAAAAACACACAAAAAAAGAAACACAAAATTACGTGTACAATTCTTATGAGGCGTTGGTTAAATAAATTTTAAAATATTGAATGAATTCATTTTTTTTCATGTAATTTTAATTTAAAAGCATAAATAAATTTGACCCTTTTAAGTGCAATACAAACTGAAAAATTCATTTCTGTTAAAAATAAATATTAATAGCTGTGTATTGAACTATTTTTGTGATTAATATTCAATATTCATTGATTACGAGTAGTTGTTAGAATTACAGTATTTATATTTGTAAATTAACCTTTAACAAGCCAACTAACACAAAAACAACTTGAGTGATGTGGCACATTGTTAAAAAAGCGTGTTCTTTACTCTAATACTCAAAATTATAATTCTCACAACTTACAAGCTATTTACAGTGCAGTTTAAATTTTTTTTAAAGTAAAGTTGCTTTGGTTTCCAAAATTAAAGTTTATACAGTGTAGTACAGTTGTTTATTTTGAAATACACAGTCTATTGTAAAGCGTTTATGTGCATCCATATTTTGTGTAACAATTTTAAGTTTTCACGGAACGCACAGATACTACACTTTAATCATTGGCATCGTTTTTTTTTTTTTGTTTTTTTTTTTACTATGCAAGTTGTTTAGTAGGAGAAAAAAAGATTCATTCTCATTTTTTCAATCATATTTGCTCTGGATTATTGGCAACATGCATAGAGAAAATATGAATTTTTTTTTTTTTTTTTTTTTTTTTTTTTTTTACACATGAACAATTTGAGACGTTTGTTTCTATGACAAATAATATCCCGTTGTCAAGATTTACAGTACACTCAATTTCAGCGAGAACATATTTTTTGCTCATGTGTCAACCGTGAAATTTATTACCCTCAAGAAAACTGAAAAAATGGTTTCAACACACGTGCGTGTGGGGCTTTAGTTTTTCAGGTTGTAGTTGATGACGTGTAGATAGGTTAAGTTATAAAATAAAAAATATATGAGAGAGAAAAAAAACAATACATACCTAAAAGAAATAATAATATTAAAAATACAAATTCATCTATTTACACAGTGTTTAGTTTACTGTTTACAAAATAACTGCTTTGCATGCTACTACACAGTACACACACATGTAATTGAACCTCTTATTACTGAAATCAAGAAATAAAAAATGTTTTTTTATAAAAAAAAAATATAATAAAAGCATATTTTACATTAATTTAAAATTTATATCGGTTACTAAAAAAAAACACAGTGTACAAACTGTACATTATTACATATTTCTACCACTCTCTATATTAAATAATGAAAGAAAAATTATAAAATAATAATCATTAACAATTTTATTTTTGTATCAATGGTTGTGGCTATTTTGATTGTGGGCCAACGTGCGATCGAACGATTAAAAAAACTTTTAATACTTTAGTCTTTTTATAGATTTCATACGAAAATGAAAATTTTAAAAATTAATTAATCTAAGAAACCAGAAGCAATTGTGACAATCGCTTTCAGGTGTAGGTAAATTTTCTTAGCTTTTTTTTTCTCAGTCCTCGCTTTCAGAAGATGGACTGTGGACATTCAAGCAAACAGCCTGGCTATCCAGTTGTTTGTTAAATATTAATTTATTCTCAGTTATAAAAAGTTAAAAATGTTTTTGTCTTTTTTCTTAGTTGTTTTTAATCTCCTATTTCACCGACAGAAATTTTCAATAGAAAAATATTTTAAATGAGCCACAATAGATTAAAACTGCTTTTTATCTCAAATTAATTTATTAAATAAATTAATAATAATAAAGTTTTTTTGAATAGTGAATCAAAGAATCAGTTTTTTTAACTTTTAAATATCTTATGGATTAAAAAAAAAAGTCTCCACTAAACTAGTTTAAATTAAATACCAAGTTTCTCTTTCGTTCTCCTTTTCTTTATAAACATCATTTTCTTAAGTCAACCAGAAATTAAACAAAAGTAAACAGCTTTACTTACCTTGTTGCTAGCATGTGCTCTACAAAGCAGGTGCTAGACATTTGACAAAAGCTAGAAGCTATAACAAAATGCTGGACCGTAGACATGAGCAATATATTTGTTTTAAAATGTTTATCTCCAATAAAAGATGTATAAATCTTGTATATTTGTATGACCCAATGAAAAAAATCACGACTGCTTCTATTGAAGAGAAGAAAAAAAATAAAATAAACGTCGCTGTTGTTGTTATTATTATTACTACCTGACACTACTATAACACAGCCCTCCTACAGAATGACTGCCTCGCTTCTATTATCTAGCGGCACCAGACAGTCAGGAAATAAAAGGATGACTGCCTCGTTGCTTTTTACATAACGACAGGGAGAGGTGGGTGAGTGACAACTTGTTTGATAAAAATGGATTGAGGACGACTGCCTCGTTTTGTTTGATAGCGTTTTTCATCAACTAGGGATAACTGCCTCGTTTCTCTTACGTAGCGACAAATGATGTGCGATCAAGTGTTGACTACTTCGATTCTTTCATCGAGTAGTGTCAAACGATCAGTAAAGACTGAGATGACTGCCCCTCGTTACGTTACAGCGTTTAGACTAGAGATAGACAAAGAAATATAAGGGTGCCTACTTCATTTGTTTACATAGCAGTAAACAACAAAAAAAAAGAAAGAAAGAAAAATAGGATGACTGTCTCAACTAGTGGTTAAGCTGTTAGAGCGAAAACAAAAACGAAAAAACTGTGAGAAGACTGCCTCATTTCGCTAGGTAATTATTTATTTCAGGTTGAAGAAGGGTTAGCGATTTACTAAGCATAGCTTAGATGTGGCACAATGCCGAAAGTATAGAGCACCTAGTGAGGATCGAACTCACTTTATTCAGTCATAATTAAATAAGGCAAACTTGCTAACAATTTACACAACGTCGAAGTGGTCTGGTTGAAGAAAACACAGCAACGACTGCCTTGGTTCTTTATTTTATATTTGAGGATGTGTTGCTATGATGGTAGGATGACTGCCTCTTATAGTTGCAGGCAAGGGAATAGGATGACTGCCTCAACTAGTGGTTGGTAGTGTTACGGAATGAGGACTGTTTCGATCCACTTTAAAATAAAATAACATTTAATGAATATGACTAACTAAAAATGAATTACTTATTTAGAATAAATGAGACAATGATCATTAAAAATGAGTAATATAGAATGAAGTGGTAGCTTCCATGATTTTTTTAAAAACCGTTATTGATAAGTTAAATTTATTTCCTAATCAAAGAAACATTTATTTTACAATTTTTATTTTTTAAGGTAATTTTTTTCTTAAATGTTAAAAAATGTAACATTTAAAAAATCCAAGCACAGTATTACTTCACAATCTGATCTTATTTTTTATTTAATTTGAATAAATCTGACTGAAAATCAAAAAGAAATTGAATTGATATTTCGTAGCGTTTAAAAAAATGTGCTAATAGATAATTTAATTTTTAGTGGCTTTTTTTTAGTTTAAAGAAGGTTAGAAAATAATGGATAAAAATTAATTCTGCCTTATTTTCTTATAATAAAACAATGAGTGACTACTATCTAATTCTCTTAAAAATAGTATCAGACGGTCAAGAAATACGAGGAGTGCTGAAAAGTACGTGGCCCCAAAATCTGACCAAATTTTTTTAAAGGCTTCTTGGTCGGACCGAGAACTTTTCATTTTCAAGCTCGTATAAAGAATGAATAAACCCTCCCCCACCAATCCTTAATAGTTGATATCGAGGGAAAAAAACAGTTTGATAATAAACTGGGATGACTGCCTCTAACAAGAACTACAAGAAGAAGAGTAACTGCCTCAGAAGATTCCCAGAGCAATGAAGAAAGGGATGACTGCCCTTTTTTGCATGTAGCGTTCGATACGTCTTGGTTAACTGGGCAGAAGGTACTGAAAATATAAGAACTGCCTCCGTTTTTTTTATCCTGCAATAAGCTAAGCAGGATAACGGTTGGGGGAATGGTTAACGCATTTATTCTTTTAACTTATTTTGTGTAAGAGCGAAATTATGTAATTGAATTTTATTCAGTTCTGCTATAGATTTGTGAAAGGATTTTTAAATATGACTGCTACTTGTATAATGTATTGGTTTGTTATTATACAAAGAAAGAGAACGAAACTATTTTTCCTTTTTTTTTTTCTCTTACATCGTGGTTGAAAAATACAATGAATGAAGAGATGACTGCCTCATTTATACGTATAGCTATTTCTGACAGCCTCGTTTTCATACCTAAAAAAAAAGGAAAGAAAAAAATTGAATGAATGATTTATTCGAACCAATTGCAGAGCTAATGGTTTCTTGTGTGTATGAATGGATGATACTGTTAGTGTTCAATACAAAGAATTAGTGGACGACTGCTCTATTTGCATACTTTCACCAGACTTTCAAAATCATAATTGCATTTAGACTGATGCAGCAGATGGTCGGAAATTACTGCATCAGAACGTATTTATGTTTCTATAAAAAAAATGCAAGAATTTAGAACTGCATTTTTAGACTATTATTATTATTTCCTGTGGGTATCGGATGATTATTATTGGAGGCTGGGTGACAGCAAGTTTCTTCAAATCTCTAACATCTTCCATAGTATCCTTCAGACTCTAGTACAGTCATAATTTAAACAAATTAAATAATTCCTCTAATCTTCACTTCTTTCCAATCTTGTCTCTGGTGTTTTTGGCACCATTCCAAGTGTGTCTACTATTATGGGTACTACTTTATCTTGGTGTTTTGCAGCATCTTCAGTTCTTGGTTAAGTAGGGCTTACAGCCATATCACATCTGATCACTGAAGTTAAGCAACAGCAAACCTTGGCAGTAAGATGAGTGACTGCTTGGAAATGGGAGGTGCTGTAAGCTTGGATGTGTGGGCAGTGTAATGAATAGTGACTTGGAATGAAAAATCTGAGAGCCAATTCGAATTGCTAATCAGAGAGCTGAGTTTCAATTCCTGTTGTGCTCATTACATTCACTTATGTGCAAATACTCTTGGGAAAGGTATGAATTCACCCACCGCTACTCCCCTTAGCTTTGCGTTAAATAGTAGGACTTGATTTTGAAAATCATTATTATTTCCAAAAAAATTTTTTATATAATACTAGCAGCATGGCCTGGCATTGCCCGTACTTCATTAAAAAATCGTACGACTCATACAGCAATCGCTATCACCTGACTTAAAATATTTTTGCCCTTCCTTGCCATTAAAGGAGTGCCTTTTGCCGTGCTGATGTTGCTACATGCCTTACTTCTTGCCTATCTTACACTGCGAATTTTTTCTAAGCTCTATACTAAACATTAAATCTTTTACGAAAAAAAGAACTAAATAAAATGAACACAAAACGATCAGCTTTAAAAAAGGACTCGTAACTGGAAAAACTGAATGAAAAAAGAATGTCAACAACAAATACCTTTTCACACCCAACCCAGTTCTGCGGAATCAGAATCAACGTTGAGTTTAAGCAAGTGAATGAGCCAATTGGAGTAAAGTGCCATGCAGATTTAAATTTTTCCCACTTGTGATGAATGCAGTGATTTTTTTTGCATGCTAGTTACCATTCATGTCAGTCAGCTGTTGGCTCTCATGCTGGCCAATAGAATTTTCCTGCCTATTCATGGCAGCCAGCTATAGGCTCTCACTTTGGCCAGTAGAAAATGGCTGCAAACTACATGAAAACTGCCGTAGAAGCATGAAAAAATTGATTATTTCCACTATCGATGGGAGTTGGGAAATGCAAAGTCGGTCTTGGCCTTCCCACTAACTTGGAGCATGTGCATGCAAATTTTGGTGCAAATCCGTTGAAAATTGCGGCCGTGTATTCGTTACACACACACACACACACACACACACACACACATCCTGCCTTTTATAGATAGTGATTCATCAGAAAAAAAAACATTATGAATTATTCTTACAATCCAAAATATGTTTCAGCTTTAAATAACATACAAAACGGTTGACAAACAATAAAAACAAATCAAAAAATCAATCTTGATTAAGTGTAAGATATTACTATCTTTTTCATCTTAATTCATTTTCATCTTGTAGTCTTCTGCTACATTCATAATTCGGTTGAATTTCTTTGTTTCATTCCCAGCAACCAATAGTCCTGGGTATGACGATAAACTACATTTGGCAGCAAAGCCCCTGATCAGCAGATTGGAGGTTTTGAGGTGCATGGAACCATCTCTTAATTATTATTGTTCCCAGGTACATCCTGATCTGGAGTGATAGCAGCTGTTAGGGTTCCAGCTATGGGCAAATAGTGAATCTCCAAAATAGTGAACAAAAACAAAATACTATGAAAAGTATAAAAATACATTTTTATAGTAAAAATACCTGCAATATGTTTTATATGAAAAACATTACCAGCAATATATATTTATAGTAAAATGACCAGAAATACATTTTATCTGTAGTTGAAGGCGTACAGCTGTGTTCCAAATATTTAGATTTCAGTATTAAATAACCCATAGACACGCTGCTAAACAAAACCAAACAACCAACATGAAAGAACTCTTTCATGACATTAAGCCATATAATATCTGACAATTTCTTCAAGAAATCAAACTGTATTTCAAAATATAACTTAAACAAAACTACAACATAAAACACACACATCACCACCTCTATTATTTATATCCACACAAACATATATAGGCACAAAAGCTAAGTATCATCTACCAGATATTTAATTGCGAAAGCAGAATAACATATATCATATTTTTATTACTTCAAAGATACCAAGAAAATTAAATTCCAGCATTAAATGGCCTATAAGCAGTTGATATGCCATTAAACAAATGAAATCAAATGATATGTCATTAAACAAATGAAATCAAATGATATGCCATTAAACAAATGAAATCAAATGATATGCCATTAAACAAATGAAATCAAATGATATGCCATTAAACAAATGAAATCAAATTAAAAACCCAGCAACCAAATCCAATGTTTTTGCTTGGATTGAGTGGTCTGTCTGGATATCAAAAACATAGAACTTATGATTACATCCAGCCAATTCAACTGTAAATTGATGAGGCTTTGTTGCCAATTTAGTACTGCACTTAAATTCATAGGTACCATAGCCCATCTGAACAATTACCATGAAATATTTATAGAAAAGGCACAGGGAAGCAACTTTATGGTGATGGGAAAGTGACTGAAGTTGAGATTCCACGTCAGGACCAATAATAAAGATTGTTCTTTGGATTTTATCAAGAATTTCTAAATATATAGCAGGAGCACGGGACAACATGTGGCAGCAATATTTGAGGCCCAGACAAATGGTAAATAAATTCTGGAAATAAAAATTATTTAGAAGAACACACTTTCTTAGCAGCAAACCTAACAAAAGATTCAATATAGTCATCTCACTTCATGTCAGCTGAGGTTGTTAGCCTTGAGAAGGTGCAGTGAGTTAAGAGGTTAGCATCAGCCATGCTAATGGAAGGCAGAAAGGAGTTTCTCAGATGATTAATAAAGAGAAGCTTTGTTTTGGAGGCATTAAAATTAACAAGCCATTCTTTGCTCTGGCTAACAACAGACTGTGGGTCATTTTTGTGATGAGCTGCCAATTTGACCTAAATCAAACTGAACAGATAGGAGTAAATGGTTACGCTATCAGTAAAGCTATCAACTTAAGGATTGATGCCACCAGGAAGGTTGTTGATAAAAACAAGTATTTAAAAAAATTTTTAATAAATAGTTAATTTAATTTTCTTGTTTTAGCCAACAAAAAAAAAAAATCAAGAAAATTAAATTAATTATTTATTATAAAAAATTTAAAACTGTTAACCTCATTTTCAAAAATAATAATTCACCTGTAAGACTCAAATTACAGAGAACCAATATTATTTACGAATTTACATGTCCCTGAAGACACTGTGTTCCTGACCAATCCAAATTTGTAAATAATTATATTGGATATACTATAACATGTCTAACTAAAACACTCACGTTACATCTCGATTACGTCTCATTTAAATAGACATGGAGACTTACCAAACTCTATCTGTGACATACTCGTTGATAATACAAATATAATAGCATCATCCACATGTACAAAAGGCTAAAAACAATGAAAACATTACTAATAAAAAAGAAAAAGTCAACACTCAATAATATCAACTATGAACATGGCCAAAACGTGCTGGCCATATTTGGAAAATAAAACATTCCTATAACTCTAGATACATGCATAAAACAATCCATATATTCAGTTAAAAGTAAAATAAAATCAATTCTTGATAATGGCCAAAAGTATAGCTGAAAGCGCTTGGAAAACAACCGGACAATGTTTATATAATTTATGTCCTGAAAAGAAAAATATTATACGAACACATGAGAAGTTATATAAAAAAAACTCAGCCACAGCACCTTGTCAGTTGTTTTTCAATGAAACCTGCATAAAAGAGGGATTGCTGCCCAAATACACAATATATATATATATATATATATATATATATATATATATATATTTTCTGTTTATATAGATACAATTATTTAAGTAAATGTTAATAATAAACAGTATTAATTACATTTACTGACCTGAATGTCCAAGAAATTTTATAGAAAATAAGTGACCTCCAATGGGAATGGAACCTGTATCCTACACAGAACTATCATTTGGCCTGATGTACTATACCATTTAGCTACAGAGGAAGCATCTGTTAGCAAAGTCAAATTACACTTCCTTTGTAGCTTAATTAATGCTGTTTATTATAAACAGACCATTTACTTAAGTAATTGTATCTATAAAAAATAACGTATAAACAGAAAATATATTAAAATAGCTAATAGATATTCACACACTGTTATGTGCACTTATGTACACAACAAATCTATTTTTATATGCACATTTTCCTCTTTTTTCCTGTATTATTATTATTAATAATATCATTATTATTATTATTTTTCTGCACACACCATTTTCTGACAATGATGTTCCAAAATTATTTCTTATCAAGATGTTTTATCCCTTTTTTTGCTGTTCCTTTCCCCTTTTTTCTCTTCCATTTTATTTTTGTCACCATTTTCCCTCTGTTCTGACACTATTTTCCTAACCAGCCAGATCTCTCAGCACTGACCACACATGGGACATCTTCCTCACCCCAAATCCAATGACCCCCTTCCTCTATGTTCAAAATCTCACTCCCCTACCACCTACACCAATAAGGACAAAACAGCCTAATTTTTGAATCCAAGTTTAATTTGACAAGAAGTTTCACACAGAGATCAGATTTTTACTAATAATACGATCTACACTAGAAGAAACACCAGCCACAAGGACAACAGTTGGTGAGTCTTCCTCATTTCTCTGTTTAATTCTCGCACCGCTGTTGAAGGAGACAGGTGTGCCCGAAAATTCTAGACTTAAAACCTTAATTTCCATGCTTCATTTTTGTCTTGTGGTTAATAATTAATATTTAATAAATATCTTTCATACTGATCACATTGGTACCCTTTTGTTTGCCCTTGTTTTATTAACCATCCTATCCATTTTATATATATATATATATATATATATATATTTTAAGATATTTTTTATGTTTATAAGTTCGTTTTATAGATACAAATATTTAATTAAATACTCTGTTTATAATAAACAGTATAAACATTTACTGGCCTGAATGTCCAAGAAATTTTCATAGAAAATATGCATCCTCCGACAGGAATCGAACCTGTACGGAACCGTCATATAGCCTGATGTGCTTTACTGATTGAGCCACAGAGGAGTGTTTTGGTTAGCAAGGTCAATTTTACTGTTTTTAAACTACAATTCTCCATGATTTTCTCTCGTACATTCATATCTGCTTGATGCATATCCAAGTGTAAACAAATGACATCACACATTTTGAAATGGACAAAGTCCGACAATTATTTTAAGACATTTATATATATATATAAAATACCGCACAGTGAGTGCTGGTTTTCAATTTGCATTTGACAATTACTGCCTACATGAAACTCAGATTTACACTGAACAGTGAGGAACAAATACATATTTATTCATAGTATATATAAATGCATGTATATTAGTTAATATTAATTATAATAATAATAACATATTGTGTATAAGATCCTTGCAACATATCCCGAAAAGAATCTATGCATAAAAAATTAAAATCAGCTTTTTTAGTAGATTTATCTTCTCTCTCTGTAACGTTATGGCATAAATGGCTTTTAATAAATTTGATTATGAATAGTTACATTTTGAATCTAGACAAGAGTATTACGACATTTTACATTACAGTTCTATTGTGATCTGTCAAATCAAATAAAATCTATGATATTCTAAATTTAAATGTCTGCTTTTCAAGTTCCCTGGAGCATTGCAAATTATTTAAGTAAACAGCTTAAAAGAAACGGAACTTAAGTATTATATGCCAAATTCCTGGCAAGTAATTGCTGAAGATGCAATTTTTCATAGAAGATGATGGTTGTAAGTGAAAAAAGCAGAATTGTGCAACTGAAACATTTCATCTAAAAATATGTCAGTTTCTTACAAGACAATCTGTCATTGCCAACAACAAAAGCTGACCTTTGTGATTATATTAGGTTGTATCAAGTTATTTTCAGCTCTTTGTTTTCAACGTTTATGTAATATTCTCGGAACAGTCTCTTCCAATGATCCTAGTTATTCCAAGACTTTTTGGGGGCTGGTGATTGGGTTTTTCTCTACTTGCATTTTAAAGCATCATGATCAACACCTGATGATTGCTCACTTTTAAGATTTATTTCAAGAGAAAAGTCACCAGTTCAGGCAGCATTTCTGTATAGTAGACTACTAAAATTGCAATTTGGAGATAAAGACTAAGGTTACAAGTGGGAAAAGTGAAATTTAAATTACGAGAATTCTTTGCAACACACTGATGCATGTTGAAATCCTCCCAGTATTTAGTATTGTTGAAGTTATCGCTAACATTTTTGGTCAAGATTTACAAACTCTGTTTTGTTCAATTTCCCAAACCAATCAATGAAATTTGAATAAGTTGATTTGTTTGGGAAAATACTTTGACAAAAACCCTACTTCATGGTTTAATAATTTCTTTAATTTAATTTTATAGGACTTCATGGTAAACAATATTTTTTAACAATGAAAAATAAACTCTTAGGATTTCTTAATCTGGAGCATGCAACATAGAACTGGCCATGTGTAAATATTTCTTTCTGAGGACAAATTCCAACTTCTTGAAGCATTTGGCCTTGTGATTTGTTTATAGTTCTCACAAAAGCAAGGTGAATTGGAAACTGGATTTTTGTATATAAAAAAAGATTTTTTTTCCTCCCTTCTCTTCTCCATCTCTTTTCCACCTTCTCTTCTCCCTCTCCCTTTCCCCTTCTTTTCTCCTCCCCCTTTCCTCTTCTCTTCTCCCTCTCCCCTTCTCTTCTCCCTTTCCTTTTCCCCTTCTATTTTCCCATTCTCTTCTCCCTCTCTTTTCCCTTCTTTTCTCCTTCTCCTTCCCCTTCTCTTCTCCTTCTCCTTCCTCTTCTCTTCTCCTTTGATGATGATGAATTTTAAATTTGATGATGAATGTTTTTGTAACACACTAATGCATGTTGAAATCCTCACAGTATTTAGTATTGTTGAAGTTATCGCTAACATTTTTTGTCAAGATTTACAAACTCTGTTTTGTTCAATTTTACAAAACAATCAATGAAATTTGAATAAGCTGATTTGTTTGGAAAAAATACTTTGACAAAAACCCTACTTCATGGTTTAATAATTTCTTTAATTTAATTTTATTGGACTTCATGGTAAACAATATTTTTTAAGAAAATTTATTTTTTTCCTTTAGCACAGTGAAGAATAAATTCTTCAGATTTCTTACTCTTGAGCATGCACCATACAGCTTATCATGTGTAAATATTTCTTTCTCGAGCCAAATTTCAACTTTTTGAAGCATTTGGCCTTATGATTTGTTTATAGTTTTCATAAATGCAGAGCAAACCAGAAACTTCTTGTATATATAAAAGCTTAAAGAAAAGATATGCAAAAAACAATATTGCATTTTATTAAATAAGTATTTGTTATTTTAATCATTAAATTATTTCTAAAATAGTGGGATTAATTTGTAGGTTAAATAATAAAACTTTTAATTTTTCAAAAATAATTAATGAAAATGTATTGTACTAACCATGCACCCTAATAAAACCAACTGTAATTTGAACCCCCTTACCTGTTTGCACTTTTTCCAAAAATATGATTTTGATTGGGCAATTTATGGTTATTTTAGAGGGTGTGACAGATGGATGGACTAACGGAAATCACAAAATTTTATATATAGATAGATAGATATCTGATATTGACATTTATGATTACATTAGGCTGTTTCAGAAGTATTTTCATTTGTTTAATCACTGTAGGGTAGATAGAACCCATTAGCTTTGGTTGACAGTCTGTCTCAGAGAAAGATCACTCTGATTTCAAAAACAGGGTAGGTGGGACTTCTTAGTCACCTTGATTACAACTCTTAAAGAAGTCAATAGCTTCCTGCTTCCAAATAATGGTTGGTAGAGGATTTAGTACCCAATGACATCACCTTTTCCTGATGAGAATTATGGACAGGGACTGGTGAATTATATAGTGTCTTGGAAAGGGGAAATTGGAGTTCAAATACCAGCCGAATTCAATTTCATTACATTTGTTTACATGCAAATACTCTTGGGAAAGGTATGAATCAATCTTTGCTCTCCCTTCCAGCTATGGGTTAAATAACAGGGCATACTGAGCTCACTAGCCATGGCTGGCAACCTGTCTAGGAGAAGAAAAATTCTGAAAACCATAACAAGTGTCCATGATCTCTATCATCAGGATGGGAAGAAGCAAAGAAAAAAAAAATAAGCAATGGTCTCTTGTAAGAATGTGTATTTAAATATACGTCATTTTTCTACATACTGATTTCTTTTCATTCACATTTTTCCCAAGTGGATCCGCAGGTCATATAACAGTTATTGTGGAAAGTAGAATCGCTTACCTGTCAGAAATAGAAATTTGCAGGCTAAAATTAATTCACATCCATCTTTTTCACACATGTTGGAAACATCAAATGATTTTCAGGGGGTCTCGTAGGAGCTCTCCCCCAGCGATGCTCCTCTAGAATAAGTGAGCTGAGTTCAAATCCCAGCCTAGTCTTTTGCGTTCACTACACACTAATGCCTTTAGGAAAGGCATGAATCCATTTCTTCTGTTGCCTCTCCATAAGTTATAGGTTAAATAGCAAGGTAGACTTGCCCCTCTAGCCTTGAGTAGAGTCAGTCATGAAGGAAAATTCAGAATTAAAATAAAATGCACAATTTATATGATAGATAGAAATCCTGAGAAAATAGTTTAATAACTTTAAATAATAAATACTTTGATACTTTAATAATCATGAAACCATATAATAATTATCAATATGTATTTAGTTATATATTTCCTTTCCCCTCTGTAGTGGGAACAGAGATAAATCCACTTAAGCTAATACATTTATGTAGGATTACTTCTCTTAGTCATTTTAATAATATTTACAAATAAAATAATTATCTTTATATTTAAAGTATTAATCTGTATTTAGACAAAATTACTTCCCAATCAAAATGAATCAGTTCCTTTACTCCTATGTTTCTTAGATTGTTGCTTTATTTGTTCAAGCCTTTCATGTGAGGCATTTAGATACCTTTGTCTCTTAAGTGATTATCTTGCTTCAACTTGGTCTTGAAATAGGCTGTTGTTGCTGTCTGTCATTCTGTTGCTAATCTTGTTCTTCCAAGAGATATTGCCATTTCACTGTTATATGAAACATATAAAAGTTTCGACATGAAAAGATATTGAGCAAAAAATTATTTATATGATACCAAGAGTAATCAATGATTCATAGAACATATAAAAAAATATAAAGAGGAAAAAGATTAATTGAACGGTTCATTGGCCTCTGTTTTAGTTGGACATTCTTTATCTCCACTTTATTGAATCTCAATACATTGTTTCAAGACTTTTGTTTCATTGCATCTCACTATTAAAATTTTCTAACAATTAACATAACTTTTGATGGCATGGGTACATCAGTATATTCATATAAATTCATAACATAATTTTGAATAATGACAGGAATTTTTATAAATAAAAGATTTTGTCAAAAAAATATTAGCAGATTTTTCAACCTTATATAGAATACACAGTTTTGTTGAAAGTGTCATAAGGTTACAGAAAGCCAAAGAAAATATTTTAACTGAATAATGATGTTATCATTTATATGATTGTCAAAAATCTGGTTGAATTTTGTATGGGGTATCCAATGAGAAATGAACTCACAACTCAGTGGTAATGGCTAACCAGACAAGCCTTGCTAACCATTATCTATAGTGAGGTGTCCATTTTGTCAAATAATATCAGAAACCTAATATCCGAAAGGTTACATAGGGACATTGAACTCCAGCAAAAATAAATTAATGGCTGAATAATGATGCTATGAATTTATATGAACAAAAAAATGATCAAAATTGCTGAAAGTGTTTACATAGACTTAATAATCAGCAAAATGTGCATATATGTTGTGGAGACATTGTGTGTTGGAGGGCTTCTGAAAACTGAAATAACTTGATATCTCTAGATCCTTACAACATAGATCTTCCTTTTTTTTCATCACCTCTCTTTTTTCAAATATGACTTCCAAGTGCAGTGAAAGTGAGAGGGTTGTCTGTAACAATACAGCCACCCCTCTTTCTTGCACCAGTGTTTTTCTTTCACCACTCTAAGCTCAAATTGTCTGAAAAAAGAAATGACTAACTGCAGTACTAATGCAGTCAACCTTTAATAAGGTCAGACCAAAAATAGAGTATTATTGTAAACCTCTCCAAACCTCTCTTTCCAACCATGACGAAGTTCAAAAGCATTTACATGGCCCTGTAGGTGATAAATTATTTTCCACCCTACAACCACTTTCCACAGATGATAAAACAAAAGCCTATCACTACACTGTTGCTATTTTCATGAAGAAAGTTCTGAGAAATCACATTCCTGTAAATCCACCAGTTCAGACATTTACAGCTAAAACCCAGTATGCCACATGCAAAGTATCAAAGCATCCGTGTTCTTTTTGTATTCCATTAATAAGAAGGAAGTTCTATTGGGGCAATTTTTCCCAAGATCTGTTATATTCTGGATCTGACTCCTGAGAGGACCTTTCCCCAATCACAACATTCTTAACCTCTTCAGGTATGAGGTCAACCATTATCTATCCTACATATCCTCATAACCTGTACTTCTTCAATTTTCAGAGTAATTTTTATCTATCTCAATCTTCATATTTGCCAAAATAATGAAGTGTCAAAAGGATGGTTTTTCTCTTTGACACTGCTATTATTTTAACTAACTTCACTTTTGGCAATTGATTCAAACTTTATAAAATGGTAAATAAGGGTTTCCTTACAGTTGCTTCACATATTTTAATAATTTTGCAAATGTGTATTAATTTATGAATAAAAAATTGTTTTCATATTTATTTATTTATAAATTGGTAAATCATAAATATTGCATTTGTATTAGTTGTTAGAATGTTGTAAATATAAAATTATTCTTGTCAATAAACAATAGCAGACATAGAAAGAAAACTACAAAAATTCCTACAAAAGTTAGTGAAGGAAAACAAGAAGAAAGATTTAAGCATCAACTGCAAGAACACAAAATGCATGGTTGTTAGCAAAAGGGGTGAGCCCAAAGTGTGAATTACAAATCGGAGATACCAAAATCAAACAAGTGCAGAAATTTAAATATCTGGGAAGTGTTTTAACAGGAGATGGAAAGTGTGACACTGAAATCCAAAGACATATTGGGATAGTCAAAGATGCATTCCAAAAGTTAAGCAGAGTACTAAGAAATAGAAAAACTTTGCTAGAAACAAGGAAAAGAGTACTAAACTGTTATGTAATATCTGTTCTCCTGTATAGTAGAGAGTGATGGACAATCTCCTCAAAGATGAAGAAGAGACTTGAAGCAACAGAAATGTAATTCTACAGAAGGATGCTGAATATGTGAGCAACAACAAAGTTTTAGAGAAAATAGAAACAAAAAGGAAACTTATACTTAACATCAGGAAGAGACAGTTAGGGTTTCTAGGGCACATAATGAGGATAGAGGGCTTGGAAACTCTGATACTCACAGGACAGATTGAAAGCAATAGGGACAAAGGAATACAAGTAGATAGTGAAACAGGGTTTAGGAGAAATAACTGAAAGATAAAATTTATTAAGAGCTACAAGAAACAGGATGTTGTGGAGAGCCATGATCACTTACGAAGAATAAATAAATAATGTTTAATGTTTTTGTTGTAAATTCTCAAGGACAAAAAAAAATTTACAACTTCACTCTTATCATATGTGTTATAATTTTAATCATCTCTTTTTAAAGTAATAAACATTGCTGAGGAAGTGAAGATAGTTAAAACAATAGCGGTGTTAAGGAAAAACCATCCTTTTGGCACTTCAAGGTTTTTTTGCAGGCATGGAAGTCCAAGTTTGCTTCATATTCTTTATTTCTTCAGTCTTGACATTCATTTTTGTTTTATTTCAGTCTTTTATTTCTCTGCAAATGTTCATTGTTTGACCATTTCTGTCACTATCTATTTTTAAGGACAATTTTCTCCTGTAAAAGACAAACTCTGATAAAACTTTTATTATATTTTTGAGGAAACCTTGTATTCAGTTTGCCTGAGATAATTTACGTAATAAAATATTGTAATCTACTTGACACTGCGTTCACAATGCAAATCTTTTCAGCCTATTTAGATTATGTAATTGCTTTTTTTTACCCCTGAGTGATACAATAGAAAATGAATGCTTAAAATATATAAAAACAAAAAAAATATAAAAAATGTAATTAAACATAACTTATTGTGCGTTAGAAACTTGTTTCTGGAACAGATAATATCCATAAGATTAATAAAAGAGAAAATAGCATCATGCAACATTTATTAAAACAGAAAATTTAAAACAAGTAATCATGAGCATATATCACCAATAATCTGAGCAGATATTTACAAAAATAGGCAGAGTGTAAAAT
Source organism: Acanthosepion esculentum (assembly GCA_964036315.1). Lineage (NCBI taxonomy): Eukaryota > Metazoa > Mollusca > Cephalopoda > Sepiida > Sepiidae > Acanthosepion > Acanthosepion esculentum. Next base: position 32,544,899 of record OZ038517.1, on the reverse strand, counting down.
GAAACATGCATTGTTGATTTGTGGGGTGGAAATACGATTCAAATTTAGGGGTAAATTCATTCTTGGTCAGACTGATAACTTTTCAGCAACCAACTTGAAATATATTTTCTAATATTTTACGATTAGAGAAAAACATTTTTTTTTTAAAATGTCATGTCACTTCAGCAAAGACAAGCATGGCTCTCCACAAATTCCTTTTCTTTATTGTCTCTGATTTGTCATGAATTCTTGGGAAAGATAGTGGAGTGATTTCCCATTGCCTTTTCTATTGTTTTGAATTCAGAATTTCCCTCCTCCTATACTGGCTGCTACTCAACTCTAGAGAGTTCAGTCCACCCTGTTATTTCACGATAGCTGAAAAGCAAATAAATGGATTCATGCCTTTCCAGTGAATGCAACAAACTAGACCTGAATTTGAAGTTAAATCACCTTCTTCTTTCTGCAATGATAATTTTTACACTACACACACATATGAAGGGATTTAGATCAGCTACTATACTTGATGTTGTATAACACTGCAAACTCATTTACATTTAACTAGAAATACCCATGAAAATTTCACGTTTTTTCTGATGAATCTTAATTCTTAAAACAACAACTGAATAAGCTTCTTGCATGTTCCAAAACAATAAAATACCCATGAAAATTCCCCTATTGCATCATTAAATATTTGAGCTTAACAACTTTAACAAAATATTGCAATAGCAATCATAAATATGAATGCTGGTCATTAAAGAAGTAAGAAGGTACAAATAATAAGATTTCAAATTGACAAGTTTTTCCATTTCACTGAAGCAGACTGTAAATATATGAGAATGTTATTGCCTTCTCTATCTTCCCTTTGTATTTTTCTTTCACTCACTCTCACTGAAACCAAACGGCGTCTTTCCTTGTGGTCAAAATCGAATAGTCAATTATTTATGAGGTATTAGCAGAGTGTAACATATGTACTAAGGAACAAGCAGAATTAGAATCAATTACAGCTGTATGAAATAAGGCTAGCTGCGCACATGTGGAAAAACATTAACCTAACAGATAACTTATGTTCATATATAAATACTGGGAGATATTGTTCTTCTTCTAGACCGGTTGCTATCCAGAGCTACAGAGTCAATCTACCTTGATATTTAAACTATAGCTGGCTTAGAAGAGATGGATGCATGTTTTTTTTTCCCAAAGGCATTAGTGTGAACAGAATGCAAGTTTTAACTAGAATTGGAATTTGTCCTGATTATTCCATTTTCTGTGGCTATAAGCATTATGCTGCCCACATGTCCATATTATCTTCTATGCATGATTGATGAGAATACACTTGATTCTTTTCATGTCTTTGATATTGCCAGCATAATATTTTGGCTGAGCTATTCTCCAGCCTTCTTCAAGTGTACTGTCAATATGGATAATGAGATCCTCTTTTTTTTTTCTAGGAGATTAAAACAAAAATTAAAAAACCATAACAAACAGAATTTTTAAAAAAATGCCTTAGTAATAACACTTATTTTATAAGTGGTATTCTATTTTTCCTTTTTTAAATACAAGTCCCAAGAGCCACTCAATTTAGTAGGTTACTAAATGAGGCTGTTAGACAGGAATCAAAGTGGAAATTCTTGAGGCATAAACATAATGTCTAGGCATATTCCCAGACACCGAGATAAGCTTGCTCATTTGAGAGGACTAAAGAAGTCATTAGAAGATGGAGGTGTTCACAAAGGCTGCTTGGGAATCCCCTACCTACATCTGAGCATTCTTTGATTTATTGATGATATATATACATACCCAACAAAAGTGTGAAAGACAGTTTTGTTTTATTTTCAAGACAAGTAGAGCTTGTTCCAGTAATTTACATGAAGTTGTTCTGAAAACTTTTATTTCTTAAATACCCCAACACTTTTGATGAGTAAAGAAAACTACATGGTCCTGAAATTTGTATGAGCTCGACTTATGCAGCTTGCAGTTAAACTGATATATGCAGCCTCCTACAATTTCCTCACTCTCCACTGATGTTCTGTCATCATGTCAGTTATAGATAATACATGGCTTTGTTATGATATGCAAGATAAATTATGAGCCTCAGTTTTAAGTAATTTCCATTTTGGGGAATCAATGGAAATGATGAATGTTTTTTTGTTTTGTAACTACTAATCATACATGAGTTCAGAGTAAATTTGGAGTACACTAACATACCATACAGCAGTAGCAGCATACACGGTGGATTAAAAGAAATTTGATGATCTCCATGACAGCACAAGACCGCATAGAGCAAAAATAACACATGAAAATATGCTGGAATGTTTGACTTTACCTGCCATATTCATCTGACTTAACAATTCTGAGCTGTTTCAGTTGTTGCAAAATGCTTTGATAGGGGAAACTTTCTCTAATGAAAACCAGATTTAAAAGTTGTTCTGAAAACTTTTATTTCTTAAATACCCCAACACTTTTGATGAGTAAAGAAAACTACATGGTGCTGAAATTTGTATGAGCTTGCAGTTAAACTGATATATGCAGCCTCCTACAATTTCCTCACTCTCCACTGATGTTCTGTCATCATGTCAGTTATGACTTTGTTATGATATGCAAGATGCTACATTATTAAATTGAGCCATAAGTAATTTCCATTTTTGACACCAATTGTAATGATGACTAATTTGTTTGATTGATTTGTTTTTTACAGCTTATCAACCCTTCGTAGGTTATTTAAGGCTTCTAAGTACTGACTGGGCTTGATGCTGCATAACTTTGGTGATTGATTGTAATAATGAACATATCATCCTAAATACTAACTGGCAGTCAAGAATAACCATTGTACTACACTATATAGAAAAGTTACTGACTGGTAAAAAAAATATCTTCACCCTAATGATAAGCCTTCAAATTCATACATAGAAATTGTTTTTTCTGTATATCTACCTCTGTTGTGATGTATATGACTGTTATATTCCATGCTAATAGGAATATATACTTGAAAAACAAGGTGGATAAAATAAGTAAAGGTTTATTGTAAAAATCAGTACAATACAAATAAAGGTAACAGTTATGCACAAGGTCGTCAGAAGTCAATCCAGTAGTGAGTGCTACTATTAGAAGGTCGGTAGTTCTTGCATAAGTCTGAGTTGTACTCAACAGATCCCAGCTAGACCCTGTAGTCTGTTGACTTACAGATACTTATAGGTAGTTACTACCTATAGTGTAGTCACTCATGAGGGTGACAGGTTATCTCATTACATCAATGACAAAGGTTTTGTCAATGTAGAAAGGTGACGAAACTCATAGCTATTTGTTATGACCCACTCCTGATTGAGATAACAGATAATAATAATACACCTTGAAGGGATCCCTGGTAGCCAAAGCCTTAAAGAAATACAAATACAGCTCACACCTTACAAAGGGCTTTATCTATGCAAAATGTGTGTGATCTTAGGGGTTTTTTTTAGGGGGGGGGTCAAAAAAATGCTTGTGGAAAATGTCATGATGCCATTTCTGATCTTGGGTCTCTGGTTGGGACCCAGAAAGAAATGAGTATGCATCAGAAATCAAAGGAAATAAAACAATAATAATATAGTAGAGTAGGTATATAAAATAATTTCTTGACCTATAGATCTATAAGATCTATAAAAAAAAAAAATACAGAAATACTTTTGATACACTGTAATATTAATTGTGACTTCTTAAAACAACCCAAACCATTTTCTCACAGTTTTTTTTTTTTTTGGTACGTACAATTTTAAAATTTTTTCAATAAAATTGGTGCCCAACAAGTCTTGTTTACTGACTTAACTTTCTTTTTTATCCTAGACTTTTTATTTCTTGAAGAAAATATTTTGTTAATACATTTTTTCAAACAATCCTCACTTACAATGACTGCAATTACTGAAATGCCTATATTTAAAACTAGCCTGAGAGACAAAAAAACAATAAATAAAAATATATACTTAACCACACTTTCTCCACTTTCAAGTATATTATTTCTTGACTATTATTCTTTTATTTTTTAAACTTTGTGATGGGGGATATGTTGAACCTTCCACTTGTCAATTCTCCAATTCACTGTAAAGACTGACCTCAATAAAGACGTTGTGGAATGCAGTCAGGAGAAACTAAGATGCAATTAAGACACAGTTTTGGAGAAAGAAAAAAAAGACATGAAAAAGAAGACCAGGAGAAATATTTTAAAGTATGTATTCCAGTCAATGTTATGTCATGTGAACTAACAAGCAGAAAAAGCATGACAAAAAAAATTTTAAAAAAAGCTTCAGATACTGAAGAAGATGACAAAATAGACAAGTATATGAAGGGGTGCTGAAAATTTTTTTGGCAAAACCAAAAAGCAGTTCCAAAATTATTTTTTTGATGGTTTATCATATTTTGGGAAGTTAAAAACTTTTCAGTACTCTTCTCTTTACATATATATATATATATATATATATATATATATATATATATATATATATATATTTGAATTGGACAAAGTCCGACAATTTATTATTTAAAGACATTTATGATATGTTTAACGTTCTTTTTTCTTTTCTTTTTTTATTTGCTTAAATACTTGTATCTATAAAAAGAACGTTAAACATATCATAAATGACTTTAAATAATATATATATATATATATATATATATATATATATATATATATATATATATATATATATATATATATATTAATAAGTATACATATTTTCTTCAGGTGCTGAGTATGAACTCTCATAATCAGCACCTGAAGATTGTCTTGTGCATAATATGTATAAGTGGATAATATGTATATTTATTAATATATACTTAATAGCACTGTCATATTATACTAAACACTGTTTTATTAACACCAGCACTATATGTGCAATATATATATATATATATATATATATATATATATATATATATATATATATATATATATATAGTGCATCAAAAATACTTTTACAAACTTTGAGTACAGGTTCCTTACACCAAAACAAGGATAAAAAGTATTTTTTGATATGCCCTATATATATATATATATATATATATATATATATATATATATATATATATATATATAAATGAAATATTAGTGTTTGAGCCAGCCTTTTATATTATATATATATATATATGAAGAAATATAGTCTTAAGGTGTACTATATTTATGGGATAAAGTGCTCAATATCAGAGATACAGCATGTGTAAATATAAAATAAACATAGACGTCAACACTTAAAGGCAACAGTCTGTTTCATGCTAGACGCGATCGTCAGGTGACCAATTGCATCTAGCATGAAACAGACTGTTGCCTCTAAGTGTTGACTTCTATGTTCACTTTTATATTTATATATATATATATATATATATATATATATATATATATATATATGATGTTTTATCATATTTTGGGAAGTTAAAAACTTTTCAGTACTCTTTACATATATATATATATATAATATATATATGTTTGAGTCTTTTATGGAGTCTGATATGGAACCCCCCTGTAATTGTAGAAATAGTGAAAATTGTCAAGTTCAAGGAAAATGCAGAGCCACTAAGGTGATATACCAAGCAACCATTTACCCCAAAGAAAATAAGTTAAATCACAATATTTACATTGGAATTTCTGTAGGGGAATGGAAACAAAGACTTTACACCCATAAGCACTCTTTTTCCAACCAAAAATTAAAATATCAGACAGCTCTTTCCAAAAAATTTTAGGAATTAGGAGAAATATTTTGCCTTCTTCATATCAATCCTATCCTATAACCTTCCACCACTTTATGAACTCCCCTTTTTTGTTTACTTTTTATTCATCCTTTTAATTTTTAAAAAATGTTTTTTATCAACTGGGTATGGTCAGTATTCTTAATAATTTAACTAATCTTTAAAATTTTAAATAGTTAATATAATTATCTTTACTTTATTTTTCTTTTAATTTTTAAAAATATATTTCTTTATTTTTAAAATTAAAAAAAATTTTTTAAAATATATTTTAAATATTTTCTTTTAATGTAAAATATCTAAGGATGATTTATTGTTAATCTTATATTTTATTTTGTAAGCATATTTTGGTAATTTTGAGTGGTAACAATTTTTTTTTGTTATATAATTAATAATTAATAATTTTGTTTTAAAACTCCCTTTTTTTGGCCTTCCTTGTATTTCATTCCATTTTTTTATAGCCCTGACTTGGGGTGTTAGGTTTGGTATCTGAGTTGAATTTGTGAAACTTCTTTCCATTTACCCCAGACAACATCTGCCCTTCCCTTACCGCCACTCAAGCTGTTTGTGTCGTCTGTTTGGTTAGCTCTGTAGCAATTTTCCAACTGCTGTCTCTTTTTTAAATATTTAATTTTAAACTTCTAGTTCCAACTGAACACTGTCCACCATTTGAATTGAATAAAGCTGACGCATTGACGTTAGTTGAAATAGTCTATACTCATGAGGTAAATTTGGATTTCTCGATTATGTAATTTATATGCTCTGTTATAATAAATACACTGAGGTCTGAATCAGTTTTAATATTTTATATTATTAGGATCCACTTGGATTATATACCAACGGATTTATTACCTGTACTATATATATATATATATATATATATATATATATATATATATATATATATATATATATGTGTGTGTGTGTGTGTGTGGTGTATCAAAAATACTTCTACAAATTTGGGGGTGGATTCCTCACACCAAAACAAGGACAAAAGTCCATATCAACATATGTCCGCAAATCCTTCATTTTTGTGTAATTAAGTTTGAAGAAAGTTTACAGTAGATAGCACTGTGTTGCCATGTATTCTAGGTTATATTTGTCATCTGGGTATATTTGTGGCTAGTCTGTCTTCTGTGTTTAACGTGTGTAGTAGTGAGTTAACAGAGAAGTGATGCATAGCAGCAAATTCATATGGTGAACAGGCAGGTATGATTTTTACATACGGCTGCATGAATGGTAATGGATGCAAGACTGTATGACTGTTTATCATCGTGTTGCTGAGACAGGACCCACCAGTCAATGATCTGCATGTGTGTGTTTATATGAACATTTAGCCTTGGTGTCAGGAACCTGCCCCTAAAGTTTGTAAAAGTATTTTTGATACACCCTGTATAATTGTGTATTTGGGCTGCAATCCCTCTTTTATACAGGTTTCTTTGAAGATGACTGAAAAACAGCAATTAAGCTTTCATATATATATATATATATATTTTTAAATAAAAACAGACCACTTTAAGGTTCCATATAATGAATTATTTCACCACAGCCCTTTTAAAGGACAGCAGAAAAGGGCTGTGGTGAAATAATTTATTATATGGAACCTTAAAGTGGTCTGTTTTTATTTAAATTATTAGCTCTGATTTACATTGAGCTCTCTGGATTTTATCCTCCTTGGGTCTACCCATACGGATTACCTAGTTTTTTGTAAACTATATATAATTGTCTGACAAGCTATCCATAACAACGGTGAAGCTCGTGCCGTGGCCCTTGACATCTCCAAAGCATTCGATAGAGTCTGGCATGCCGGCCTTCTCCGCAAGCTCCAGGGTTATGGTATCACAGGTCGATTGTTTGACCTAATACAATCGTTCCTGTCAAACCGGGATTTGAAGGTTGTTCTTAGTGGATCCATCTCCAGATCCTATCCCGCTAATGCAGGTGTTCCTCAAGGCTCCATCCTAGGCCCTACTCTGTTCCTCATATTTATAAATGACCTTCCTGACGCCATTGACTCCCAAGTTGGCATCTACGCTGACGACACCACTATTTACTCCTGCCTCAAACGCAAATCTACTGAGGCGGAAAAAGCTAACCTGGCAGCCCAAATTGAAAAGGACCTCCAATCAGTTGAGATCTGGGGTGAGAAATGGATGGTTAACTTTAACGCGTCTAAAACAAAACTGCTCTCCATCAACCACCACAAGGTTCCATCCCTGCATCCCATTAGAATGTCTGATGACCATCTTCTCGAGAGCCCCTCCCTGCGGCTGCTCGGTCTCATGCTGTCTGCTGATCTGAGATGGAACAAATACATCGAGTCAGTTTCATCAGCCACCGCAAAGAAAGTTGGTTCTCTGTGCCGAGCCAGGAAATTTTTCTCCCCGGAATCGATCCTTCAAGTCTATAAATCGACCATTCGCCCATGCATGGAGTATTGCTGCCATATATGGTCTGGAGCCCCTGCTGTTTGCCTGGGGGATCTTGATAAGATCCAGAGACGGATAGGCAATGTGATTGGCCCTGATCTGTCATCTCGTCTGCAGTTGCTCTCTCACAGACGCGATGTTGCCTCGCTCTGCCTTTTTTACAAATTCTTCCACGGTAATTGCTCTGAGGAGTTGCGTTCGCTTGTCCCCAGGCCTCGTGAATTTAAGCGCCCCACCAGGCTGGCATCCTGCTCCCACCCCTACACTGTGGAAACTGTTAGATGTAGACGTCTCTTCTACTCCAATAGCTTCATGTCTCGCACATCCCGCCTATGGAACTCCCTTCCCTACTACTGTTTCCCTGACAAATACAATCTCCAAAGGTTTAAGTGTAGCGTCAATCGATATCTCCAGTTGCCTTGATCTATCCGCTTCCCTTCTCCACATCCTTTCTTTTCTCATTCCTATCTGCTCTCGCTCCGGATCTTTTGTGGCCCCCTTGCCTTGATCGACCCACTGTCTTTCTCTTCTTCCTCATCCCCTCCATTGCCACTCCTATCTGCTCTTCCTCCAACCCTTCTTTAACCCCTTGCGCAATAGTGGCCTCTGGCCTTGCTTGGGGCGATATGATTAAAAAAAAAAAAAATATATATATATATATATATATATATATATATATATATATATTCTGTTATCCATTATTAAGGATGTTTTTGTTTGTCTTAATATGTGGATTTTTTTTTCTTTTAACAATAAAAATGTTTTAATGCTCGAACAGTCACCACATTATGGCCATGTTCATAATTAAAATTATATATATAATTAATATTATATGCATACAAGGTGCGATGGATAAATTGCCATCTAAATGACGCAAAAATGAAAATATCACAGGCATCTCATTTTAACAGATATATTTACCAAAATTACACAAACATATCTTGAAATACTAAAGAGTAAATTGATTCAATAAAATCGCAATTGCTTCAACTATGGCCGCGAGATGACTTTGGAATCTCCTGCAACTCTCCTGGATGGTCTCCTTGTTTAAGTTGGTGAATGTTGCCATAATCCTTGCCTTCAATTCATCTTGGATGTTACAGAGTTTTCTTGTTCAACTGCACCCTATACATAATAATTAGGTGGGTAACTGTCTGGGGAGGTAGGTGGCCAGATGTAAGGGGTGATGTGGTCACAGAAATTGTCTGACAGTCATAACTGGGTTTTCCTGCTTGTGTGGTATGGTGCAGTGTCCTGTTGCCAGACATAGGGTCTTCAAGAAGCCACCTTCTTGACCCAGGGCAGCACTACTTACTCAAGGCACGATGTAGGTCTCTGTGTTGAGTCTGAGACTCTCACCAACAAATTCAGGAGTTCTTTTCTTCTCGGAATAATCAGAGCGAGTTTTCTGAGCTGCTGTACCTTCGTAACCACCATTAGACATCCAACTCTTTCCGAGTCCTTTGCACTGTCCTCAGATTGACACACAAACACTCTGAAATGGTTGTATTGGAGCTTCTGGCACAAATGGTAAGCAGTACAGTATGCCATTCTGGTAGAGGGAATTGTGTCATGGTGCTCTTTTTCTCGCAGATTGTGCCCAACTGAATCCTACTATACTGTCCAGTAAACAAAATCAAAAACTAAGATGCATGCACAAAAATAAAAATATAAAATGGCAACAATTTCCTCATCTCACCCTGTATGTATATATATATATATATATATATATATATATGTACGTATGACCTGTTTTTCAAGCATCTAAAATTTTAGTGAGTGGTGATGACTATTATTTGGAAAAGATATTAGAATAATCCAGAACTGGGAGCAAACTGCCTGCATACAGATATAAGATGAATTCAATAAATACACAAATATTAAAAGGGGCATAAGACAATATGTATCTTCACTTCAGACTTATTTAAACTTTACAGTGAGGCAATCCTGAGAGAGCTAGAAATTCTACTGTTATATAGGAATACAGTGCCGCTGCCGACACTGGAGTTTGAACACAGATCACCAGAGAGCAAACACAGGTGATCACATTTTGAATAAGTAGATCACATGATGGTAAAGGAAATGTATATATGGGAATTAGTGTGGCATCTAAGTGATTACTATCCAGATTACTATACAGATCCTATACAGATTACTATTTGAATCACCATTTGGTGGTTACTTTTCAAGTGAGTATCATGAAGCAAGTACTATTAGTGCGAGTCTTATTCAAAGGCCTCTGTCACCAGTATTGTTCAACGGTACTACTATAATTGTATCTGTGATTACAAAGTCTCTACTACAATGAGCATTACGAAAGTGACAACAAGTATTCATTGACATTACAAAAGTAGCAATGAGTGTTCGTTGACATCACAAAATCTACCAGGATTCATTATTGGTGATCATAGTCTTAACAACATATGATATGTAGATTACACAGTAATGAACAGAAGTTAGTAAAGCAAAGTGAAAAGAAAGGACTAAACATCAATTGTAAGAAGATAGCAAAGCGAACAGCTCAAGATACAAACTATATATTAGAGACACTAAAATAAAGCAAGTACAAAAATTTAAATATCTGGGAAGTGTTTTAACAAACGATGGAACAAATAACATAGAAATCCAAAGGTACATTGAAATGGCAAAAGATTCCTTCCTAAAGCTAAAGAAAGTATTAAGAATTAGTAAAAAATCATTAGACAAAAGAAAAGGGTGCTAAACTGCTATGTAATATCACTCCTGCAATATGGCAGGAAATGCTGGACAATTACTTCAAAGATGAAGAGGAGATTTGAAACGACAGAAATTTAGTTCTACAGATGGATAAGGATTTTGAAGAAATTATTACAATTTACTGGAACCTAGACAATAATATTAGCATGCAATGTTCAAGTGTGAAAATGAAAAACTTATTTAATCTTTGGAAATATATACAATTGGCTGAAACCTAAGCAATGATGGTGGTATGCAATGTTCAAGTGTGCAATTGAAAAACTTATTTAATCTTTGGAAATATATACAATTGGCTGAAACCTAAGCAATGATGGTGGTATGCAATGTTAAAGTGTGCAATTGGAAAGCCTATTTAATCTTTGGAAATATATACAATTGGCTGAAACCTAAGCAATGATGGTGGTATGCAATGTTCAAGTGTGCAATTGAAAAACTTATTTAATCTTTGGAAATATATACAATTGGCTGAAACCTAAGCAATGATGGTGGTATGCAATGTCCAAGTATGCAATAGAAAAAGTTATTTAATCTTTGGAAATATATACAATTGGCTGAAACCTAAGCAATGATGGTGGTATGCAATGTTAAAGTGTGCAATTGGAAAGCGTATTTAATCTTTGGAAATATATACAATTGGCTGAAACCTAAGCAATGATGGTGGTATGCAATGTTCAAGTGTGCAATTGAAAAACTTATTTAATCTTTGGAAATATATACAATTGGCTGAAAACTAAGCAATGATGGTGGTATGCAATGTTAAAGTGTGCAATTGGAAAGCCTATTTAATCTTTGGAAATATATACAATTGGCTGAAACCTAAGCAATGATGGTGGTATGCAATGTTCAAGTGTGCAATTGAAAAACTTATTTAATCTTTGGAAATATATACAATTGGCTGAAACCTAAGCAATGATGGTGGTATGCAATGTTAAAGTGTGCAATTGGAAAGCCTATTTAATCTTTGGAAATATATACAATTGGCTGAAACCTAAGCAATGATGGCGGTATGCAATGTTCAGGTGTGCAATAGAAAAAGTTATTTAATCTTTGGAAATATATACAATTGGCTGAAACCTAAGCAATGATGGTGGTATGCAATGTTCAAGTGTGCAATAGGAAAGCCTATTTAATCTTTGGAAATATATACAATTGGCTGAAACCTAAGCAATGATGGTGGTATGCAATGTTAAAGTGTGCAATTGGAAAGCCTATTTAATCTTTGAAAATATATACAATTGGCTGAAACCTAAGCAATGATGGCGGTATGCAATGTTCAGGTGTGCAATTGAAAAAGTTATTTAATCTTTGGAAATATATACAATTGGCTGAAACCTATGCAATGATGGTGGTATGCAATGTTCAAGTGTGCAATAGAAAAAGTTATTTAATCTTTGGAAATATATACAATTGGCTGAAACCTAAGCAATGATGGTGGTATGCAATGTTAAAGTGTGCAATTGGAAAGCCTATTTAATCTTTGGAAATATATACAATTGGCTGAAACCTAAGCAATGATGGTGGTATGCAATGTTAAAGTGTGCAATTGGAAAGTGTATTTAATCTTTGGAAATATATACAATTGGCTGAAACCTAAGCAATGATGGTGGTATGCAATGTTCAAGTGTGCAATTGAAAAACTTATTTAATCTTTGGAAATATATACAATTGGCTGAAACCTAAGCAATGGTGGTGGTATGCAATGTTAAAGTGTGCAATAGGAAAGCCTATTTAATCTTTGGAAATATATACAATTGGCTGAAACCTAAGCAATGATGGTGGTATGCAATGTTAAAGTGTGCAATTGGAAAGCGTATTTAATCTTTGGAAATATATACAATTGGCTGAAACCTAAGCAATGATGGTGGTATGCAATGTTCAAGTGTGCAATTGAAAAACTTATTTAATCTTTGGAAATATATACAATTGGCTGAAACCTAAGCAATGATGGTGGTATGCAATGTTAAAGTGTGCAATTGGAAAGCCTATTTAATCTTTGGAAATATATACAATTGGCTGAAACCTAAGCAATGATGGCGGTATGCAATGTTCAGGTGTGCAATTGAAAAAGTTATTTAATCTTTGGAAATATATACAATTGGCTGAAACCTAAGCAATGATGGTGGTATGCAATGTTCAAGTGTGCAATAGAAAAAGTTATTTAATCTTTGGAAATATATACAATTGGCTGAAAACTAAGCAATGATGGTGGTATGCAATGTTAAAGTGTGCAATTGGAAAGCCTATTTAATCTTTGGAAATATATACAATTGGCTGAAACCTAAGCAATGATGGTGGTATGCAATGTTAAAGTGTGCAATAGGAAAGCGTATTTAATCTTTGGAAATATATACAATTGGCTGAAACCTAAGCAATGATGGTGGTATGCAATGTTAAAGTGTGCAATTGGAAAGCGTATTTAATCTTTGGAAATATATACAATTGGCTGAAACCTAAGCAATGATGGTGGTATGCAATGTTAAAGTGTGCAATTGGAAAGCCTATTTAATCTTTGGAAATATATACAATTGGCTGAAACCTAAGCAATGATGGTGGTATGCAATGTTCAAGTGTGCAATTGAAAAACTTATTTAATCTTTGGAAATATATACAATTGGCTGAAACCTAAGCAATGATGGTGGTATGCAATGTTAAAGTGTGCAATTGGAAAGCCTATTTAATCTTTGGAAATATATACAATTGGCTGAAACCTAAGCAATGATGGCGGTATGCAATGTTCAAGCGTGCAATTGAAAAACTTATTTAATCTTTGGAAATATATACAATTGGCTGAAACCTAAGCAATGATGGTGGTATGCAATGTTCAAGTGTGCAATTGAAAAACTTATTTAATCTTTGGAAATATATACAATTGGCTGAAACCTAAGCAATGATGGTGGTATGCAATGTCCAAGTGTGCAATAGAAAAAGTTATTTAATCTTTGGAAATATATACAATTGGCTGAAACCTAAGCAATGATGGTGGTATGCAATGTTCAAGTGTGCAATTGAAAAACTTATTTAATCTTTGGGAATATATACAATTGGCTGAAACCTAAGCAATGATGGTGGTATGCAATGTTAAAGTGTGCAATTGGAAAGCCTATTTAATCTTTGGAAATATATACAATTGGCTGAAACCTAAGCAATGATGGTGGTATGCAATGTCCAAGTGTGCAATTGAAAAACTTATTTAATCTTTGGAAATATATACAATTGGCTGAAACCTAAGCAATGATGGTGGTATGCAATGTTAAAGTGTGCAATTGGAAAGCCTATTTATTCTAAAGAAATTATTATAATTCACTGTAATATAAACAATGATGTAACCATGCAATGTTACTGTGTGCAATTAGGAGAAATATTTATTCTAAGGAAAATATTATTTTGCTGGATCTTAAACAATGACATTATCATGCAAATATTATGGTTTGCAATTGGAAAACATATTTATTCCAAGATAATTAGTTATTCTAAAGAGATTATTGCAATCTGTTGCAATGATGTTACCATAAAAATTATGATTATGCAATTGGAAGTAAATTATTTATTCTATGGAAATTATTATAAATTGCAGGTACCTAGACAAAGATATTACTATGCAATTTTCAGTATGCAATTTGAAGACTGATAAAGAAATTATTTATTGGGTTGTCAGTTGTTCAGTTTATTAAGTAAATTTTCTACTTAAACATTTTGGCCAGCCTAATATTTTATTTAAGGAAATTATTTATTGTAAGGAAATTATAAAATTTGCTAGAAATGTTGCACATTCTACCAATACACTAAGTTAATATATCAATGACAAGTCAGTCTGAGATTTAGCTTAATCAACTGAAAAATAAAAGTTTCTTCTATGCAAACTGATCATTATAGTAAATGTCATGTTGCAGCTTTTTTAATATTTATCAAAAAGAATATATATATTTAACATGACCTCATATCTGGAAAGAAAGTGTCTCTTCTGGAAGAATTGTGTTTGCATCAGCACTGATGGTTTCCCATCAATGGTTGGTTTCATAAGAGGTTTTGTTTCTTTTGTCAAACATGAAAATACCAATATTGTCCTAAGCACATTGATTTCTTCATGAAAAGTTGCATATTTTAAATTGTCTCCAAGATTAATGCTCTTTTAATCATTTCAACCCAAACAAGGTGATAAATCCATTAAGATGCAAGGGGTTAGTGAGTCTGAAAAAATCTGAGAAAAAAAAAAGCATTATTACGGCAAGGGGGCAATAAAAGATGTATTAAAAAAACAGATGACAATCAACATTTCATTTAAATTTTTGAAGATCAAAGTTGATTGGAAAAGAGTTCCACAAGTGAGAATTGCAAGAAAAGAAAGTATTAGCATAGAACTTATCATTACATCTAGTAATTTCAAAATTTCAATTGTAAAATGATGAGACCTGGCTACCAATCTAGTACTGTGTTTAAATTAGAAAATTCAAGATACCAAAGAGGAAAGCTCATCTGAACAACTAAATTAAAAACACTTTTGATGATGCTATAAAACAAATGGTCAGCTTTATTAACCAAAGATCAGTTCACCTGGGAATATGTAAACCACTGTATGAAAAAGCAGACAAGAACACATAAATCCCTTGTATACAGAAAATTTGGTAGCTGAGTAAAAGTAGAGTTCTAAATATGTTGTTTGAGCTGAAAGATGAATTGCAGGAATTCTTTCAAGAAAAGAATAAGACAGGCTTTGCCAAGTGCTTTGAAGATGAAAAATGATTGCAGAGTTCAGCTCACTTTGCAGACATTTTTCATCGCATGAATCAGCTAAATGAGACACTGTAAAGACCTGGAGAAAAAGTATTGATTTCAAGTGATAAGATTATAAGCATACTGATATTTTTTTAAAATAAAAATTGCAAAAAGGAAATTTTGAAATATTTCAATGACTGCTGGGGCTTATGAAGGATATCAACAAATTTCAAGTCTTATTGAAATGCACCTGGAAGAATTGTGAATCAAAATTAAACACAATTTTCACTCCTTTTCAATAGAAAGGCAGGTTCATCACTAGAGTGTTTTGATGGAGTGGGAACATTAGTGGGGGGCTGCAAATAAAAATTTGCATACTAAAATAAGTTCAAATCATTTTCATGGCTGGTGAGGGGGAGTGATCTTTGGTTGGGCACTGCTAACAACCCAGGCCACCTTGGTGACAGGCATGCAAAAGGGTGAAGGGGTTATACTCTGAATTTTTATCATGAGAACTTAATTTTAAAAGGGGAAGATGCAGTCTGTCCTTGCACTTGAAATGAGATTTACTGATGAATCCCTAGGCATGTTCTGTGAAAGACAATTATCCTGCCATTCACAGGAAAAAGCAATAAAGATATTTCTGCAGTTTTCAACTTGTTAACATTTGTGAACAAGCTTTTTTTCTCATTTAATATGAATCAAGAATAAAGAGAGAAATTGTCTCCTTTCAGTTAAACATGAAATCTGTGGTTATCTAAATGGTTGTTGTGGTAGGATCCACCTAATTTGCATAGTGGAGTACTGACGATATAAATATGGTTGGTACCGGGAAGACAGGGAGGCGAATCAAGAGATTCACTAGAGACTCTGCCCGACTGCGACTTAGTCAACACATTCTCCAAGAACGGTCTTCCCAGGAATATACAAAAGACTATATGTAAATATTGTGTACACTTTCTTGTTTCAATACATTTTGTTCTAAGTACATTTTGTGTTGCATTATTATTCCATGCATTAGTCAAGTTTCAACAATGGTAATGGTAATATTAGCTGTTTCACTATAAGGAAAAATCTGGCAGTCATTGACTGAGCAGCCAGTACTGCTTTCAGTTAAAATTTATAAAACCTTTCTCTTAAAAGAATTTTTTAGGAAAATAAGTTTTTCAAGTCCACTAGCTGTTATCACTCGTTTCAGTATTAATGGGGATTTCCTTCCTAACCTTTTATTTGAAGTAGTATGGAATTTCAATATCTTGATTATGTCATTATTTCCTCTTTGAGTTACATGTGCTATCCATTTTAGTTGTTGCTGTTGTAGGCAGTCCTCAGGTGATGTAGTTTCTGTTATTTGGTACAGTTTTTTGTTTGTGAATCTGTATCACCAGTCCATACAGTTTGAAGACGAATTACCTAAATCAATGATTCTCAACCTTTTTTTATCCAATGCACCCTTTTCACCATAAGTCAGAATATCACCCCCACTTTCCAAAATTGTTTGACTCAAAAGATGTATTCCAAATAATAGGCATGCATTGAAAATCCTCATTTTTATCTATATTACTACATATACATTTACATGGATTATTTTTATAGATGGGTTTTACAAATTTAATAGCAATAGAAAATGTTGATGGATTTTTAAACTTGAATACATCTACAGTAATTTGTTTTAATTCATAACTAATTATTAAATAAATAAACTGAAGCATACTTCAATAAACAAAAAGTTCAATAGAATGCCAGGGTAATGTAATTCAATAATCAAACTTCTGTAAATAAAAAACAAGAAAAAGTTAAAGCTCCCCCTCACTCCACATGGGGGATTCCCTGAGGGGATCCCCACTGGTAGAAAATCCCTGATCTAAATTATTAAATGATTTAATGAAGGATTAAAACTAAACACCAAATTAAGTATTTTGATACATTTTCATGTATCAAGAGACACGCACAAGTTTTTCATTAAAGAAGCCAATTTCATTATCTAACTTGGCTTCAAAAATAACATTGCCTTCAACCCAGATGGCATATTGCCTTGATTTATCTGATGTCTTTTTTACACTGTCGATAAAATAATAAATTATTCTCATAGTTATTATCTGTTTTTGTTCTGTTTATATGTGTTTATAGTTGAAGACAAAAAAATATTCATAATTTTTTAGAACTTCAGATCATACTGCTAATGGAATATAATTTCAGTTTATGGTCTCATCCTAGCCATAATATTTGGCTATGTGTTATGGTGAAACACACCTAGTCTATAGATAATAGACTCTCCCATCTAATATAAGTAGGAGTCAGTGAGGGACGATGGGAGTCGAATATGAAAGTAGTCAGCTACCACAACTAGATTACTCTGTGTAATACTTATTATAACAAGTTCCTAACGTTTTTGTACGTTAAACCTATTTAGGACCAAATTTAGTCCAAATACAGTTTCCACTGAGGAAATAACTCTACAACAACTTTGGCGGCGAGGATTTACACTCATACGGAGGAAGAAAAAGTTTGTTCGCCACAGTGGTTTTGGTGGCAAGGATTTGCGCTCATACGGAGGAAGAAAATGTTTGTTCGCCACAGTGGTTTTGGCGGCGAGGATTTGCACTCATACGGAGGAAGAAAAAGTTTGTTCGCCACAGTGTTTTTGGCGACGGAATTCGCACTCATACGGAGGAAGAAAAGTTTGTTCGCCACACATAACGTGGGTGACAAAGTCTCGGATTTACACTTTAAAAAAAAAAAAAAAATTGGCAAAGTTTTTCGCAAGCCAAGACGTCAATTTAGTGACAAAAAAATCTGTCGTATTCTCAACTGAGAAAAGAAATATTTTTCTTGATAAGACAGTTTGCTCAAATAGGGCACGAATTGCAAATTCATTGAACCCCCTCTACAGTATTTAGGCATTGTGTAAACTTTTTGAAAAAAAAAATGGAGGAATGCAAAAGTCTATTCCAGGAATTTTTTAAGTTCCAGTTGGAACAACAAACGAAAATATCAGAACAACAAAAAACATTCCAGATGCAGTTACAGGAGGAAACTTTCAATAGACAAATGCAATTCCAACAAAAAATGGAACAGATGCATAGGGAGTTTCAAAACAAAATTCTGGAAATAACTGAGAAGAGGAAAGAGAAATGTCTACAAAATGATTCTTTCCCAGAGAATACAATATAGAATTCAATTGAAATATTCACGTACAGTCCAGCTGAAGAGATAACTTTTGAAGAATATTATAAAAAATATACAGACATGTATAACAAGGACTGCCAGTCGTGGTCTGAAGGAAAGAAGGTTAGGCTTCTTTTAAGCAAATTAGGAACTACTGAGTATAACAAATTGGTAAACTACATTTTACCGAAAAAAACTAACAAGTTGACATTTACTGAGGCAGTAAATATATTAAGTGAATTATTTAGTAAAAAGACATCTTTGTTCCACAAGAGGTGGAAATGTTTGAATTTGATGAAAGATGACGAACATGACTATATAACATACGCAGCCAATGTGAATAAGCATTGTGAAGAATTCAAGCTGGCAGAGTTAAGCGCAGACAATTTTAAGTGCTTGGTGTTTGTTCAGAGGCTGGTAGCGGAAAAAGACGCAGATTTGAGAAAATTAGTACTGGCAAAATTGGAAAGCAATCCAAGTATTATGGTACAGAAATTGGCAGAAGACTGCACAAGATATGTTAGCGTAGAAAAAGACTAAAAAAAGATAGAACAGTTTGGCGTTTTGCATGTAAGGAAAATATGCTACAAAGAAGAAAGTCAGTCTAACAAAAAGAATTATAAAATTGCAGATTATCAAGCAAAAAGTGAAATACCAGAGAAAAACAAACAAAAACTCCCGAAGCCATGTTTTGCTTGCGGTGAACTACACTGGTACAGATATTGCAATTTTAGGAATAAAAAATGTTTCAACTGTGGAAGAGTTGGGCATAGAAGCACACATTGCCGGTCAAAAAATAAAGGCAATAAAATAAGAAAACTAAAGTCCAACGAGGTAAATGATGGAATAACTAGAAAATTTGTTACCGTCGAGATAAGTAATAAAAAAATAAAAATGCAACTTGACACTGGTTTGGATCTATCTATCATAAATTTGCATACGTGGAAGAAGTTGGGGAAACCAACTTTAATGAAGACAAAGAAAATCATGAAGTCAGTGACGGGAGAAAAAATACAATTTATTGGAGAACTTGTTACAAACGTCACGTTAAATAAAAAAACGCGGAAAGTTAAACTATTTGTCATGGAAAATACCACAAACTTACTTGGTACGAATTGGAAAACAGAATTTCAGTTATGGGATTTACCGATAAATTCTTTCTGTTACAAGGTAGAAAGTTTAAACTCTTAAGCCCCAAAATTAATAAAGAAACTTAAGGAAACATTTCCCACTGTTTTTTCTCCAGGATTGGGAACGTGTACCAAGATGGAGGCAAAATTCTTTCTGAAAGAAAACGCTCAGGCAGTATTCAAAAAGAAAAGGAATGTGCCGTTTGCCTCAATGGAACAGATAGATAAAGAATTGGACAGATTAGAGAAATCCGGTGTACTCAAAAAAAGTTGACTATAGGGATTGGGCAGCTCCAATGGTATACGTAAAAAAAAAAGTCTATACAGACTTACCCCAAATAACGCAACACCAGCCTCACAAGCACCAGCCGAGGTGATGTTTGCACGTCGGGTAAGTTCTGTCTTTGACAAATTATTACCAAAAAAGACAAAGCCAGGTAGAGGAAAATTTATTCAAGTAAAGAAATACAATCCTGGTGAAAAAGTATACTTTAAGGTCTATAAACAGAATAAATCATTCTGGGGGAGTGGAAAAATAGAAAAGCGGATTGGCAACATGATGTACTTCGTGAAAGGTGAAAAACTCACGTGCAGACGGCACGTTAACCAGGTCAGACGACGCTCTTCAGACGTGGTTGACAGTGGTCCCGCGGAAGAAACACCTATGGAGGTGATTTTTGATACATTTGATCTACCAACGCCAGCAACGATGTTACCTGAGGTACGCTGATCCAAGAGAAAAAGAAAGGCAACTGATCATTTGAAAATGGATCCAAAACGTAGGAGATACACTACGATGTTGCTAAAAAAATGAAGTTTTTTTTGTTTTTTTTCCTTTCCTGTAAAAAAAAAAATAAAATAATAAAATAAAAAATTAAGAAAACTGTTTTACTCTTACAGAGTAAAGTTTTAGGAGGGGGGTGTTATGGTGAAACACACCTAGTCTATAGATAATAGACTCTCCCATCTAATATAAGTAGGAGTCAGTGAGGGTCGACGAGAGTCGAATACGAAAGTAGTCAGCTACCACAACTAGATTACTCTGCGTAATACTTATTATAACAAGTTCCTAACGTTTTTGTACATTGAACATATTTAGGACCGAATTTAGTCCAAATACAGTTTCCACTGAGGAAATAACTCTACAACACTATGTCTACTTTGCCCAAAACACATTACACATAGATGAATACCTACTGAGATATATAGAGGGAGCTGGTCCGGTGTGCAGCAACCCAACAACTACACCTGGTCATGAGATTGACCAAGATTGTTATCATCATCATATTCCTCAAGAAAAATGCTCCATTTTTGGATGAGGGAGTGGGATCATTGGTCTTGTTTGCTTGAAATTGTGAGATAAATCTTTATTTCACTGATTTTGAAAACTAATATTCTCATCCTTTACCAGTAAAATTTTCTTTTTTTTCAATTCAGCTTGTCGACCTGCCTCGGAATGAATAGAAAATGGAACAATTTAAAGACTTAGCAAAAAATAAAAAGATAAATTTAACAGTTAAAAAAATTTAAATGCTATATTATTTCTTTGACAGAAAATCTTGTCTTTGTTATTATTTTGTTAATTCTAATTTACAATGGTTATTTAAAAATATTTTTTCAGTAAAATTGCATCATAAAACCATGTTGAATAAATGTGAATACATAAAGGAATTTTTTATAAACATAAAAGAAAAATGATCTCAAAAAGAAAAAAATAAACAAATAAAAAATCATTAAAAAATTGTAAAAGAGGCAAAAATTCATTGGGACTATTTTTTCTGTATTCTTACATTGTTAATATCTACTAATAAAAAAGATAAAATTAACAGTTTTAAAAAAATTTAAATGTTAAAAATATTACTTTAACCAAAAGTCCTTTCTTTGTTTTATTTTGTTAATTTGAATTTACAATGTATATTTCAGGTCATTTTTTTGTTAGTAAGATTATATCATAAAACCATGTTGAATAAATGTGAATACATGGAATGAATTGTTTATAGGTATAAAAGAAAAATGAAAAAAAAAAATAATGAAACTAGATAGATAAAATAATAATAAATAATAGATGAATGATATTTTTATAAAAGAAATTAAAAAAAGTGAAGAAAATGAATTATTTAGAAATAGAAACAAAAAATGGCATTAAAAAACAAAGAAATTAAACATCTGTCTATATTTCTGAGTTGAGGTATTGTAACTATTTACATTGTTTAGACTGTTGCCCACATCTTTATTGCCATATTCATAATGTTTCACCCATTGTACCATGGCCCAGTGGATAAAAGCATTAGTTGAAGTAATGCAGTAACCTGTGACCCAAAGAGTTGTGAGTTCAATATCTAAGCAGAGCAGAGAACAAAAACTTTCAGAGTTAAGTTACTAAAAGAGAAATAATAAATATCCAGAAAAGGCATGGCACTTGGAACTAGAACAATCTACCCTGGTGGATGAAATAAAGGGTTCAGTTTGAAATTCTGTTGTGGAGTTATTTCCACAGTAGAACTTGTAGTCGGACTAAATGCGTCCTAAATGGGGTAAACGTACAGAAATGTTAGGAACTTGTAAATAAGTGTTACGCAGAGTAATCGAGTTGTGGTCGCTGATAACTTACTCCTTCCTTGACTACCTACTGACTCCTACTTATAATAGGTGGGAGAGTCTATTATCTAGACAAGGTGTCTTCCACTATAACAAATTCCAATCGCCTGAAGAAGGCCAGAGCATGCAATGGCCAAAATGTTGTGAACATGACAATGAAGAAGAGAACAACAGTCCAAAAAATGTAAATAGTGTAAAAAGAAATTAAACCTAAGAAAATGGTTGAAACTATTTTCAGTACAGTAACAGAACCTAGAAAAAGTCCAAAGGAAACAGACTTATAAGGCATAATTTAACAATACAAATAAAGAAACAATATTTATAAATACTGACTTACTCATTTATTAATTGAAATTTGTCTAATAAAAAAACAATGCGTCATTTTCAAGCCTTCAACAAAAAGATAATATTCTTCATAAAAAAGTTTCCTCTTCTGCTTTCTTGTTTTCTTGGTTACTTAAACATTTTAAAATTCATTTACATCAAACAACATAACATTGTTGAAGGCTAAATGTTAACTGTGTAAGGTATATACCAAAGTTCTTAAAAGTTTGTTCTTGAGCATCATTTGTTGTTAACAAATAACATAGGTTTTCTTTCTAACAGAATCATTAATGGATTCATGAGTAGTAAGGGAAAGTGTGTGTTGGGAGCATTGTTGTGTACTCTGGAAGTAATTACTTAGGTAGGAACAAGTGATGTGTGATGAGCCAGCAATTTTATAATTTTATCTATTGATAAGGAGAACTTTAGCATGTTGCGGGGCCGATAAGGATGTCGCCCCCGCAAGCGAAAAGGTGAGAAACAGCTAAGACAATGAGAGGACAAAGGCAGAGGTTTATGAAACAATAAACGTCGAATTTATTTATCCAAAGTGTACAAGAGTGTACTTTGGAGAAGTGTGTTATATCGGCGTTGGGTCCGGCAAGACTGGCTTCCTTCAGGGAAGTTGGTTCGGTTGTATCGGCGACACGGGTGTAGAGTTGGTCATAGTGGTAGCTGGTCGACTGCCGGATGGGAGAGTTGGTCGTCAATGATAGCTAGTCAACTGCCGGATGGGTAGAGCTGGCAGTGGCTGGTTGGTCAAAGATGTACGAAGGTTCGGCAGGGTCGGTTAGGACGAGTCCCTAAACAGGGCCGAGTCAGAGCAGCGATACGACTTCCCGGGCGGATCAACTGCGGAGACAGGATCGCACCAAAGTGTAACGCTTGATGAAGGTGGAGTACCTAAACAGGGCCGAGTCGGAGCAGTGGTAGGACTTCCAGGGCAGATCAACCGCGGTGACGGGATCGCGCCGAAGTGTAGCACTTGACGAAAGTGGAGTTCCTAAACAGGGCCGAGTCAGAGCAGTGATACGACTTCCAGGTCAGATCAACCGCGGTGACGGGATGAAGTGTATTCTCTTGACAAAAGCACCAGAAGCTCACAAAGGTAGCATACTACACTTTGATCCAGGCCTCCAGGCCGTGGATTTACTTGACCTCCCACACGGTCAAGTTGTGACACAAGGTCGGTTTAACGTGGGAAGGGAAGGGGGGTTTGACCCAAGTGTTTCCACTCAGGTCGCTGATCTTTGCTGGTCATAGCTGGCCATAGCTAGTCTTAGCTGGTCATAGCTGGTCTTAGCTTGTCCAAGCTGGTCAGAGCTGGTCAAAGCTAGACGTAGCCGCGATACTACCAGCGCAGGGACAAATCCCTGCGACCGTCCTGTATCAGTGATCGAATCTCAGCCAAAAGGCGATCATTCAGCGAGTAATCTGCGAACAGATACCACACTTTGATCTTAATATTTATTCATTATAAAATAACAAAATGTGCCACAAGGGCAAAGTTGGGTGAGGGGAAAAGGAGTGGTCTTCTCTAGTCTTAACTCATAACTAGCTAGACGCTCTCATGGACACAATCGTACTGACAATAATCCTTTCACCATAATACCACTTTTGTAACAGAAACTCTCGCACCGCAATTACCAAAATACCTCAAGTATTCCACTAGAATCCTAATATGAAATTTTATTTACAGAAAAACAGGGCGGGGGATACAATGAATATACATAATGAAACCTGAAAAATAAATAAATGTGTTAGTATCGGGTCCCACCCCATTGTGAAAATGCGGCAGAAATCCTGGTTAACTGGGAAGAAATGTCAGACATTGGTCATGTCTGGTTACTCCAGAGAACAAGAACATCTGTCACCTAAAAGGGTTGGGAGGGGATGGGGTAATAAATACATGTGGGACAAATAAGGGAGCCTAAGCACTTGCATTCTCTAGCTAGTTCTGACAGAGTTGGTCAATCTTACTTTGGTCAAGTCTGGGGTGACTGAGGTTTCAAGCCGTGGCCCAAAATCCTTTTCTTAAGTTGCGTCTAACAACCACTCAAGGTCAGCTCCTCTCACACGCACCAATTGCGAAACACTCACCCAACATTTGCCGAATTTCAGCGAAGAGAGACGCACTTTTTCCGCGCTGATCTTAACTTTAAGCTGATGCTTAAGCGACCAGTTGAGAAGAGGAGAACCTCTCGTCTCCGTAAAATTCCTTCTGTCGCGTCGTCCACACAAACATTCGCATAATGCCAAGCAAACACAAGAGTACATACAGCTGGTCCTTTGACATAGGCGGCATCACATTGGAACAAACGGTGCTGGCATCAAGGACAAAGAACTTTCCGCCCAAGATGCGAACCATGTAGCCTTCAATCAGCCGACACAGCGGGTGTACGACACTACAGTGAAGGAAGGCGTGCGCAATGGACTCCTCCCAGCCACCGTAGTGCACGCACATTGGCGTGGCCACCAACCCCGCTGCGTAAAGCTTCTTGCCGACCCAGAGAGCCCCTCGCAACACCTGCCAGGTGAGTGATCCCTAGTCGTTATTGAGGCATTTCAACCCGGGCGCCCACGGCACTACGGAGCGAAACTCCTCTTTCGTAAGACTGAGCTCGTCCCGGAGTTTGTCTTTAGCCCCCACCCTAACTAGAACCCGATATAACGCCTTCTGAGACAACGCCTCGGTGTCGGAGAGGTGATCCTTCACCTCTAAGAGGCAGCGCAGCACATTTCGACATTCCACATAGAACGGGCATTCGACTTCAGGTGTTCTGTCTACCTCTACCTGTCCTGCATGCACACTTTCCAAAGACGGGAAGGCTCGGTGAGCGTCTTCCTTCCAGAAAACGCACTCCTCATCCTCGACATCTTCGTACAACATCCTTTGCAGGAACGTCAAACGCAGCGTGTGTTGACGAGTCTCGATGCAGGGCATACCTAGACCGCATTCTGTAGGATGGAGGCAGCAGACCTCGCGACGCACCAGATGAGCCTTATCTCTCCATAGGAAGTCGAAAAGGACTCTAACGAGAACAACTCGTTCGGTGGACGGGAGTGGCAGAATGGAGACGGTAAAGGATATAAAGACGGGTAGATGTGCGAAATGCACACTTCCGCCCTCCCCTTCAAGGATAGATTCCTTTGAGTCCACAGGCGAGCTGCTTCCTCGACCCTCTTCCAAACCTCCGACCAGTTGTAGTCCGGGCTCGAACTAGATACCGAGTATCTTGACAGGGCCGTCTGTCCAGCTGAATGGCCCGGGGAGAGGAACACCCTCCCACTCGCCCAGCCGACAGACTTATCACGATTGATCTTGGCCCCCGCTACCATCTCATACCTACAGATCTCCTTGCCAACCTCGTGGATTTCGGTGGTGTTTTTAACAAACACCGACACGTCGTCGGCATAGGCGGAATACCTGGCAGCGTTGGTGGCGCCAGGCACCGAGATTCCGCGAAGGACCGGATTCGCCTTCAACTTGCGTAGGAAGGGCTCCAACGCAAGGACATAGACCATAGGCGAAAGTGGACAACCTTGACGAATAGAGCGAGACAAAGAGAAAGGCTCCGACCTCACCCCGTTTACCTCGACCAGGGCCACAGGGAACTTGTACAAGAGCTGGACCCAGGAGCGAAAGTGCTGCCCAAAGCCGGCAGATGCGAGAACAGCCTCGAGAAAGCGGTGGTCCACCCTATCGAATGCCTTGGACTGATCCAAATTGATCAGCGCGACTTCTCCGTCGACTTTTTCTATGATCTGGCGTATCATGTGAAGGTTGTCCTGAATAGTCCTGCCCTTCACAGCACAAGTATGTTCGGGGCCAATCAGGCTAGACAGGACAAGCTGCAAACGATTGGCCAAGACCCTCGCCAAAACCTTGACATCTGCATTTAGCATAGTCAAGGGGCGGAAATTATCTATCCCGTCCCCTCTGTTTTTGTTCTTGCATAACAACTTGATGACACCCCTGGTGAAGCGTCGGGGTATATTCCCATTCTTCAGCCAGAGGTTAAACATCAGTGTCAGCAGGTGTACAAAAACGGGCGATCTATCCCCGTGGCCTTGTCTCGACTGGCCAGCTTAAGCACATCCCAGACTTCCTCCTCCATTATGGCCCCCTCGCACATAAGAGATAAGCAAAGTCGGCCAGATAGGCGTCGAACTGAGCGGAACTCAGTCCGGGTTCCCTGGTGAAGAGGTCCCGGAAATAAGACCGGAAGGCCTCGCAGATGCCTCCGTTTGTGGTCGCTTGTCGTCCGTCCGGTGTCATGACACTGGGAAGATATCGATCCGAAGCACTGCGCAACTCCTCCTGCTGCAGTTCAGCGGCCATGTTCGTCACCTCGGCAAACATTCTCTTTAGTCTAGACCTAACTACCAGATCTTGGTCCTTCTTGATAAGCGAGGAGGCCAGCTCGGCCCTAGCTACTGCGACTTCCACACTATCTCCCGATTGGATGGCACCCTCTAATCTAGCTGCCGTTTGCGCTGCTAATCTATCTTTGTTGAGCCATCGACTATAATCAGCTGCAAACGACCTAATGACTGACTTAAGATGGCCCCACCACTTATTCCCAACCACACTCCCCGTCATTTCTCTCTGTATGGTTAGTACTAACTGGTCACGGAAATCTTTCAACTCGAGCAGAGACATGTTGAACTTCTAGTAACCGTTCAATCTAGGCTTATGTAAGTTTACTTGCACCCGGATGAGCCGATGGTCTGAGAAAACTATTGAATAGAAACTAGGACATCCTAAGACGACTCTCCTCACTAAAACCTGGTCGATATAGCTCGAATTAACTACCGTATCCGGGCCGCCCCTATTGGTCCAAGTCCATGCTGCCTCTAAGTCGGGATCAAGAACGGCGTTCCAATCACCCGTTAAAACTACCTGGCGAGATGTTTGACAAAAACGGCTCGATCCGCCAAAAAAAAGGCAGCCCGCTCCGCCTGGTCGTTGGGCGCATAAAACCCCGATGAAGCGAAGGGACTTTCCCTTTATGGTGACATACAGGACGCAAATCCTGCCCTCCGGATCTGAGAACACAAGGGACCTGCTGACTAGCCAAGATATCCCTCTGGAGCTGAGTAGAGGTGAAACCTCTTCGACAGCACATCTTCGTAGTCGCTGGCAATAAGATGCGTGAAAGTCTCGCCATTCACCTTAGGATTGAGGCTCGCCTTGAAACATCGTCTGAGTTGGAATGCCGTCGGCTTCTCCCATGGAACAAGTGCCCATTTCAGTCTTGATGGAGCCATCTTGAGATATACCACCGACACCACAATTCTTCATGGAGAGAAGGGCTCTCAAAAGCGATCTGCGAACAGATACTACACTTTGATCCGTGTCCCCAGATGTGAAACGATTTGTTCAAGTACTCCCTGGCTAGAGGGAGTAGAAAACCGTAAATATTAAATTAATCCCAATGTTGTTTGATGTTTGAGAAGCCCTGCCCAATCCGATGCTCATGAGGCAGCACTGTTTTAGGGTCAACAATATTGGCCGGTCGTCCAGTTTCTCGCATGCTGCTTGACTTAAATCAGCGAGATCAGGGGTTGTGAAGGTCAAGGTCGTTTTACTAGGAAGCGGCTAATGGCGGCTGCGACAAGCACTCTGCATTATTAATATTACTTCCCTTTCCACTGTATTCTGTTTCAAGGTATCCCTATTTCAATATCCTTATTGTTAATTTAGCTCAAAGTTGTTTAGCAGGATATGACAACACACCTATGAAATTCAAACACATTATTGTTTAGGGATCAGAGTCACCTTCAGTAGCAGGATAAACTTTTAGTACAGCAAATGAAGTCACATACTGAGTGATTGTACTAGATATTTTTTTTTTTAAATTAATGCATTTGTTGACAGAAAGGTTGGTATAAAGGAATTTGACATCTAAACTTACCATTAATTTATGTCATATTCATCCCTCTTAAGTTTTCAAACAGGCTGCCTGAATTTTTAATATGGGAAGTGCTCATTGTTCAAAGTTATGCTGAAAGTTTTGTTATGGCTTTTGCTCGTCTATGGTAAAGCACTATGAATTCCAGTAGAAAATTTGCTGATTCATCACAAACCAACGTTATTTTACCTTTAATAATGATTTCTATAAACAGATGATGTATGCATTTCTAGTAAACTTACATAAATACAATTGTGTTAATTCATTCGTATATGTGAATGCATATAAAAGAATATAAAACAGTCAATTATTTAATATATTTCAGGTAGATAGATTTTATAGAAACACAGCTCAATTATAATTATTAGAATCCTTAACAAAAATTAAGTTCTCAATATATGAACACTGAAGGTCATCTATATCAGAAATGGTATTCAATACACATTTTAGTAAACTTTTGTACTTGGGTTAACAAAAAAACTATGGCACCTTCCTTGATGAATTAAAGACCTAGAAAGGATTATTATAAAAATAAACAGACATAATATGTCTATATTATTCAATGAAACATGTTTGAATGAAGATATGTTGCCTATATATATATATATATATATGCACATTTCATTGGAAACAACAGACAAGGTGCTTTTATTTAGTTTTTTATACAATTTCTCATGCGATCTAATAATTATTTTCTTTTCGTTTTCAATGAAATGTGCATGAAAGAAGGATCACTGCCTAAATACACAAATATATATATATATATATTTAGAAAAATAGTATGACAAGTTTTTGCGACGCATTTCATCCATTGAGATTTCATCAAACTGGACTTTGTTGATGTTGCCATGGCTACACATGCGCATGAAACAAGAGACGCTGGTAGTTTCAAAATATTTTTGAAATAATTTTTTTAATGTGAAATAAAAGGCTAATAAAATATACCAAAATAGAAGAGCTGTCTTTCTTGACAAACCCAGATAATAAAAAAATATATTATTCTACCCACTAACTCTATCACAACTACAATCAAAAAGAATTTATCTAAACTCAACATAAAACAATCAAAGACTTAATCAATTTCTAATTTTCTGTTCGTTAATATATAAAATTATACAAAATTATATATCAGTATATATATATATATATATATAGGTCTTCAGTAGACTGTACTGTATCACTATATATATATATATATATATATATATATATATATATATATATATATATATAGTGATACAGTGCTGTTCGATAAAAGTGACTCACTTGATTTTTTTACTAAATCTTCTCTTCTCTGATGAAACGAAAGTTGAGCTAAATTCAAAGGATAAGCAATCTAAAATCCGAAGAAGAAACTTTGAAAGCTCTTTGAATTTAGCAGTAAGTACTGTCAAGCATCCATTCAGTATAATGTTCTGGGGATGTTTTTCTTTTCATGGAACTGGTTTCTTAAAACCAATTGAAAAGACCCTCAGGAGCGAGCAGTACAAGAGAATTTTAGAGTCTTGTCTGCTCCCTTCTGCTGAAAGGGTGCAAATCGACCCCACCAAGCTCATTTTTATGCAGGATAATGCTCCCTGTCACAAATCAAAATTAATGAAGGAATACTTTAATGAGAAGCAGGTGAGTGTTATGACATTGCCGCCCCAATCTCCTGACCTCAATCCCATAGAAAACTTATGGAGCATTATAAAGTACAGGCTCTCGAGAAAGCAGTTGAGCAACAAAGAGGATTTGATTGTGAATTGCATATCCGAATGAGATGAGATGAGATTGGCCAGAATCTAATCAAGTCAATGCCAAAAAGGGTTGAAAAGGTTATTCAAAATAAAGGAGGACCCATAGATTATTAAATATTTCAAACTATATTACCTATTATAAATAAATTATACCTCTGTTATTCTTTATTTAAAGCTGTTCGATTATATTTCTATTGATTACTAGTTGCAGGAAATAAGTGAGTCACTTTTTTTGCACAAAGTTTTTCCCTAAATCTCATTTATATCCAAATTTATAATTATCAATAGAATACCTTAGGGTGAGTAAACTTTTTACTAGGTGGTCGGGAAGGGGTCTTTATATTAGTAAGATTAAAAATTAGTTTGACCCCAAAAACAATATGCGAAAAAATTTTTAAGTAAAAAAAATCAGGTGAGTCACTTTTATCGAACAGCACTGTATATACGTCTTCAGTATATATATATATATATAGGTCTTCAGTGGATAGCATACATATATATATATATATATATATATTAGGTCATCCCATAAGTTCTGTCCGAATTTTAACTTTTTGTTAAAATGAACAAAATTTAAAGAGTATTTTATAATGTCTAATGGAGCTGAACATTATTTTTATGTTTAGATGCATTTAAACTGATCAAATTTTATTTCAGAGAACAATAAAATTAAATTTTGTTTGATTAAAACCCTGCTAACATAGAAGTACCCAAGAATCATTTGAGGCACATAATGCTTTATGAGTTCAAGAAAGGAAACTCAGCAGCCGAAGCGGCTAGAAACATTCACTCAGTTTATGGAGAGGAATGTGTGAATGAAAGAACTTGCAGAAGATGGTTTGCAAAATTCAGAGGTGGAGATTTCACCCTTGAAGATGAAGATCGAACCAGACGTCCAGTTGAGTTTGATGAAAAACTTCTTGAAGCAGCCCTTGAAGAAAATCCTGCTTTATCAGTTGAGGAATTGGCAGTCATTCTCAGTTCAAACCATACAACTGTTCATCATCATCTTCAACAACTGGGAAAGGTTCCTAAACTTGGAAAATGGGTGCTTCATGAATTGTCTGAAAACAACCTCAAATCCTGAGTTGACATCTGCTCTTCTCTCCATTCTCGCCAACTTGTTTCACCTTTTTTGGATAGACTTGTGACTGGTAAGGAAAAATGGATCTTTTATTGAAATGTTAAGCTTTATAGACAGTGGCTTGGTAAAGGGGAAGGACCCCAGCCACAGCCGAGAAGGGAACTTCATGGGCAAAAAGTTCTTCTTTCAATCTGGTGGGATTGCCAAGGAATAATCCACTTTGAATTCTTACCACCTAATGCAACAATTAATGCTCAAATATACTGTCAGCAATTAGAGCATTTGAACCAAGCCTTGAGGAAAAAAAGACCTGCTCTAGTGGATCGAAAACGGGTGATATTTCATCAGGACAATGCGTGACCACACACAGCAAGAATAACATGACAAAAGATCGAAGAACTTGGTTGGGAGAAAATTCCTCATCCACCTGATTCTCCCGACCTTGCTCCTTCAGAAAACCATTTGTTTCATAGCTTACAGAATCATTTGGAAGAAACAGCTTTTGAAACACAGGAAGAGGTTAAAACTGACATTTGTGAGTTCTTCGAATCAAAGCCAAAAGCATTTTACAGTAATGGAATTAGTAAGCTTGTTAATAGATGGAAGGACGTCATAGATAATCAGGGAAAATACATTGTTGATTGAATCTGTAATTAAATGTAACATTTGGTCACTTGTTTTCTTTATTCGAAATTCGGACAGAACTTATGGGATGACCTTATATATATATATATATATATATATATATATATATACATAAATAAATATAGGTCTTCAGTAGACAGTATATATATATATATATATATATATATATATATACACACACATACTGTCTACTGAAGACCTATTTTTTCTTATTTTTTTACATTAAAAAACATGTACAATGATTACCAAATGCATGAAACCAAATGGTGAGGAACAAATGTATATTTATTATTAATATATAAATTTTAGCTGTTATTTTATATCAAATACAGTTTTATTATCACCACCACTCACTGTGCACTATTTTATATATATATATATATATATATATATATATATATATATATATATATATATTAATAAATATGTACACATATTTATATACTATATATTAATAAATATACATTTTTTACTCACCCGTGGCACATATTTTTTTACTCAGAGGTAGCATGCATATTTATTAATATATACTTAATAGCTCTGTTATATGACATTGTCACAATTTTATTAACACCAGGACACAATGCGCAATATCTTACATTCAAATATATATATATATACATATAGATATATATAGATATATATATAGATATATAGAGATAGATAAATAGATCAGTTCATACACTAGCATGTTGACATCAGCTGAAGTTTGATTTTAAATTTTCACTGTATAATGTCCATTCCATATGATTAACCTTCCCCCACTGAATTAAGTGCATTGACAAAGAAGGAAATCATGCTGTAAAAGAAATATTTGTTTTTTAAAGTACTTCCTTTCTTTTTTTCATCATTAGTTATGCAAACTTATCAACCTACCTCCATGTCAACAGATGCATAACTAGATGCTGGGAAGTGAAATAAATCTCACTTAGATTGGTGTCAGAGTTTTCCCAAGTCTCATAGTAGACAGTAATAAAGTTCTTGAAAGAATAGAGTCTCTAAAGAATATTAGAAACAACAACACATACCTCGATGATCATCGGCCCTGCAGGCTAAAGGGTCGCATAATACTAAACGTTGTCTCTTCTAAGTCAAGCGGTTCAAATGCAATGTCCTCACTGAGCAAAACAGCGAGAGCTGACTGTCGTTCACGCTTAAGGTTTTTAAATTTTTGAATCACATCATATCGCTGTACCTCACTATTTGACCCTGAAATATCCAATGCATGGGACATTGGGTACACAGCTTCCATAAAGGCATTAACAAACAATTTTTTCTGCAGCTCATCATCCCGTTTAGACCCTCGGGTCAGTTCTCGCTGTTTCTCTATCCATGTATCCCTCAGCAGTTGCATCAGGTCATACTGGTCGGCAACAGAAGGAAATGTGGATAAAATTGGACTGTGCACAAGTTCCGTATTATCAACGTTTGGACGTTCCCAGAGTAGTGACCGTGCAAGAATATTTCGGTAAATAGCATAAAACTGAAGCAAACATGTATTACCCAATATTGTTTCTGGCAGGCAGTCAAGATGATCCTTCTGTTCACGTTTTGGGTTGGTTACTTTGATGGTCAACATTGGCTTTTGATGACCATATATTATATTCCGTAATGTATTTTCTTCCATTGCTCTTGATGCAGTGGCATCAAGGGGTACACCTTTCTCACACGGGGTCCCCCCAGAAAGGTACAAATCATAGTTCTGATTTGGGAGAGTTACATTTTCTTTGTTGAGAAGCAGGAACTTCCAGCCACTGCTAAACTCACCAAATTCTTGACTTTCCTTGTGAACATACGTAATTCCAAGCTCAAAGAGTAGGCCAATATTTGGACCTGTGTGGTTTGTTCTGACAAAGAATTCAGCATATTGACTCACATCCATGTTGTTAGAAAGACTGGATGAGAAATTCCAGGTTCTTTCAGACTTATCAACAGAACAGGTTTTGACAACATGGATGTTACTCAGGACATTTTTACCATCGAAAAGACACACCCTCACAGTTCGGTTGATCACTTTTAACCGAGCTCCAATTGTTGGGATATACCGGCATGATACGATGGTGACAATCCGTTGGACATTGACTGAGTAGGGTCGAATTTTGTTTTCAGAGGGAGAATAAAACAAGTCCTTATAATTAAGAGCAGAGGCACTGAGGCTTGGGTGAAGCGAATGGCTCATTCGATGTTTATGGTCCGTGTGGTACAAACTGGACAAAGTAGAAGGACGAAATCCTGATGGTACAGCCCCCATAGCATGGAGAACGTCAGTAACTGAGTTTTCAGCGATTGATTTTTGGACAGACTTCCACAGATTTTTGCCAGATCGGCCCTTACTAACAGAAGATTCTCCAACAATACTATCACCTTGAGCAAATTTTGAGTCATCATCATCATCATCATCATCATCTTCTTCTTCTTCTTCTTCTTCTTCTTCTTCTTCATCGTCGTCGTCTTCATCATCATCACCATCATCATCATCATCATCATCTTCCTCCTCTTCTTCTTCGGCTTCTATTTTCTGCTTTGCCTTGCCTTTTTCTCTTATAGCAGGGCACAACTGGAGGTAAGTTTTGGGGACAAGTCCCTTATTACCACTGGTATCCATAGCATCCCACCATCCATCTTCATTAGCTCGTAGAATTGTAAGGACCTGGTCTTTTTTGAAGGCAAGATCATTTTCCTCTTGTTTTTCAAAATCTTGTAGGGCTATAAACTGTTTTCCTGTGATGTCCATATCTCCTTCCTCCTCCTCTTCCTCCTCCTCCTCCTCGTCATCTTCCTCTTCTTCGTCCTTTACTTTTCCTTCAACCTCATCTTCAGATTCTTCAGATTCTTCATCTTCATCATCATCATCATCATCATCATCAACAAAACCTATTTTTCCTGCTCCACTTACAGAAGTAAACACAGATGTTGAGATATCAGAAGCCTCCTTTGTCTCTTTTGTCTTCTCACTTTCACTCAGTATCAAATGCTTTTGTTCCTCCTCAACCTTCTTCTTCTTCTCTATTAGTCTTGGAGCTGGCTGTGGCGTAAGAACCTGCTCTGTTTTTTCTTCTTTCACAACAGTTTCCTCTACATTTTGGGGGATACTCTCTGTTTTAACAGTGGAATTTTCTAGATCCAGATTTGCTGTTTTCTGTTTGGTTTCTGTAGTCTTCCGTTTACTGTGAAGAAATTTCTGCAGAAATGGCTTCTTCATTGTAAATTTTGTTGAATCTTCAGCCATATTTTCCGTTTGGGGCTTATCAGAACTAATTGCGTCATCTTTTATTTTTTCTTTCTTTGTGATTTCTTCGGTTTTGTGTCCAGTCTCGAAAGTTTTCTGAGTTTGACTGGAAGGCGACTTCACTACTGCTGCTGCTTCTACGTCTGCCTCTTCTTCCGTTTCATCATCATCATCATCATCTTCCTCCTCCTCCTCTTCGGCGTCATCATCATCGTTGTCGTCATCAACTTCTTCTTCATTTATCTCTTTTATATCATCCTTAACATCTTCAACATCTTCCAGCACATCTTCTGTTCTGTCTAATAATAATTTAGGTGCGGGCTCTTCCTTCATGACACCATCATCTTTTCCCTTTTTTTCTTTATTCTTCTTCTTCTTGCTTCGGTCAAACTTAAACGATTCCCGTACCTTGGCCGATAGAGATTTACTTGACTTTTTAACCGTTTTTTCTTTCTGGATGTCATCATTTGGATCCTTTTTATCGTCTGAGAAAGCGCTAACTTTATTAAAATTTTCATTTTCATTCAAGGCAGACGATAAGATCTCCTGCGCATTCATTAATTGTCCACGTAAAGAAGTAATTTTTCCAACCAAGTGTTTCTTTTTAGTATCATAACTTTTTTTTCTTTTGACATCTTCTTCGTCCTGGGCTGTTTCAGTTTCCTCTAAGGTTGATTCCAGTTCTTCCAACAATTCCTGGCATCGATCCGAATATTTTAAGAGCTCATCGCAACTTTTAAACTTCAACTTTTTATTAAACTTTTTAAAATCTTTCAAAAATAGCTCTACCTTCTTTTTTAAAGCTTCGAAAGACTGCTGCTGGGTAGCCAACATCGATATAACTTTGGACGGCATGGCTTTAATTTTTTTTTTTTTAAATTTAATTGTTGTTACTTTTTAAACAGATATTTGCAATGATTCTTACCTTAAAACAGCATGCTGAGATGATATTTTTGTTGTTGATCGTTGTTAAGACGACCATACCATGTGGCAGCACATGCAGCGACATCTAGTAGTTGGTAAACGAGCAAATGAAACGAAAACAAAAACAAAATGGTTCATGGGAGATAACTCTTTATTTTCACAGACATTTTTAAATTATGTAAAAAATACTGTGTATATTATAAATTATTTTAATTATAACCATTTGACAGACTTCTTTTTTTATATATAATTTAACCGATAAATAGACGTCATTTGAATAAGAATTTCATTACAGTAATATCTTCATTAGCGAGACAAAATCTGATTAAAACGTTAAGCATATGGACACATGATTTTTTTTAATGAAATTTCTTATGGAAATTTAAATATATAACTACACTCAACTTATTTTTTTTTATTTATATATAATTATAATTTTTAAAAAATCGATACATTTTTTCCCGTTTAACTGTTACATATGATGTGACTTTTAGTTTTATTCTAATTCCAATTCCAATGAACTAAAAATGCTAGGGTTGAGTCAAAATTCGTTTACAATTCTAATAAGACCAAGCTCTTGATAATGACTGGGGCAGTCAAAAGTATTTGAGTAAAACAAAAAGAAAACATGAACTTTGTACAAATCAAAACAATTAACATGAAAGTATTTATAGAAAAGCCACAGGTAAGCTTGTAGAGAGAATATTATTAATAAAATAAAAATTAAAATAAATAAATTAATAATAATAATAGATATCATAATTAAATAAAACAAATAAAATAAAATAATCAAAATTTCCCCAGCATGCGACAAAAACCTTCAATGAAACAGATTCTTTTTACCTATAAACACCTAACTCATTTTCTTTTGTGACCAGACTTAAAAAAGACAATATGTCTGTTTTATTTCCTCTCATGGTACTTTCCTAAGTCATACAAAGAAGTGATTTACAAACCTTATCACACCTGAACTAAATACACACACCAGTACAATAACATAAATCCATAAAATTTTATACTTTTATTTCACCACTTCAACAAATTTTCACTTGTTATTTCTTTATTGGTTTTTATTCCTTGAACACATTCTCTGCTGGTAAGATGTGAGTGACCCCACAAGGTACATTATGGCATATAAACTGCGTTAAGATGAATGCAAGACAAATCATTTCCAGTGGAATTATCTGAAAATGATATGTATAAACAATTTGTTAGATATTGCATATACATAATGTATAGTGCAACCTCTGAATTTTTTGCATTAGTTTAAACACCTCCAGAAAAAATTTACTTGTCTGTAGTTGGTTGGTTGATTTGTTTTATGGCATATCAAAACCTCAGTGGGTCATTTAATGCCAACAAAATTTTGAAATAGATTTATAGCGATAGTTTGTTAAAAAAAAGGTGTGTATGTATACATATATATTTGAACCATTTTTCAATTACTCATATTTTTTCAAAAACGTATTGCTGGTAATGTTGGACGTAGTTTATCGTCTTACCCAGGACGCAGATGTAGTTTATCGTCATACCCAGGACGGACTTGCCTGTAGTAGTGTAATCAGTCATTGAAAATGCATGATTTTTAAACTCTTCAAAAAAATTACCTGTGTATAGTGTGACCCCTATTTTTTGTATAAAAACTTACACTATAGTCAAGTATATATAGTCATCAGAATATTAATAACTGACAATTAGTTTTAAAAAATTTGTTTTTATAATATTTTTATTCTTTTATTCATATCTCTTTACAACACAAATAAAACATAACTTTATTTCAAAATAGTTTTAAGTTCCTCTCCATTAGCTTAAAAATTACATATGCTTTGAGAAATTTTCTAATTGTAAGGATTATAAATTTCTATAAGTGGTACAATGGTCTTTAATGTGGAAAATGGAATCCAGAAGCTATGTTAAAATTCCAGTGAAGGTTGTTACATTCATTTTATGCTATTTTCCTTGTGTAACAAGAAGGAGCTATGTTAGAAAGGTTCATTCTCCCATTTGCATTTCCCCCATTATGGGCATTATTATATCCATGATATAATAACACCATACTTCACGAATGGAACAAAATGGCTGAAAGGAAAAAGAATGACAAACATGTTTTGTTCTCATTTTTATATCACTAACACATACACAAAACTATATACATATATACACATGTGTCATATCACTTATATCAACATAGCCAAGCAGAGTGTAAGGAAAAACAAAACGGAAGGGTCTTACACATAATATGAAGATACTCCTGCATCTGGAGAAGACATGTTTAGGACTCAAGATTCAAATGGGTCAGATTCATCTATGTCCTAGACAAGGAGATATTCCATGAACAGGAAACAGCAAGTCTTGGGTTTTCCCAAATTGAGGTCTGCAAGCTGGAGTTTCATTCTATATCTGAGAAATATATATCCCCAAAGGGAAATGGCACCATATGCTTGTAAGCTGCAGGAAGGCAGATTTAGCCTCTGCCCAGGCCATGAATGTTTTACTGATATTAAAGAAAAGGAATCTGTGGACAGCTATAATTACCTATGTCCTGAAGGGATATATCATTTAAAAATGATCTATTGCCAATTTCCTTTTTGATACATGATACATAAAGTCACCTTTCTGTCAGGGGCACTAAATAAGAATGTGCATATTTACATTGTTTGGACTGTTGCCCTCATATTTATTGCCATGTTCACTCTGGCCTTCTTCACTATCTATTCTACTGGTGAGGAGGATGGCATGTCACTCCACAGCCCAGAGGGCAAAAAACAAGACCTGTCGAAGAACAGATGAGCTTCTTATAGGAGCCAATGGTAAACACACACACATATGTATTATTAATAATAATAATAATAATAATAATGTCAAGAAATCCTTAAAAATCCATGGATTTTTAAGGATTTCTTGACATTATTATTATCATATTGCTCTGTTACTTACATTCAGCTCTCTTTGGATGGATTAATATCCTCCTTGGAATTATCCCTATTAATTACCAATTGGTATTATATATATATATATATATATATATATATTTGTGTATTTAGGCAGCAATCCTTCTTTCAAGCACATTTCATTAAAAACGACTGACAAGGTGCTTTTATTTAGTTTTTTATATAATTTCTCGTGCGATCTAATAAAGTTTTTCTTTTCAGAGGATAAATTATATAAAAATTGTCCGAATGTTCTTTTTATCCGAGCACTTTCGGCTATACATTTAGCCATTATCAAGGATATATATACATATACAATCTGCCTTCATGTAATGCATAACAATACACATCTTTATATAAATACTTATACTAATGAAAAATATATATACAAATATAGGTTTGGTGTAGACGGAATAAATTCCAATAACCACAAATACTATTGTTAAAAGAGTGCTCAATACAGAGTAGGGCAAATATTATTTATTCAAAAATTGTTTTTTGTCTCTCTCTCTCTCTCTATATATATATATTTGTGTGTGCGTGTGCATATATATATATACATATATATATATATATATATATATATATATATATATATATATATATATATATATTGAGCTCTTTAGTTAGTTGTTTACTCATATCGGGGTTTTTTCTTTGGGCCTTGAACCTGTATCTGTGCGATTATTTTTGACAGACTTTCATGTTCCTGGCTCTTTCTTTTTTTAAAACCTTTTTTTCCTTCGTGATTGATTTGGCTATTGTTAAATCAAGAGTTCGAAGGTTTTTCGACACGAGCATAGTTACCTATATTTATATATATATATATATATATATATATATATATATATATGTTGAAGTTTCAAGCCTTGAATGACAACCTTCCTAGAGATGGTGTCTTGGTAAAAACACTTGGTGTATTTGGACTACTATGAGTGTAAAAGAGCATCCAACCTTGTAAAACCTTACCTAAAATCATTACAACAAATTCTCTGTCAGGCTGGACCCATGTTGC
This sequence comes from Acanthosepion esculentum, assembly GCA_964036315.1. NCBI lineage: Eukaryota > Metazoa > Mollusca > Cephalopoda > Sepiida > Sepiidae > Acanthosepion > Acanthosepion esculentum. The sequence goes on along the minus strand of OZ038517.1, from coordinate 32,504,635 downwards.
TTTGTGCATGATTATTCCCGGTCCTTCCTCAAGCAAAAAAAACATGGTTATTATTATATACCATGTAACCCATTTATATCTGACACTTTTCACTTATAACTGTAATAATATTTGACTGAGTTCAATAAAATTGATCTACGTTGTCATTAGGCAAAACTATATAAAGGCATGGATGTTTTAGCATTAACAAGTCCTTCTGAGACAGTTTTTATTCTCTTTACACTTAGATATGATTCTATCTATTCTCCTTTTAGCTGCAGATTTTTAAAAAAGCAACAGACTAGACTTTCTAGCCTTAGATTAGCAACTAATCTAGGAGAAGGAAAACTCTGAATTCAAACCAAATTAGGCTTACAATTGCACCCTGTAAAATTTATTTCTTATTAAAACCATAGCCTCATCATATTGTATGGTGTTATTGCAATGTTATACTTCATGGGGAATTTACAGGTTTCAAGATACATGGATGTAAGTTGATCCTGCTTTTTTGTCTTCAAATTTCTAGAAATTTTATATTAGGCTTTGAAGAAATAAAAAGTCTTTACAATTTTAATTTAAAAGGAAGATAGGGTTAAAATTTTTAGCCCATATCCTTCTGGCCACAGTTTAAAGTTTAATTAAATCGATAATACCTTCTTTTTCCTCCCCTATCTATAATTATAAACAATTGGAAAATGAAAATTTTTCTGAAATATTTTGGAAAATTTCTAAGTTTTCATTTGAAATCAAAAAAATACCAACTTTAAGCAAAATGGTCACAATATATGATAAAAAATGAAGGCATCTGTTTTAAAAATGAGACTGACATCTTGAAGTTGAGATTGGCTGAATCACATTCTTGAATATTTTAGTGATCTGATAAAAACCTGGTATTAATAACAGAGCAATAAAAAATATTTTTTCCTATAAAATTTTATTAACAACTCTAATATGTGCGTATTTTACTGAAATTAGTCAAATATAATATACTAGAATTTTTTTTGCAACTCTCTGGTGTGTGTTGAAATCCTTACAGTATTTAGTATTGTTGAAGTTATCACTAGCATTTTTTGTCGAGTTTTATAAACTATACGTTTTGTACAATTTCACAAATCAGTCAATGAAATTTGAATAAGCTGATTTGTTTGGAAAAAATACTTTGACAAAAACCCTATTTTGCTGTTTAATAATTTCTTTAATTTTATTTTACTGCATGGTAAACAATATTTTTTACTAAAATTTCTTTTTTTTCTTTTTAACAGTGAAAAATAAATTCTTTGGATTTCTTACTCTTGAGCATGCAATATACAACTGGCTATGTGTAAATATTTCTTTCCAACTTTTTGAAGCATTTGGCCTTGTTATTTGTTTAGTTATCGCAAACACGGAGTGAACAGGAAACTTGATGTATATATAAAAACTTAAAAGACATGTAAAAAAACAATATTGCATTTTTATTAAATAAGTATTTGTTATTTTAATCATTAAATTGTTTTTAAAAAACTGGGAGTATTTTGTATGTTAAATAATAAAACTTTTAATTTTTCCCCCAAAATTAATTTATTGTACTAAGCTACACACTCTTGTAAACCCAACTGTACTTTGTACCCTTAAAATTTCGTTTCGATCGGTCAATGTGTGGCTATCTTAGAGGGTGTGACGGACAGGGCTGATTAATATAAGTTAGAATTTTATATATAGCTAACTAAAAGTGATCAAGATGTGTCGGCGATAAAGGGACCATCAGATATATAGTTATTAAAATAGAGTTGTGTCCCTTTAATCAGACAAATTCGCGATCTGTTCATTCTTAGACTATGTAAAATGCAGATGAATACAATTTGTGTGGAAAACAGAAAGAGAAATTTTTAAGATAATTTATGTAATATAAATTATAATAAATGAAAATTATTTTGTTTTCTTATGCCTTTTGATTGGTTGCATTAAAATGATTTATAAAATTCAAAAACATTAATAAATACATTTCATTTTATGCTAAAATAAATAATCACAGTGAGATTTTTATACATTCAGTTTAACAACTAAACTAAATTATTGTTAAAACAGTATCAGGAAACCAGATTTGTAATGGATGAGGATGCTGTTGGTCACCAGTAAAATGTGACCAGTAAATGTAAAACAAAAAGTAAATGAATTCAACATTTTCTAAAGAAAATAATTCCATAAGTAGAGGATTTACATACAAGGAATGCTTTTCAGGCACTTTCCAAATGCTGGGATTGCCTCCTCAAGACCAAAAACATCAAGAAGTCATGTTCCTGACAAATCAACCTGGTGAGATTTGAACCCAGATCTCATGGTCAGAAAGCAAATATTCTAACCACTTGGCCACACACGCACGCACGCACGCACACACACACACACACACACAGCACTGTTGAGTGATAAGCTAATTCTATAAACAACAGCCACCTGCACTAATGCAAAGCTCTTCAGTAAAATGAATGGAGCACTTTGGCTGATTGGCATTTGTTTACATCTGTAAAAACAATACGCTTGATTTAGTTGTGTAACTCTACCGAGTGAAGATAGCTCTGGCTGACACCAAATTAGTTGTTTCAATCCTGGCTTGAGGCATTCGGAAGTCTAGTCGCACTTAGGAGCTGTGATACAGCGAAACAGTACTGTCTGTGAATGACATAATTTAGCTCTTGAAAATACATTTAAATTGAGCACTGTTGAGTGATAAGCTAATTCTATAAACAACAGCCACCTGAACTAATGCAAAGCTCTTCAGTAAAATGAATGGAGCACTTTGGCTGATTGGCATTTGTTTACATTTGTAAAAACAATACGCTAGATTTAGTTGTGTAACTCTACCGAGTGAAGATAGCTCTGGCTGACACCAAATTAGTTGTGTTTCAATCCTGGCTTGAGGCATTCGGAAGTCTAGTCGCACTGAGGAGCTGTGATACAGCAAACCAGTACTGTCTGTGAATGACATGATATATATATATATATATATATATATATATATAGAGAGAGAGAGAGAGAGAGAGAGAGAGAGAGAGAGAGAACAATATACTTCACAAAGGAAGAGAAAGAGAAAATGATATTTGCATGAATACAGATAGCTCACAAAAAGAAAAAATATGTACTTAGGCATTGTGCGTGTGTGTGTGTGAGAGAGAGAGAGAGAGAGAGAGAGAGAGAGGCCCTATGTTGTGTGAAATTAAGTAGTCGGTTTACCCATGGAAAGGAAGCTTCCCCAGGCAGAGCAAATCCCTTTGTTGTTGATATCTCAGAGCATAAAGAGAAAGTGAGAGTGAATCCTTTCCTTTTGTACTGCTGATTGTCAAACCACCTTGCAGGTGTTATGGCAGACAAGATGGGGTAGTCCATACAGACTTTAATGGAAGATCTATGGTGTAATGGTTGCTGACTCAAAATATGCCAAACAATGGAAATGGAATGCTACAAAGCATTAGAAGAGAGAAATAAAACAAATAATTCTATTGTAGTCATTCATAAATAAGAACTGGGAGATGTGTCCCATGCCTTGTTAGGTTATAGGAAAGGAAGGGAAGTAGAATTCTCATTATTTAATAGAAAGACAGTTTTGGCACAAAAATACAAAAGTCTCTCTCTCTCACGGTAACCACTAACTGTTGGACCAGAAAGACATATTTTTTTAAATATGACAGAAAATAACAGAGAGGCAAAGTGAAATAATGTTTTGGGCTATAACCAGGGGCAGTAAAATTATAGGTCTCATCAAAGTTAGTGATAGTGACAGGATGAATCAAAGCGACTTATTGAAGGTGCTTGAGCTAGATTATTATTTAAACCAGCACATGTCACAAATGAAGCTTTAAGTTAATGCGTATATTCAAGAAAAACAATGCTCCTTCATATTCTACAATGCAGACAAACTTGCTAAAAGAAGGAAAGGTTTCAAAAACAACAAATTTTTGGAATTATTTTCAGATATTAAGTCAATAAAATTTTGTTGTTCATCATTAAAAAAGACATATATAAAAATGGAAAATAACATTCAAGCAGAAAAAGATCTCTGGAAAGCAATCTAAAGTACTACAAGTAATGTTAAAGATGAAACAAAAGCTAACAGAATCAATTAAAGAACAATGGAAGGTTATAGAATATCAAGGAGCCTTTATTAATAAGTGTTGTAACCTAGGGAAGGTTACTGAATAGAATAATCACACAGGTTGGTAATGAATGATAATATTAGGACACAAAGAACATATATAAGATTCGCCAGTGGCGTGTAGAAGAAGTAGTCAACTGCTAGAAGTGAATTCCACAATGAATCTCTAACTGCAGACTAACATACAGTATTTACTACTGTATTTATGTGAATGGGGACATACCCATTATTGTCCGTGGGTATGCTACAACATAACGTTTGCATAATACATGTTCTATTGATTATAAAAATGTATCAGTAATAACCTATCAATAATAAACATATCAATCCCTCAAATGTTCAGACTGTTTGCCCCTGTCATTCACACACTCCCTTTTACCTGCAAAACATTTATTATTATTATTATTATTATTATTATTATTATTATTATTATTATTTATTAAAAAATAAAAATTATGATAAATGTATTATAATAAAAATTATGAAAATAAAAATATTAAAAATGATTTTATTGAATTAAATGAATTCTCATATTAAATGAGAACTACTATAATAATACTGGTATAATACTTACTGCATACTTACTTTTTCAGCCCTCTGTATGTAATCAGTCAGTTAAGTGCCATAGATGACATACATTTGACCAACTATGTCTCTTTTGATTCATGACTGACTAGGTAGAGATTTTCCTACAGTAGTTTTCCATGTCTCTCTGTGGTAGGCTGGTTGTCAACCAAGGCTACAGAGCCTAGTCTGTTCTGCTATTCAACCCATAGCTGAAAGGAGAAGATATGGATTTATACCTTTCCTGAGGATATTTGTATGCCTGTGTCGGGTATTTGCACACACTATAGTAGTAGCAATTTAGGCTTGTATTCACAACGATAAAAACAGGAAAATAAACATACAGTATCATAGGAAAAGCATGGTCAATTTTATGTTAATTTCATAGAATTTTATTTATGTGTTTCGGTGTATAGCCGTGTGTATTTTTTTAAGTTATGATAATGTTATGGTACATGTTATAAAAGAGAGAAATTTACTTCGTAGTTGTTATATTCCATGCTAATAGGAATATATACTTGAAAAACACAGTGGATAAAATAAGTAAAGGTTTATTGTAACAAACCAGTACAATAAGAATAAAAGTAACAGTTATGTACAAGGTCATCGCAGTCAGTCCAGTAGTGAGTGCTACCATTGGAAGGTCACTAGTTCTCACGTAAGTCTGAATCATACTCAACAGATCCCAGCTAGACCCTGTAGTCCATTGACTTACAGATACTTATAGGTTGTTACTACCTATAGTGTAGTCACTCATGGGGGGTGACAAGTTATTCCATTACATCAGTAGTATTACAAGCCACATCATAGCAAGAAGTTACAGAATTTCAATATGTATCACTAACTGATCAATGAATGCTTACTGAATGCTTCCTGTATGGAAACAGCTAACTTCATAATCCCCTTTTGTATAAAACACTAGAAAGAGTAAGAATTTTTTTTTAATGTTTTTTATTACTGTATGTCTATGTTGTAGCATACCCATGGACGATAATGGGTATGTCCCCATTCACATAAATACAGTAGTAAATACTGTATGTTAGTCTGCAGTTGGAGATTTATTGTGGAATTCACTTGAATTCTTTTAAATTAGGTACAATATATACTTTGTGAAGACTTAAAAATGAAAGTTGTTGGATTACTTCACTTGACAGTAATCACAGGCTGCACAATATATGAAAAGCTTTTTTTTCTCTATTCCCTTTAACTTTGAAAATGATAACACATTTTTCCTTTTCACTCTGACAGCCACAAGACATGTAAGTACTTCAGAAATATCGACTGAAGATTGTATTGAACTGTTCACAACTTCAACTTTGTTTCTTTCTTTACCCTTTTGCAACATATCTTGTTAATACATTTATTAATTGTTGTTTATTTAAATTCTATATCTTGTGCACTCCCTTTTTTCACCCAGATTCACATGAATTTGCCAAAATATTGTTTGCAGGACAAATAAGGCCAGAAGCCATAAAAATGATATTTCTTTTTATTCTACTACAAAGTCAATGAAAGTCTCATTTCCAATATGAGAAACTGTAGCGGACCGTGGGGGTGAAGATGTGAAGAGATATCAGAAGGTTAAACTTTCCTGCTGGCGGAAATTAAGTCCAAAGAAGACAAAGAAAACAAACAAGACTGATATACATGGGTAAACAAATATATATTAATAACAAAACAAGTTAAACAAAGACATGGACTGTTACATAGAGTTGTATGGAGAAATTATGTGTGTGTGTTGTAAGTGTTCATACGTACGTGTATTATTCTTAGTGTGTTCCCGGAATTTGGGAAACGCTGTATCTGTGAGAGGTCACATATTGGCCTAAGTGGAAAAAGAGAGAGAGAGAGAGAGAGAGAGGGGTCAGCCAGTATTTATAGCCAGGGGAGAGAGACCCCTGTTGAAGGATTAAAGAACTGAAGAGGAGCTAACTGTGACAAAACATTCCAAACACATTCATTTCTAATGTACAAAAAAAAAAAATAAAGAACAAGTTATTACAACAACCAACAAAATTTAATATTTCAACAAACACCAAAATATTTTATAATGTTAAAATTCAATGTGTGACTGAATAAAATAAATACAAATAAACACAGTCTTCTAGATAAAAAATATTTAGCAGGATATTTTCAGTAGAAATATTTCAGTAGAACATATTCCCTCCAGATGTTAGAAATTACAGAAAGTACAGAACTCAATATCTTTTATGTATTTTCCTAAACATACCTATCACTGATAAAGTTTAATAAACATACCTATCATTGATAAAGTTTAATTTATAAGTGTGGCACAATAAGAAGTTAAAAGCAATAGAGAGTGAGTCTATAAAATTTATATAATAAAAAAGAAATGTAAAATTATATAAAAATAATTAAAGGGTAAATAAAAAGTAATGCAATAAACTAGGCTTGTTTATTACATTTTCTTTTGAGGGGAGTGTTAAAAAAACATTTATTAATAGAAGAAAGTTGTTAACACATTTTTTAAATAAAAAAACTCTACAATGAAGCCAAATGGCTTGAATAAAATTTATTGATATTGTAAATGAACTGTCAAATTGAAGTCTGATGGTTTATAAAAACTATATGTATAAAATTTAGCTTTCAAATTTGTAAAAAAAAAGAGGCTCAAGTCTTATGGTGTCAAACCCTGCCTAAATAAAGTTTGTAAACAGGCATGGTTTAAAGAGATGTATTTGTGAATTTTTAACCAATGGGGAGAATAAGTCATGACTCAATAGTATCAAATTTCTGATTTAAATGGGAGCTGATCTGTGGCTATTTAAGAAGTCTGGCTTGTTAGATAGTCAGAAGGGAGTTGTCTTTCATAGGCAAAAGTCACAGGCAGCTATGAAAGGAGAGCAAGAGGCCAAAGTCTTTCGGCATTCACATATGTGACACCTATGTCTACTATGATGACAAAAAGAACTAAAATCTGACCACATTGCTGACAATAATGAAGAGGAAATAGCAGAAAAAAGGAATTGGAAGAAAGAGAAAGAAAGAAAAGAAAAGGACATAAGAAAGAAGTTTCTACAAATCAGAGAGGTATATGATTATCTTTCTATAAGTTTTAACAAAAATTTGTTAAAAAATTAGATTTTGAACTTTTTATGAAAATACAAGATTTACTCCCATCATAGTCTGTAAAAATGAACTGTTGTCTAAACATACCAGAAACTCAGCAACTCCTGTGAATTTACAGTCCTTCTCAACTCCTTTCGACAGTCATGTTGATTGAAGTAAGGGAACATTTTGTTGATAATAATTCTAATTGTTTTTATGAGTTTAGTAGTATTGTCATTAGAACTTATCTTGCCAAATTGTATGGCACACAAAGGAAAATTTGGTGCAAGCATGTTTTGTAAATTTTATATTCTGTACTATTATTAGTTTTTATGTCATTTAATAAATGTAAATTTCTTTCAAACACTGCTTATGTTTTTTTTGTTTTTTTTTTTGTTTGTACCTTTCATAATAGTCAGGACAAGAAATTGGACTTTTCTTCCTTCTTACCCTCGACCCACAAAAAATTATTTTATGTGTGCCAGATAATTAAGAAAAATATTCAACAGAAAAAAATTAATATATTTTCACTAAAAATGTTTATACCTGTTTAAAAAAGAAAAAGGTTATTTGATAAAACTATTCCCAGTCTTGAACAGTTTTAAGCACTGATTTGATGTGACCTTGAAATTAATTGCATGCCCTATCATGTGATTCTCATTCATAATGACATTACTGTCTATGACACTGAGGTGCTGCTGCTTAGTTTCATGTTTAGAATATACAGGCCTCATCAAATATTTAAATTGTGATTTTGTTTCAGCCTACCCATTTTATTTCCAGATATCCTATTTATTTTATTTTCCAGTCTGTTTATTTCCACTTCCTCTGTTTTCCTTTTTGTTCTGAAAATAAAATTTTTTATTTCAACGTACCCTTCTATTCCAGACTTGTTACTGCAGATAGTGATATTCTAGCAAACCACAAGCATAAAGCTGAAAAACTATCTACCACTATAGAACATGAAAATGACTATTACATCCATCATTACTAACCATTGCATTCATCATTAATAAAATTCTCAAGAACCTTCCAAAGAGGTTGGAAGGATAGGAAATCTAAAGAAGAATCTAAAACATCTAGACAACAACATTATTAGAATCATTTGGAATACTGAAGAGAGTGATGGAGGACATGCAGTCACTTGATCTCCATTGAAAGCAAACAATTTTGACTGGTGGGACAATTCAGTCGACTAAGAGAAGAAAAAGAAAATCAGGCGGTAAACCATATGATGTGTGAATGCAGCAAGTTGGTTCAAGAAGATTATAAAAAACAGATACAACAATGTAGGAACTGTTATATGCTGAAAGCTGTGTCAATAACTCAGGTTCAACCATATAAGAAAATGGAATGTAAAAGCAGATACAACAATGTAGGAACTGTTATATGCTGAAAGCTGTGTCAATAACTCAAGTTCAACCATATAAGAAAATGGAATATAAAAGCAGATACAACAATGTAGGAACTGTTATATGCTGAAAACTGTGTCAATAACTCAGGTTCAACCATATAAGAAAATGGAATGTAAAAGCAGATACAACAATGTAGGAACTGTTATATGCTGAAAACTGTGTCAATAACTCAGGTTCAACCATATAAGAAAATGGAATATAAAAGCAGATACAACAATGTAGGAACTGTTATATGCTGAAAGCTGTGTCAATAACTCAGGTTCAACCATATAAGAAAATGGAATATAAAAACAGATACAACAATGTAGGAACTGTTATATGCTGAAAACTGTGTCAATAACTCAGGTTCAACCATATAAGAAAATGGAATATAAAAGCAGATACAACAATGTAGGAACTGTTATATGCTGAAAACTGTGTCAATAACTCAGGTTCAACCATATAAGAAAATGGAATGTAAAAGCAGATACAACAATGTAGGAACTGTTATATGCTGAAAACTGTGTCAATAACTCAGGTTCAACCATATAAGAAAATGGAATATAAAAGCAGATACAACAATGTAGGAACTGTTATATGCTGAAAACTGTGTCAATAACTCAGGTTCAACCATATAAGAAAATGGAATATAAAAGCAGATACAACAATGTAGGAACTGTTATATGCTGAAAACTGTCAATAACTCAGGTTCAACCATATAAACAAATGGAATATAAAAATAGAAAACAAAGTAGGTACAATTATATGCTGTAAACAGTGTAAATGACTTGGATTCAACCAACTAGACAAACAGAACCAGCACTTAAAAAATGAATAATAGATATTCTGTAACTCTGAAATACAGAGTAATCATTTGGTTCAATCTTTAGCATGTATGTGTGTCCAGCTTAAACTCCTAAACTGCAATATTTAGTGTTATGATAGGTATTCTCTCTGTCAGATGTAGTCTCATCAAGAGAATATAACTCTCCCGTAGGTATAGCGATACTGCCTTTTATACAGTACCTAATTTACATATCTAAATTTAGACCCTTAAAATTACATACATCTTGATTTCACATGTTCCAAGGATGGTTTTGATAAACACAATTTCTGAAATCTTTAAGCGAAGAGATTTGTAAATTAAAATATTTTTTCATTTTAATCCAATAATCTTTTCATTTTTTAAAGATTCTTTATTACACTAAATATTGTTCTAATAGATAAAATGTGTTTTTGAAAGGAAAGAGAGCCTATTGTTTTTCACAGAAAAATGTTATTTTAAAGCAAGCACTATATTAATTAAAATGATTGTTCGGGTATTCTTTAAATCTCTTCCTTTTTAATTTAATTTTTTGCCAGTGTTTATATAAAAAGTAATTGAATGATGTACAGGCATCCCTCAATTAATTCACATTTGATTAACGTGTTTTCAATTAGCACACTAAAAGTTTTATATACCAAAATTCAATTAGTGTATACATAATACTTGATTAGTGCAGTAAAAAATTCTTCAATTTAAACATAGTAATTGAAAATTGATATTTTTATAGTTACCGATGTATACATTAGCTGCACTAATTGAGGGATTCCTGTAGTCTTTATGTATGTCAATAAATAGAAACTTATTTAATGTTTTTGTTAATAGTTTAGCTTTTTTTATATTTGTGTTTTTATATAAAATAAATAAATAATTCATTATAATAATTTTTAAAAATTGTCTTTTGTTAAACAAAATGTATGGAATAGTCTTGTAACGACAAAAGTACACAGGAGTAGACTTTAAGAAAGCTTTATTCAATTGAAAATACAAGGTTCGCATATAGTTTTCTTTTATAGTCCCAGTAAACAGAAATAGCTCTCTCAAAGAAGAGAGTAGCAAAACAAGGGGAGACCACTCTTGATTATTCATAACAAGTTTATTCTATTATTCACTCATTCATTTATTCATTAATTTTGCCACTATTTATTTTTTTTAAAAAAACTGAATAACATAGGGTTTAAATTAGAAAGAATAAAATATCGTATTTTTTGTTTTGTTTTCTAATGACTATTCTAGTGCTGAATGTTATAATTTTAATTAATAAGTTTTTTGCTTATATAAAGGATACAGAAATAAATTGTTTACCAAAACCTTCTTTGGAATATGCTCAATCAGAATACATACGCCCTGGTGCAAATTAATTAAAACAAAATGAATAATTCTGTTATTATTTACTTTTTTCATATTTTACCAATAAAACATGACTCAGTACACATATTAGTACTTCTTATCTCCATGCCACAAAGTTGTTACTTGCAGAATAATGGGTAATTTGCTTTTTAAGCCCTGTGCTAAATATGTAATAAAAATTTGCCAAATAGTTATATTTAGGTGAAATTTACATGCTTTAAGAGTTAAGAGTTTAAGAGTTATCGACAATAAAAATTCAGACTCATTCGCGTTACAGCACAGCAGCCATTATTGGTGTTGTTTGCATACATTTGCTGCTGATTAGATTTGCACAGAAGATTACATTGTTAACAGCCTTTTTACGGTTCTTACTTGACTGAATTACTATGCAACTAAGGACTCATTGCATGCGCAATAAAAAAGGTTATTCCACAGCAAATATCTGCAAACAACTCCAGTAATGGCTGCTGTGATGAGTATGAGTTCAAACTTCTATTCTCAATAACTCCAAAATGGTATATTTTATCAAAATTTCTTTGTTATTTTTTAATTAAGCATGTAAATTTACACCTAAATATAACTATTTGGCAAATTTTTATTACATATTTAGCACAGAGCTTAAAAGATTCTTGACTGGGTTTAAATCAGGAGATTTTCCAGGCCAGTGTAGTACTTTGATTTGCTCATCTGATATGACCATCACCAACCAGCTAAAACATATAACAGTTGGAGTGAAATTCATAAAATAATAATACTGATGCTATTAATAATAATTTATATTCCATATATTTTGGCAGCATATTTTCTTTTAAAGATGTCTGATTAAACAATTTAGACATGTTGTGTTTGTTTATTTTCACTAATATCCTATTGTAATCACGTATGTTATGAAATAAAATAACACATATCTCGGCTGATTTGCAGGCAGATAAACTAACATACTCAAGAGCAAGAGTCGGATGTGAACGGGACAAGGCCCCGTCACAAAATGACCATTATCGTCATTTACGCATAGGCCCGATGCACAAGTTCCAGTCGAAAATAAAATAATATTTCAAAGTGCTTCTATTTTTTGACCAATAAAAATGCTTCCCTCCTAATTATACTCGCGTTGTTTTTCGAGCCCGTTAAGCCATAAAAAATGCCATAAAAAGGGTCACACGGGGAAGTACAAAGCAGTCAACAAGAGGCCGGGGAAGAGATCTGTCACGGTCAGTCAGCAGCAGTCAGTAGCAGTCAGCAGGAGGAACGCCATGCCAACCAGTGGGAACTACTATGAGAGATCAACTCGGATCGGCAGCCGGCTTATGAACTATACCACAAGGTAGCTGTCCCAAAACTACATGTTCCTATTGAAATAAATCATATAAATCTATTCTGCTGTTTTCGTATTTCTGTCTTGCAACCATACGCTTGTCTAAAACACTGGTGTTAGAAGCATACAGCAAGAGAAATATGGACGCCTCACGAGCTTCAACCGAGCTGAACTATTTACTCTCATCAAGGAACAGAAAACACTACTATTCAACTTGAAGACGGGACTAACACAGCCTTCCGAAGCCACGATACAAGAAATTCAAGCCGACATAAACTACATGCTGACTGCCCTAAAATCAACTACTTTAACACCTCCCACCGCTCAAACAAACTGCGATTACAGCTTAATGATGTGCCAACAAACTATACGCAACATATTGAAGCTAGAGAGAACTTTTCACCCTGGACACGACGTGAACCGATTCATCATGGCTCTAAACAAAGCATACACAATCCACGTCACTCCAGAACTCAGCACCTATCCCAGCCTGGAATGCGAATTCGTCAAGTCTGCTAAAGATTTACTAGACCAAAGTATCTTTCAGCAGATGGTTGACTCAAAAAAAGACATATCCACCTTCGAACAACTGAAGGAATACTTATTAGCAGCCCACAGAAGCCAGATGACTAACTTCCAACACCTCAGTCAAGCCTGGGATCTGGAACGGCGAGACGGCAGGTCGACTCAAAAACACCCTTAGAGAGGCAGCCATCCACATAAAAAAACAAATACAAAAAAGACAAAAATACAGACTTAACAGTCGATGGACTTATTTCCATCATCGGCGCTATGCTAATGAGCGAAAAGGTGAAAATTTGGAACTCAAATCTTTACCCACATCTTGTCAAGACAATGGACAACCGCTATTCAGCCATTGGCATAGCCTCCGAAGCTCAAAGATACCTTGGTCGCAGTGTAAAATCCAATGACACAACTTCACACGACACTGTGTATTTCACACAGAAACCACAGTGGTCAAACCAAAGAAATGTGCCACTTTGACCCAGCAGGCAACCAAACCCACAGCAGACTGGCCTCACCAACCCTCCTGAACATGGCCACCATCTGACATGCAGAAACCATCAGCACACACCACGAATCAGCGTGTGCAAGAACTACCTCAGAGGTCGCCCCTGCCTCCATGGACGCAACTGCCTATATCACCACCCACCTCGCACTCGGGCACAGGCCCATATCGCCACAACGAATGTTAATATACAAGCCATAAATGATGTGGAACAGGATTTTCGCTTCGGGCAGGACAAGATGTGATGCCTCGTTCGCCGTGCTCCTACGTCAGCCATCACACCTTCAACCTTCAAGGACTCGCTCACCATTCACCGCTCGTCCAGTCCACCTTCAACTTCAGGGACATCACCTTCTCTGGCGTCGCAATGCTAGACTCTGGATGCTCCACCTGCATCTTACCAATATCTCAGTTACCCAGAGAAGCCAAGAAACACATGACATGCTCCGATGTCATAGTAAAAGGAATCAACAGCAGCACCACCGCTCTTGACGAACTGACTTGCGACATCACCATTGGCAGTCGAGACTCACCCACATTCAAAAAGGTTAACGTGCTGGTAACTACCCAAACCACACCGAACCTGATCGGCCAAAATATCCTATGTCACAACACGCGTGATTCCGATCTAATCGACAACCAAAATGCGACCATAGAATTCAGATGCACATTTTCCTCAGGATACACAACACACACAGCCACAATCATATCACCGTCATCGTCAACCAACGATCCAGCATATGGTGCCCAAACTGACGTCATCCAAAACCAGCCTACTATGGAACTACAGCCCAAAATCCAGACACTGGATCAAAAGCTAACCTGGCTACAGCATAGCATGGGGCTATCGCTACCAAACCACCCAAACCAAGACGAACTAGAGGCCACTGCAAACTTACTGATTCGCTACGCTGACATTATCGGCACTGAAAGCAGCAGCAAAGGCACATTCATCCGACCCATCTGCATACCAACCAACGGCCAGTCTCGCAGCCAGAAACAATGCCCGATCGCCCAGGCTTTGGAAGCAGACGTTGATACCAAAATCAAGCGCATGGCCGATGAAGGTATCATTGAAAACTGCAGTGACCCCAAAGGCTTCAATAGCCCTGTATTTGCCGTACGCAAGAAAAACGGATCGATTCGCGTCGTCGCTAACTTTAAAAGAACTCTCAACAAGGTCTTGGTTGATCTTGACCCTTACCCAATGCCAAGGATCGACCACTTGTTCAACAAAATCGGCAAAGGCAATAGATATTTCACTTCCCTCGATCTACACAGCGGCTACTGGCAAATTGAGATCGACAAGCGAGACCGATACAAAACAGCATTTACATGGAAGGACCAATGCTATCAATACACGCGCCTGGCCTTCGGCCTTACATCTGCCGGACAAATCTTCTCCCGTTGCATAGCAGAAGCCCTAGCCACGGTCACATCCCGTGACAACATTTCTTCCTATATCGACGACAACCTGGTCCACGCTAGGACATTTAGGGAGTACATACTCTCCCTCGAACAATTTTTACCGCCCTCCGAAAATTCGTACTCAAGCTGAATCCAGATAAATGTTCCTTCCTCGCATCAGAGGCAAAATTCCTCGGACGCACAGTAAACAGCGAAGGTTTCAAGGCTGATCCAGAATACGTTCATGCCATCAGAGAAATGAAACCTCCAACATCAAAAAAGGAATTACAAAGCCTTATCTGCCGTTTAGTGTGGATCAGACAATTCCTAGAGACACATCTTCATGAACAAATCAGGTCAGATATGTTTTCAAAACTTATGGGTCCCATACACGAACTCAACAAAGTTAATAAACCGTTCATCTGGACACAAAATGCCGACAGAGCCTTAAAAAAAAATCAAGGACCATCTCTCTTCGCCACCCGTCATCTTGTTTCCGGATTTCTCCAAACTTTTCACACTCACCACCGACGCCAGTGACGTCGCATTGCAATCTTAATGCAAGTAGCCGACAACAGGAAGAAAGATATAGCAGTTGCTTCCCATACATTTAACTCCACGGAACAGAACTGGTCCACGATGGAACAAGAGGCATATGCAGTAAAGTGGGCAATATTGAAATTTGATTATTTCCTTCGCAATCGCCCCTTCATCATCTTCACTGACCACAGATCGCCGACATATCTGGACCAACGAGAGTTCAATAATGTCAAAATACGACGATGGCAAGAAGAAATTTCATGTTACAAATTCGTCTTAGAATATGTCGAAGGCGAATCAAATGTATGGGCTGACATGCTCAGCAGAGGTTGCGGACATAAGAAAACGAAAGCCCCGAACGACCCGACACCGGCAGGCAGGACATTCGAGATAAGTGGTTCAGACCTCCGCGTATACATCCCATCTTGGTGCCTCGGCGAGTTTAACGGTTTACAGCTCATTCCCAAAACTCACACACCACAAAACGCCCGCACCCACAAGCACATCACCAATGCATTCTTCGCCTATCACTCTACCACCACCATCCCCACTGAGAGAATCTGCAACCACCTCAGCATCACAAATGAACAACAAAAGGACAACGCCCTGGAAAAGATCATCAGCGCCCTCCAGTCACCCACTCCAAGCAAACTCCATATCAATCCTGACGACCACCGAACTATGCTTTTCAAAAAACATTTGCACCAATTTTTTCTAGAACCAGGCACCTCCGTTTTGATGATAAGAGACAGTAAACACTCTCCGAGTTTGGTTGTACCATACAAACTATGATCCAGATACCTCTACCAGACACACGAGGGCAACAACCACTCAGGTGTTACCCGTATGTGAGAACTCCTTTTCAGCTACTGGTGGGAATTCAAAAACTGCAACATCAATTCTTATGACACGTGTGCTAAGTTCAAGGGTAACTATGGTAGACGTATCTTCTGGCCCATTGGCCACTGCAAACGAGGAAAGAGACCATTCGATCTCGTCTTTATAGACTTTGTCACAATGCCCAACTCAAAGAGAAAATGCTACATCCTAACCATCTTGGATAGCTTCAGCTGACACTTTACAGCCATACCATGCACAAGAGACCATGCTATCGACTCCGCCCACGGATTGTACCAGTTCTTCCTTCAACACAGAGAGATTCTATGCATAGTATCCTCTGATCGAGGCACACACTTCACATAAAAACAAACAATATGATGTGTCAGGTGCAAAACGATAACGGTGATACAATCTGGATTCACCGAGAACATATCCGACGACTGGCTCCACATCCAACACATCTATCTAATACAATCCCTCTGCCTCCACCATGTAACAGTCACCAGGATCATTCTCCCCCACATCCCTCTGGGACACATAATTCAGCAAATAACTCCATACCAAAACAAATGCCAATAAGAACACGAGGACAACTTCCCACACGCTTCAGAGACTTTATCAGGAATTAATCACCCAAATATACACGAATAACACTCACTGTAAATCAGACCAAGATCTGGGGGAGCCTTGTTATGAAATAAAATAAGACATATTTCGGCTGATTTGCAGGCAAATAAACTAACATACTAAAGAGCGAGAGTCGGATGTGAACGGGACAAGGCCCGTCACAAAATGACCATTATCGTCGTTTACGCATAGGCCCAACGCACGAGTTCTGGTTGAAAAATAAAATAATATTTCAAAGTGCTTCTATTTTTCGACCAATAAAAATGCTTCCCTCCTAATTATACTCGAGTCGTTTTTCGAGCACGTTCAGCCATAAAAACGCCATAAAAAGGGTCACACGGGGAAGTACAAAGCAGTCAATGGGAGGCTGGAGAAGAGATCTGTCACGGTCAGTCTGAGCAGTCAGCAGCAGGAGGAACGCCACGCCACCAGTTGGAACTACTATGAGAGATCAACCCAGATCGGCAGCCGGCTTATGAACTATACCACAAGGTAGCTGTCCCAAAACCACACGTTCTTATTGAAATAAATCACGTAAATCTATTCTGCTGTTGTTGTATTTCTGTCTTGCAACCATACGCTTGTCTATAACACGTATAAGCTTTGTTGTTTCATGATTAAAGATAGCAAGAAAAGTACCATGGTTATATCTATTCATTTTTATTTTTTCAAGCACTTTTGATATATTCCAATATCATCTTCAGAGTCATGATGGCTAAGACAAATAGTTGTGTTTGTCCAAAATAAATTTTTACTCTTGTGGTTAAACTATTTTCCATGTAAAAATTTTTATGTAACTTTTAACTTGTATTACCAAAGTTCCATTCTTTGACCACAAAAAGCAATATTTTTTTTTTTTTTTTAAGCTTATCACCCCAAGCAAGGTTGGAAGCCAATAGCACGCAAGGGGTTACAGAAGGTTTAGAGGAAGAGCAGAAAGGAGAGGATGTGGAGAAAGATAGTGGATCGATCAAGGCAAGGGGGTTACAGAAGATTTGGAGCGAGAGCAGATAGGAATGAAAGGTGAAAGGATGTGGAGAAGGGAAGTGGATAGATCAAGGCAACTGGAGATGTCGATTGACGTTACACTTAAATAGTTGGAGATTGTATTTGTCAGGGAAACTGGAATAAGGAAGGAAGTTCCACAGGCGAGATGTGCGAGACATGAAGCTATTGGAGTAGAAGAGACGTCTACATCTAACAGTTTCAACGGTGAAGGTGTGGGAACGGGATGCCAGCCTCGTAGGACGTTTAAATTCATGAAGCCTAGGAACCAGCGAAAGCAGCTCATCGGA
Source organism: Acanthosepion esculentum (assembly GCA_964036315.1). NCBI lineage: Eukaryota > Metazoa > Mollusca > Cephalopoda > Sepiida > Sepiidae > Acanthosepion > Acanthosepion esculentum. Next base: position 32,486,273 of record OZ038517.1, on the reverse strand, counting down.
GCAATTACCATGAAAGTATTTATAAAAAAGACAGAGCAAGGCAAGTGAGAGAGCGACTGCAGACGAGATGACAGATCAGGGCCAATTACATTGCATATCCGTCTCTGGATCTTATCAAGAACCCTGAGGCAAACAGCAGGGGCTCCAGACCATATATGGCAGCAATACTCCATACAAGGGCGAATGGTCGATTTATAGATTTGGAGGATCGATTCCGGGGAGAAAAATTTCCTGGCTCGGCACAGGGAGCCAACTTATGGCTAACCTTGAAAATAATATATTTATTAATTTTAAAAAAAAACCTCCATCTATTTAATATATGCTGACGATATCCTTGTCTTAGTAAAAACATTGATGAAATACATGAACTACAAGAATTCCAAAAAAAGTCTATCCTTAAATTCATATATGAACTTAATAATAAAATTCCTTTTCTTGATATAATACATTCACTATCTTCCCATATAAAAAAAAACTACTAGCATAAACTCATGCGCTCTTAATTATAAAAGTGAATGTCCTAACTACTACAAAATAGTAATTATACAAAATTTAACAAGCCATGCTAAAATTAACACACCCACACAAAAGATTTTCTACACTGAACTAAAAAACATTAAACAAACTCTTATCAATAATGACTTTCCTAACTACATTGTTGATGAACAAATAAGGTAATCTATTAGAAATTTTAATATAAATTAAATAGGACATAATACTTCCTCAAATAACCTTAAACATATCAATCTTTTATATCATAATCAGATGCATTCTAAATATAAACAAAAATTCTAAAAAAACTCATAAATACTAATACATATATCCCCCACAGATCCCAGTAAAAAAAATAAAATTAATTATATACTATACTAAATTTAATACAACTAACTTAATCATCCATAATAACCTCCCCCCATCAATTAATATATTGCAGAAAACCAGCATTATATATCCATTTAAATGTCCCTTTGTAGATTGCATCTCCAGCAAAAATCCTAGTGTATATGTTGGTTATTCTACAATAATATTATCAAGATGGCTCACTCTACGCGTGAATGATTCATCATCCATTGCACAACATCTTCAAAAACATTCCTGCCACATTCACAATTTAGAAGAATATTAGTTGACAAAACCTGTATACTTCATCAAGAATGTTATAAGCAGAAACTACAAATGTTTGAAGCTATCTTCATTAAAAAATTAAAACCAACACAAAATTAATTATGAATATAATACAAATGTTCTGAAATGCTTATAGTACATAGTTCTTTAGAAATATCTATGCTAAAACTAAACAGTTTTTTAAAAACAAGCAAATTATAACCTTCTAACGAGAATTCAATTCTTAACCAAGTTACCTTTCTTAAATAAAAATTTTTACAGCATGGGAAAATTTTTTAAACCACTGTTTAAGCACAGGGAAAATATGAAATACAAAGGTTAGTGCTGTGCCTATATAAATAAAGTGGCTATTATAGAAATAGTGGAATAGAGCAAAGAAAAATATGAAATATATAGGTTAGAAGTGTGCCTATATAAATAAAGTAACCATTATAGAAATAAGGGTATAGAGATGAGAAAAATATGAAATATAAAAGTTAGAGTTGTGCTTAAAAAACATAGCTATTAGAGAAATAGTGGAATAGATACAATAAAAGTATGAAATATAAAGGTTAGAGTTGTACCAATATAAATAAAGTAACCATCATAGATATTGTGGAATAGTGACAAGAATAATATGAAATATAAAATTAGAATTGTGCTTATATAAAGTAGCCATTATAGAAATAGGGGAATAGAGACAAGAATAATATGAAATATAAATGTTAGAGATGTACCTCTATAAATAAAATAGTCATTAAAGCAAGAGTGGAATAGGAACAAGAAAAATATGAAATATAAAGTATAGTGCTATGCTGATATAAAGTAACCATTATAGAAATAGTGGAATAGAGATAAGAAAATTTTAAATATAAAGGTTAGAGTTGTGCCTATGCAAATAAAGTAGCCTTTATAGAAATAGTGGAATAGAGACGAGACAAATATGAAATATAAAGGTTAGAGTTCTGCTGATATAAATAAAGTAGCCATTATAGAAATAGTGGAATAGAGACGAGACAAATATGAAATATAAAGGTTAGAGTTCTGCTGATATAAATAAAGTAGCCATTATAGAAATAGTGGAATAGAGACGAGACAAATATGAAATATAAAGGTTAGAGTTCTGCTGATATAAATAAAGTAGCCATTATAGAAATAGTGGAATAGAGACGAGACAAATATGAAATATAAAGGTTAGAGTTCTGCTGATATAAATAAAGTAGCCATTATAGAAATAGGGGAATAGAGATGAGAAAAATATGAAATATAGAGGTTACTGTTGTGCCTATATATATATAGTCACCATTATAGAACTAATGGAATTGATTCTAGAAAAATATGAAATATAAAAGTTAGAGTCTGTCTATATTTCTGAGATGAGGTATTATGTACAGTATTTACATTATTCGGACTATTGTCCTCATCTTTGTCGCCATATTTGTAACAACGTTTCGGCCGTTGTACGCTCCGGCCTTCTTCAGGTGGTTGGAATTTCGAACCGAACCCTTTATTTCGATCACTGGGGTAGACTGTTCTAGTTCCACAAGCCATGTTTGATGGATGTCAGTTATCAGTTATCTCCTGGTAATTTTCCCTCTGAAAGTTCTCCACTGCCTGAACCGGGTATTGAACTCACACTCTTTGGGTCTGTTACTGGATCTAACCAACGCCTTTATCCACCGTACCATGTGTCCTTGAGGACACATGGTACGGTGGATAAATTACCAGGAGATAACTGATAACTGACATCCATCAAACATGGCTCGTGGAACTAGAACAGTCTACCCCAGTGATCGAAATAAAGGGTTCGGTTCGAAATTCCAACCACCTGAAGAAGGCCGGAGCGTACAACGGCCGAAACGTTGTTACAAATATGGCGACAAAGATGAGGACAATAGTCCGAATAATGTAAATACTGTATAAAAGTTAGAGTTGTGAATATATAAATAAACAGCCATTGTAAAAAATAGAGCAGTTTTTCTCAGCATTTTACCTTCATGGAACCCTTGAAATAGTTTTCATGTCTGTGAAAACGCCTGCATAAAAATTATTATATACTCTTGTTATCTATTTATTTCTTTCATTTATTCCATGTGGTAAGCATAATATGTGGACAGTGTGCATGTGTACTGTATTCAAGTCAGTCTATCATGAATCTGCAACATACAGGTCCTGTCCACTAACAAGTGAAAGCAATCAAATCATTTGGTTATGTCTTTCTTATCAAGTCACAAAATGAAAATTGTCTTGAATAGATGTTCTTGTAGATTTTGGTTACATTAATGCATAACTCTATCTTTGCACCTGCTTTGTTAGTAAACTTCATCTTCCTGATGTCATCAATTTTCAACTCAGTATCTATGTTGATAATACAACTCCTTTCTTAATTGTAAGTCTGATAGGCTTGACAAGCTCAAAAATGCTGCTGATCTAAAGAATGACCTTCAATCTGTTGTTAACTGGGACAAGAAATAGCTTGTTCATTTTAATGCCTCCAAAATGAACTCTCTTTGAATTGTCTGTGAGAACCTTTTTTGCCTTCCATCAGCATGGTCGATGCTAACTTCCAGAAGAATGACTCATTTTCTGCTAACATGAAGTGGAACGATTATATAGAATCAATTGCTAGATCTGCTTGCTAGGAAAGTTGATTCACCATTGTGTTAGTCAATTTTCCTTTCTAAAAATCTACCATTTATTCATGCATTGAATATTGCTGCCACATCTGGTCTGGTGCTTCTGTTATGTATCTAGATATTCTTGATAAAATCTAAAGAAGAATCTGCAATGTTATTGGTTCTGACCTGACATCTCAGCTTCAGTCACCACAATAATGTAATTTCCTTGTGCCTTTTCTATAAGTATTTTCATGGTAACTGTTCTAATGAGCTTTTCTCTTTGCTACCTCAAATTTATGAATTTAAGTATAGTACCAGATTGCCAGTTAGGTCTCATCATGTCACACTTGAAACTTCTAGATGTAACCATAAATTTTATACTAATAGTTAATTCTCTCACACTTCTTGCTTGTGGAACTCTCTTCCAGTTTCTTGATTTCTATAAACAATGTTCTTCAAAAATTTAAATGCAATGTCAATCATCATCTTCTGTCTTCTTGAATCCTGTACTTTTATTGTTCTCTCTCCTTAATGTTTTTTTTTTCTCAGATTATTTCACTCTAAGTACTCTTGTGGCTTTACTGCCTTACAAGGGGTGAAATGGTTAAAAAAAATGTTTCACATAATGATGTCAATAATCTCTATATTTCTCTCACTTAATTACATTTCTCATTGACTTTTCCATTAATTTGAATACCAACCTTAGTCACAAGTTATGAAAGAATAATTGCATGAAACAAAAATGTCTTAAAAGACAGCAAAATTAAAATATTGTATTTGCACAGAGAATGCTGACTTGTCATCTCATGAATTGAGACAATTATTAAACCCAATTACTAACAAAATATTCCAATATGTTTTTATTGTTTTGTGTGACTTGAATCGTTGTATAGGCTTTTGTTTTCAGCTCTTCATTGTCTTTGTTTTCTTTTTCCTTTCACTTTATTCAAATTTAAACAATAACGTGCATAAAGCTGAGTAGATATTTTTTCTGTGATAACTTTTATATCATTTAAAAGTATGAAGATTTTCTCTATTGCAAATGTTACCAGCAAAAAACAGTTTTCAACCATGTATTCAGTATTTAAATTACTTATGTTCAAGTTATTTTTATTTTTTTTTAAGCTTATCACCCCAAGCAAGGCTGGAAGCCACTAGCACGCAAGGGGTGACAGAAGGTTTGGAGGAAGAGCAGATAGGAGTGGTAAAGGAGAGGATGTGGAGAAAGATAGTGGATCGATCAAGGCAAGGGGGTTACAGAAGATTTGGAGCGAGAGCAGATAAGAATTAAAGGTGAAAGGATGTGGAGAAGGGAAGTGGATAGAACAAGGCAACTGGAGATGTCGATTGATGTTACACTTAAATAGTTGGAGATTGTATTTGTCAGGGAAACAGGAATAAGGAAGGGAGTTCCACAGGCGAGATGTGCAAGACATGAAGCTATTGGAGTAGAAGAGATGTCTACATCTAACAGTTTCAACAGTGAAGGGGTGGGAACGGGATGCCAGCCTCGTAGGACGTTTAAATTTATGAGACCTAGGAACCAGCGAAAGCAGCTCATCGGAGCAATTACCGTGAAAGTATTTGTAAAAAAGACAGAGCGAGGCAACGTCGCATCTGTGAAAGAGCGACTGCAGACGAGACGACAGATCAGGGCCAATTACATTGCATATCCGTCTCTGGATCTTATCAAGAACCCTGAGGCAAACAGCAGGGGCTCCAGACCATTGTGCTCATTTATGTTTTTGTGGGTAGATTATTTGCATTCCACTATCCATGTCTAAGGATATTTCATCTGGTTCTTATTTCTTACTGCTCATTTACTTCTCATCCTGTTCCTATTGATTCTAAATCAGCACTACCCAAGAATTGAACTCACAATTACTATATCACCAAATTCATGAATCATTGCTGCTCCCACATCCAAAGTTTCCTTCTGCTAAAGACAACTCTAAGAATTGACTGATGCTTGAAAAGTGAATTTTGCAATCAAATTATCATCTTTCTTATTTAATCCTTGTCTTTTATTTTCTCACTGTCCTCATCTTTGATGTTGTTATCACTGAATTTCTGGGTTGAGGAGTTATCATTATTTACACTATTTACATTCAGACTATTGTCCTCATCTTTGATGTTGTTATCACTGAATTTCTGTGTTGAGGAGTTATCATTATTTACACTATTTACATTCAGACTATTGTCCTCATCTTTGTTGTTGTTATCACTGAATTTCTGGGATGAGGAGTTATCATTATTTACACTATTTACATTCAGACTATTGTCCTCATCTTTGTTGTTGTTATCACTGAATTTCTGGGATGAGGAGTTATCATTATTTACACTATTTACATTCAGACTATTGTCCTCATCTTTGTTGTTGTTATCTCTGAATTTCTGGGATGAGGAGTTATCATTATTTACACTATTTACATTCAGACTATTGTCCTCATCTTTGTTGTTGTTATCTCTGAATTTCTGGCATGAGGAGTTATCATTATTTACACTATTTACATTCAGACTATTGTCCTCATCTTTGTTGTTGTTATCACTGAATTTCTGGGATGAGGAGTTATCATTATTTACACTATTTACATTCAGACTATTGTCCTCATCTTTGTTGTTGTTATCACTGAATTTCTGGGATGAGGAGTTATCATTATTTACACTATTTACATTCAGACTATTGTCCTCATCTTTGTTGTTGTTATCTCTGAATTTCTGGCATGAGGAGTTATCATTATTTACACTATTTACATTCAGACTATTGTCCTCATCTTTGTTGTTGTTATCACTGAATTTCTGGGATGAGGAGTTATCATTATTTACACTATTTACATTCAGACTATTGTCTTCATCTTTGTTGTTGTTATCCCTGAATTTCTGGGATGAGGAGTTATCATTATTTACACTATTTACATTCAGATTATTGTCCTCATCTTTGATGTTGTTATCACTGAATTTCTGGGTTGAGGAGTTATCATTATTTACACTATTTACATTCAGACTATTGTCCTCATCTTTGTTGTTGTTATCACTGAATTTCTGGGATGTGGAGTTATCATTATTTACACTATTTACATTCAGACTATTGTCCTCATCTTTGTTGTTGTTATCACTGAATTTCTGGGATGTGGAGTTATCATTATTTACACTATTTACATTCAGACTGCTGTCCTCATCAATTCTTAACCATCCATATATCCAATGCCTACAATACAGAGCAAAATTT
>OZ038517.1:32241822-32476822 GCA_964036315.1 Acanthosepion esculentum | reverse complement strand
ATAAGTTTTCCGTTTGTTGTTATTATTCATACATATATATATGTATGTGCGTGTTTGTAAAAAAATTCAGATATAACTACAATATATCTGTAAAAGGACAATATCAATAAAGACAAATGAAAACTTATCTTAACAGACACATTTCAACCTCTGATGAACTTTATCAAGGTAAATGTAAAGATTTTATTTTGCAACAAGTATTTATAAAGAAAAGTCAAATATTGTTAGATTTTTTCAAATTTTTAAATTTAATAGATGCTAATAAATATTCATCAGGTTAACTGAAAGGTCTGAGTAAATTATGGAGGATCCTAAGTGACATAATAAAATATCTAATAAACACAAGTGTGTAAATGATACTGAATTTTTTTAAATAACAGGAGGTTATGAATTTAACCATTTTCTTTTCATTTTTAACATTGTTATAGTTATTATTATAACACCACTTTTCTATGGCTATTATTATAACATACTCTTACTTATATAACATACTTCATATAAGGATTCTCTATATATAATGCTTCACCTACTTGCTATACCGCTTGTATAGTTAGTCTGAAACTGACTCCAACTGGCTAGGTATTTACCCATGCCACACCAACTTAGACAGTATGTCACACATGGTCAGGTTTCACATGGGGAATATACACTCGGGCCGCTGGTCCAAAATTTACCCATTCCCTGTAATCTCGGGGAATGGGCACTTTGCTTGTCTGTTCTACTCAGCTGAGTCTCTATCCGTAGACAGAGCTCTGACTGAGTTAATCTCTGCCTGAAGACAGAGGTCTTGTCAGTCATAAGCCAGATAGTGAATCCAAACGGCTAGGTATTTGCCAAACCTCCCCACAAGGCAGGATGCGGCACAAGGCCAGTTTTTACATGTGGTGTTTTCAAATCCATAGGCTCAAGCAAAAATTCCCCTTAGACCCTGTATACATGAGGTCGGGTTTGTCTATCTCCCCAGACATGTCTGGGTTCCTCTCTGCCCGAAGGTAGAGAGTTCGACCAGTTGTCAAGAGCCTGGCAACAAACTGCCTAACTTGAAACAGCTACCAGTCTTACCTCTGACCTGGAGCTCTTTATAGTAATGGACTAGTTCATATAGTAACAAAGGATGTACTATTTACTCCACAACAGTGTTTACAACACTAAACATTACAGTTGCTGTTCAATAAGCAACTGTAGAGGCTTATGAAGCTTAATTCAGTTTTAGCACTGAGAACATTTATTTTATTATAGTGGATGGTTACAAGCAAGAGGGGAGATGGGATGTGCTTATTTTATTACCACAGTTACATATGTTGGCTTAGGATAGATGTAATTCTTTCAGAAAAATTTCTTTGAAAAATCCATGACACAGATTTATATTTATAAATATTTATTTGATAAGATTTGATAGTGGCACTCTTGAGAATTTTCCATCAGAATTACTTTCTCTTTTAATGAGTGTACCATTCTTTAGATCAAAGTTGTGGTTGAATTTATTTCTGTATATAACTAATTACTTTGGTAAATTGTTGTGTATAATATTAATGAGTGTCTCTTAAATTTTAAAAATTTTGAAAACATAACATTTTACTTTTGTTTATAAATACTTGGCACAAAATAAAATCCTCACATTCACCATGATAAAGTTCATTAGAGAATGAAATGTATTGGCTAAGATAAATTTTCCTTTTGTCTTTATTATTCATATAATATAAAGAGTGCGATGGATAAATTGTCATCTAAATTATGCAAAAATGAAAATAATACTGACATCTCATTTTAACAGATAGATTTACCAAAATTACACAAAAATATTTTGAAATACTAAAGAGTAAATTTATTCAATAAAATCACTATTAGCTTCAACCACAGCCTCCAGATGACGTTGGAATCTTTTGCAACTCTTCTTGACAGTCACTTTGTTTAAGTTGGTGAATGCTGCAATAATCCTTGCCTTCAGTTCATTTTTGGTATTACAAGGAGTTTTGTTGATATCTCACTCAACTGTGCACCCAATCAATGGGGTTGCAGTCTGAGGAGTCAGGTAGCGAGATGTAAGGGGTGATGTGATTGGAGAAATTGTCTGACAGCCATGACTGAGTTCTCCTGTTTGCGTGGCATGGGGCATAGTTCTGTTGCCAGATATAGGGTCTTCCAGCAGCCACCCTGTTGACCCCAGGCAATTGATGTAGGCCCCCACTTTGAATCTGAAGCCCTATGGGAAGATGAATGGAGGCATAACATTGTCATCACAAGTGATCACATCAAACACTGTTATAATCACCATTAGTCACATCCAATTCTTTCCAAATCCTCTGCACTGCCCTCAGATTGATACTCAAACACTCTGAAATGTTTGCATTGGAGCTTCTGGCACGAATGCCAAGCAGTACAGCATGCCATTTCCAAATTTCTCATAGAGTGAATTGTGTCATGAGGCTCTTTTTCTCACAGACGGTGCCCAACTGACCCTACTATGCGGTGCAGTCGACAAAATCAAAAACAAACAACATGCATGCACAAAATTAAAAATGGCGACAATTTAGTCAGTACACCCTGTGTATATATATATATATATATATATTTTTTTGTCATCCACAGACAGACTGTTTCGCTGTTTCACAGCTCATCAGTGTGGCTAGATGTCCGGTTGCCTCTAGCTAGGATCGAAACCCGACTGAATTGCCGTCAGTCGGAACTTCTACCACTAAGCCGTCGGCTCACGGCAGGGATGAAGGTGAATTTTTTAGTGTGTTTATTTTTAAATAAACACACAGTGACTGACAGTGACTCAATTCTGCCGAAGAGTCATATATATATATATATATATATATATATATATATATATATATATATATATATATATATATATATATATAAATTAGATTTGTTTTAATCATATATATATATATATATATATATATATAAATTAGATTTGTTTTAATCATATATATATATATATATATATATATATATATATAATTAGATTTGATATAATTAAATTAGATTCATGGAAATGCATGTTAACTTGAGAGATAAACAGCTTGATTACAGTTCCAATTATTTCTATTTTGAATTCAAACTTCAATAGCTTTCATTCTTATGGCAAATCAAAAATATGGCTCTTACAAACTGAAACCTACCATGCCTTTCAGCTTATCTACTATTTGAATGAAGCACACCATTTACCACTGTCCAAATGTAGGAGGTCTCAATGATACTGAATGAAAATTATTATTATTCAATTATCCTCAAAAGACTTTGTGAGTGAGTGCAATTTTTTTTTACAATGATGTCCACCCTGTACAAGGCTCAAGAACCACTTGAGGTAGAGGGTTACAGAGTAAGAGTTTTACAGGGGTATGTAGAAAAGATAATGGTTAATGCTAGACTTGAACAAGTTAAGAATGTAGTGGTTAGAGAAGCATCCTCTTGGGAGTTGGTTCCACAAAACAGTGGTTCAGGAGAAGAAGCTGCTAGAGTGGAACTTGCATCTCACCAATGGAATACAAAGAGAATGGCAGTGGTTCACTACAATATGCATGGTATGGCGGGTTTAGTCATGAAGATTAGAACTGGTAAAACTAAGGAATGTAGTTCGCCTTAACACTTTCCATAGAAATAGCAGTCATGCAGCAAGAGGTTTGTAACATTTCATCTGTGGGAAAAGGGATGTAGGGTGGAAATATTTCATCACCCACAACGATGTGGAGATGTGTTTGGACTCTATCAAGACTGGAAAGTAAAGACTGGGCAGCTCCTGCCCATATATGACAGTAGTACTGTATTTTTAGCCCAATCTGGCTCTTGTAAAGGCAGAGGATAACGGAGACACTTTTGGGTTCTATCGAGACTGGAAAGTGGGAAGCTCCTGCCCATATATGGCAGCAGTACTTCATTTTCCTGATCTGGCTCTTGTAAAGGCAGAGGATAGCAGAGATGCTTTTCAGCTCTATCAAGACTGGAAAGTGAAAACTGGGCAGCTCCAATATATGGCAGCAGTACTTCATTTTCCTGATCTGGCTCTTGTAAAGGCAGAGGATAGCAGAGATGCTTTTCAGCTCTATCAAGACTGGAAAGTGAAAACTGGGCAGCTCCAATATATGGCAGCAGTACTCCATTTTCGGCCTGATCTAGCTCTTATAAATGTAGGAGATAGCAGGAGTCAGGTACTTACTGCAGTGGTACAGGTAACGATACAAAGATACTGTTGATTGATTGTATATATACAAGTTTCACTTGAGGTCTGGGTTCAGTTTATGTTCCAACATAAATGAACAAGGTCTCTCTGAGAGAACACCCATGATAGGCGAAAATTCAGGGTTCACTCATTGATGATGGAACATCACTAGTTTGGTTTTTGAGTCATTGAATGTGATCAGAGAGATTTTCCTCCACTGAACTGTTAAAGGTAGATCAGAATATTGTGACCCTGTGCCCACCTAGATTTCGCTGAATAAATGTTTGCAGAGTGATTCAAAATGTGTATTACATTTTGGTACCAATTTTTGAATAGTTTTTCTTTTATCTTAATTCTGTTGTCTTTTTATCTCAATAGCCAAGTGTTTCTTAACTTTCCAAGCAGCTTCAATGGGAAATAAAGAATTCACTACCGATCAGATTTAAAAACATTTACCATATGTTTGGGAGTCTGTCTGACAGGCACGATGCATTATCAGTTAGGCTACAAAATGAACCAGCTGCTACTATTCAAATACTGTCATCCTTATCTGATTCAGGCAATACTTGGAAGGCTGAAGAGCATTTCAGCTGATATAATATTACTGACTCTTTACCAAAAAAGTAAAAAGAAGAGAATAATCATCATAATAATTCTTTAAATCATGACGATTTACTCTATGCCATAGTGTTTGTTTATCCCTCAAAATAATAGTTATAATAGTCTAAAGCTTTCTGAATATTTTAAATGAAGCATTATCACTATTATGAATGTCATACTAGGTTTTATTTCATTTTATTTTTGCTGCTTTTTATCTAGTTGTAATAACCCTCTACCCTTAATAACCCTCTAAGTGGTTCTTTGGCTTTGTATTGAGTGAATTTTTAGTAAAAAAAAATAAGTAGTATATGTAGTGGCATATGTGGGGAGCATAATGTTTATAAACACAGAAAGTGAAATTGAATAGCAGAGTTCAAATTCTGATGTAGTCTGTTACATTCACTTTCTTTTCCAGCTATGGATTAAATAACAGGGCAGATTGGGCTCTCTAGCCTTTGGTAACAACTAGTCTAAGAAAAGGAAAATTATGAATTGCAAATAGTGGGGACGGTAATGGGAAACCACTCCACATGGCAATTAACAGATAATAAAGAAAAGGAATCTGTGGAGACTTAGGACCATCTATATCTGGAAGGTAATAAAACAAAATTTTCATACTTCAATTGAACATTTTCTAAACACATACAAGCATTTGTGTGCCAATCCAGAAATCTATTAGTGTCATTTACTGCAAATATAGAAACAGTGGTGTGTCTCGGGTAAGATTGCCTAATAGAAATCAACCCTTTTCAGGCTGACTTTAAATTCAGATTTTTCCTTCTCCTCGACTGGTTTCCACCTCAAGGCAAGAAAGCTCAGTCTGTACTACGATTTAACCCATAGCTGGAATATGGATTCATACCTTTTCCAAGGGTATTAGTGTGAAGTGAACAAAAGAGAATAAAGCAAGAATTGAACTTGGTACACCTAATTCACTTTCAGCACTGATATCCACTACTCTATCTGTACCTCCACAAAAATTTTTGGTCACGCAGACTTCAACATTTACTGCAAATATAGTAACAGTGGTGTGTCTAGTGCAAGATATCCTAATAGAAATCAACTTTTTTCAGGCTGTCTTTAAATTCAGATTTTTCCTTCTCCTAGACTGGTTGCCAATTCAAGGCAAGAAAGCTCAGTCTGTACTGCTATTTAACCCATAACTGGAATATGCACTTTTCCAAAATGTATTGAGTAAATATAACAACTTGTGTTGGCTGGTAGATGAAATAAATACTTAAAAAAAAAAAGAAGTGTTTACTCAAATGCAGGTATCCACTAAAAATGATGTTTGAAATAATAAAAATATTTCTTACAATATTTAATTGTTCGGACTGTTGTCCTTATCTTTATTGCCATATTTACAATGTTTTGCCCATTGCACACTCCGGCCTTCTTTAGGTGACTGGAATTTTGAACTGAACCTTTTATTTCATCAACCAAGATAGATTGTTCTAGTTCCATGTGCCATGCCTCTTCTGGATCTCTCAGTTATCTCTGTTTAACTCAACTCTCCAAGTAGCCAGGAATTGAATTCACAATTCAATATGGCAATAAAGATGAGAACAACAGTCCAAACAATGTAAATAATTACAATTAGTCAGTTATGTGCCATGCATGATACACACTTAGGCGATCATATATCTTTCGATACATGACTGACAAGGCAGATTTTTTTTCCCACAGTAGGTTGCCATTTCTTTCTGTGGTAAACCAGTTGCCATCCGAGGCTATAGAACCCGGTCTGTCCTGCTATTTGCCCATAGCTAAGGGGAGAAGAAGAGGATTCATACCTTTCCCAAGGGTATTAGAATGTAAGTGAATGTAATGGATTCGACTTACGTGCTAATACCCTTGGGAAATTAGCATGTAAGGTTAAATAATTACAATACCTCATCTCAGAAATATAGACAAATAATAAATATATGTTGGATTCAAAATTCTTTAGAATTTGCTTTGTTTACATTTCAGATATAAAACTAAGTAGATATGACTTTCAAGAAAATCTGAATGAGTGAATGTACTTAAGGCAAGTAGAACCATACTTAACTGTGACGCTCTCCATAGCTGAGCAGTTAAAGCATACTGGATCAGAAGGTGTTTTCTTCTACAATGGAGGATGCTGGTTCAAATCTTGTTGGAGAGCACATTTTCTTTATTAAGTTTTCTTGAATGTGAAGGCCAGTAGATGAAATAAACACTGTTTAAAAAACATGGAGAATATACTCAAATATGGGTATCCATTAAAAATAACGTTTGAAATAATAAAAATAACAACTTGTGTATATGAATTGTTATATTCCGTGCTAATAGGAATATATATTTAAAAAAACAAGGTGGATAAAATAAGTAAAGGTTTAAATTGTAAAAAAACCAGTACAATAAGAATAAAGGTAACAGTTATGCACAAGGTCGTCACAAGTCAATCCAGTAGTGAGTGCTACTATTGGAAGGTCAGTAGTTCGTGTGTAAGTCTGAGTTGTACTCAACAGATCCCAACTAGTCTCTGTAGTCTGTTGACTTACGTTTATAATTTTTCAGGTTTCATCAACCACTTCAGGAAAATCAAGGTTTCTCTTAAACATTGTATTTACTGCTGTTATCACAATCTATGTATTACTTGAATCTCTGATTTACTGCCAGAGTAAGAAGTCCTTGAACAAAGATATTTTCTTGTCAGCTGCTCTAGAACAATCATTGCTTTCACTGTTTATATTAGTATCTACAGATTATCTTGAACCGATTGACTTAAACCCGAGACAAATTTCTCAGGAAATATAATCAGTTCTCTGGTAATTTAAGTAATAATTTTTGTTTTTGAATTTATATAATTTGAAGTGGTCTATATACTGTTAAGTGGGATATCTTGAATTTTAGCCATGTAAACCTTTTAGTGTTCCATATTGTTGTAGTCCGTGCAAATAGGAATATATGCTTTAAAAACACGGTGGATAAAATAAGTAAAGGTTTATTGTAAAAAAACAGTACCATAAGAATAAAGGTAACAGTTATGCACAAGGTCGTCGCAAGTCAATCCAGTAGTGAGTGCTACTATTGGAAGGTCGGTAGTTCTCGCATAAGTCTGAGTCATACTCAACAGATCCCAGCTAGTATATCTAGCTACCTCCCCCACAAGGGTTGCATGTGGCACAAGGCTGGGTTTAATGTGGGTTTTCCGAGTCTGTAGGCTCGTCCAAAAATATTCCCTTTTGAACCCGTATAAACGGGTTCTGGGTCAGTCTACCTCCCCGAACGAGACTCTGCCCTTCAGCGGAGCCTCGTCCGGGTTCCTCTCCGCACAGAGGCAGAGAGTTTGACTGTTTAGCTGGAACAGGTCTCAGCTAGTATAATTAGCTACCCACCCACAAGGGTTACATGTGGCACCAGGCCTGGTTTAATGTGGGATCTCTGAGCCCGTAGGCTCAGCCAAAAATATTCCCTTTTTGAACCCGTATAAATGGGTTCAGGGTCAGTCTACCTCGCCGAACGAGACTCTGCCCTTCAGCGGAGCCTCGTCCAGGTTCCTCTCTGCCCGAGAGGTGGCTCATAAACCTTGTACAGGGTCGACATTACTGCAAAAATTTTAAAAAATAAAATAAAAGAGGGATAGGTCCCTCCAGGTTTATTTTACACAAGACACACTACGCATGAATGAATACCTACCAAGACATCTGAAGGATTGGATCAGGTGTTCAGCTGTACAGTGACTGCACCTGGTCATGCAACTGATGATAATGATGATGATGACGAAGAAACATCAAAGTTAAATTGTCATTGATTCTATTTACTAAGATCATACAGTTAAATGGTTTATCGATTAGATTCTAAGCAAAATCCGGTACACTATATTCTATCAATAATTATCATGAGAAGAAAACAGTTGTGCTTGATATCTTTCAATTGTCCTATTTGCCAAAGTCGTTTGTCATTTATAAAAAGTAATAATTTTTGAAACCCTGTCTCATATTTTAATTATACTTTATCAACTCTTGACAGCATTCTTTTGAACACAGAACTATTATGTAAAATATATATATATATATATATATATATATATATATATATATATATATATATATTTTTTTTTTGCTCTTCATTTTCATTGCTGTTCTTTTTGTTTAATTTATCAATTTTTCCAACGATTTTCTCCTGATGAGATGTTGGACGAAAGGGCCTTAGGGACTATTACCATTTATAAATTCCTTGTTTTTAAAATAGTATATATATATATATATATATATATATATATATATATATATATATATATATATATATATATGTATGTATAATATGTATATATATATATATATATAATTTATAATTTATAAAATATATAATTTTATATATGCGCAGTGTTTATTGGAAAGCAATCAATATCAGCGATAGAGCTAACATATTTAGTTGAATGGTTATGAGTTTGTAACCCAGGGTTACGAATTCATATCTGTTCAAGTAAATATATATATATATATATATATATATATATATATATATATATATATATATATATATATATATATATATAAATTTAATACTACAGAATTCATAAATTGTTTTAAATAAACAGTGTTTAGTGTCATTTTTTTTAACCAAGGTGCCTTTCAGCCAACACTTATTCAGGGACCAGTGTTGGAAAAATTATTGTATCAAAATTGGTATGAGGATATAAGTAATATAGAGGAAGATTTTGAGTACATCTAAAACATGTAAATTAACGATTAAAATATATATATATATATATATATTCAAAAGTTGCAAATTCTCCAGCATGAGTATAAAATATAAAAGAAATTAATACTCACAATCTTCCAAATAAATGAAGTGACCTAAGAAAATTCTCTTTTTGCTTACATAAAGAAGGTTGCTGTAATTTAATACATACAGCTTCCAACACTTGCAAATGGTGTTTGAAATAAGTCTTATCCAAAATAGAAAATAAGTTGATATGTTTAAAGTAGATATGTGAGAATCACTTAAAAACCTTACAAACTTTTAAATGTTTTAATTTTAATTTTTAAGGAACCATTATGTGATTCAGAGAAATTCTGTAGTGTTTGTGAGGAAAAACTTTAAAATCTCTTTAGATATATTTTTTTAATCATTTCACCCCCAGAAAGCAATAAAGCCACAAGGGGTTACTGGGTGTAAGAGAATATCAGAAAAAGAAAACATTATTATAGAGAGAGAACAATAAAAGAGCAGGAATTAAGAAGATAGAAGATAACAATTGACATTGCATTTAAATCTTTGAAGTTGACTGGAGAGGAAGAAGCTGGAAGAGTGTTATATAAGTAAAAAGTGCAAAAGAAGAAACTCTTAGCATAGAACTTATGGTTACATCTAGCCATTTCAACTGTAAAATGATGAGACAATACAGTAGTACACTTACATTCATAAAGTCTAGGTACCAAAGCCAAAAGCTCATCAAAGCAACTACCATGAAAATATTTATAGAAAAGGCACAGTGTAGCTACATTATGGTGGTGGAGAAGTGACTTAATAAAAATTAAGATTTGGTAAATAAATTATAGAGATTAAAATTATATTAAGCTCATTATTAGAACATAATCTATTAATTAATCAATTTCAGGCAAAATAAAACCCATTTTTATTGAAAACTTATTAATAAAATATATCTTGACTAAAAGGACACCTAATTAAAATAAAATTTAATCAACTTATAATTTGCAGAGAAAGATAAGCATTACACAACATATAAAACATATATCAAATTATTAATCTGTAAAACTTCAGCTTTTAAATATGTATAGTTATTTAGTTTGTTAATTGATTGATTTATTTATTTACAGCTTATCGACCCTTTTCAGGTTATTAAGAGCCAGAAAATATTTTTAGATTGTAAGAATTTTTTGGATAAGGATTTACTGATACAAGTCCTACTAATTAACCCATAGCTGGAGAAGAAAAGAGGTGGATTTATACGTTGCCCAGGCATAATTGTGCATAAGTACTGCTACCATATATGATCTGGTACTCCCACTGTTCGTCTTAAAGTCCTCGACAAAATCCAGAGATGGATATGCAATGTGAGTGACCCTGATCTGGCATCTCATCTACAGTTGCTCTCTCACAGACATGCTGTCACCTCTCTCTGTCTTTTCTACAAATACTTTCATGGTAACTGCTCCAATGAGCTACTTTCACTAGTTCCCAGATTACATGAATTTAAACATGCTACTGGGATGGCATCTCAAACCCACCCTTTCACTCCCAAAACTGTTAAATGTAGCCGTCTCTTCTACTCCAATAGCTACATGTCTCGCACTTCCCATCTGTGGAATTCCCTTCCTATTACTTGTTTCCCTCATAGTTATAATCTCCAAGTATTCAAATGTAATGTCAATTGACATTTCCAGATGCCTTCATCTATTTCCCATCCTTCTCTTCATCCTTTCCTCTATCACGCCTCTTTACTCTTTCTCCCACTCTTTGTAACCCCTTACATGCTAGTAGCACTCCCGACTTGCTTGGGGTGAAATGCTTAAAAAAAAAAATCCATCAGGAAGAGAAAGTCTCTTTGGCTGAAGTGAGCTAGTAAATTAGTTTTACAACATGCAGGCAACCTTCAGTTTTTAGGGGATTCTTTGATATCCAGAGGGTGGCGACAAACTTTTGGCTTTTAGTGTATGCAATGTCAATCGACATCTCCAGATGCCTTGATCTCTTCCCTGTCCTTCTCTTCATCCTTTCCTCTATCACACCTCTTTACTCTCGTTCCCACTCTCTTTAACCCTTTGCGTGCTAGTGGCACTCCCGCCTTGCTTGGGGTGAAATGCTTAAAAAAAAAAAGTGAATATGACAAATCTAACAGGAATTGGAAGTCGGCTCTCCGATTTCCAATTCTGAGCACCATTATACCATCTGCACATCCAAGGTTACATCTCAAGTGGTCACCCATATAGGTACTGACCAGGGTAGACATTGCTTAATTTTGGTGATTTTGCGAGAAGTGGTGTTTAAACATGATATGACTGTAAGTCAGTTATTAAGTCATTAGAAATTTTATACTCTTTAATTAACACCCTTTTAAATAGAGCGAAGCATTTTTCTGATAAATATTGACATGCATTTAGTGTCTACTACTACGTCCCTGCACCAGGAATAAATAAAAGGACAGTGTATCAAGTAGTCAGTTGGCTTGCTAGTCCTGATAACTGGAGTAAAAGTCCCAGTCAAAACAATAAGAGGAGTTAATAAGAAATATTCCTGTTTCTAGTCTATTCCTTGTTGTACGAAAATGTCTTCATAAGAAACTGGACAAAAAAATAAATAAATAAATGATTTTTGAAACTTACTTCAATGATTTCTGGATAATAAAGTTTTGGATTTAAACTTTATCTGCTTTATTTTTTTCCTTTACTTATTCTCTGCGGACAACTTTACAAGACAAATTTTCACTTTCAGCCTTCCACCTTTAAGTAAGCAGCAGTTTTTAACATACATATCCAAAATACAGACACATTACTAGAATGTTTTGAGTGGAAGGCAGGCCTTTAACTCATGGGGACACCACATAAAATATTTTATGTTAATACATTCATGTGGATTTTAGCGTTCAGTTTTGGGTAACAATAATTAATTCCCCCGATTTATTATAAAAGATTTTTTTTCTGAAAAGAGACGTACAGTAGAAAATGAAATTGTAACAAGCACTGTAAATGTGTTTCATGAATGTTTTAATGTTGTAATAATTAGTACAATGAAATAGTTTTTTCACAGATGGTTGTCAAATGATTTTCTGGGCAACAGCCTGTTAAAATACTTTACAGACACTAAGACAAAGTATTTAAAAGTTTGCATTTAAAATAACAAGTTTTTAGTCCATATCTTCAAAATGTAATTCAGCAGAATTGTTTGTACTGAGAAAGAGATGTGGGCTGAAAAGTGGACCACAGGTGTCTTAAAACCATTTGCTTCTTGCAGATAGAGTTCAACCTGAGATAAAGCAGTTCATCTAGGAGAAGGAAAACTCTGACTTAAACCTTTATTACCTTGCAGTCATATCCAATTATAAAAAGGCTCTAGAAGTCTCCTTAGTGGTTTTTTTTTTCTCATATTCTCTCACACTCTAGTGACCACTTGCATCTTAGTGGCTTTATTGGCAAAAACAATTTCTCATTTGTGGAACTCTGTGCGAGACTCTTGCTTTCCAGTTGTTGTGTTGTGTTGTTCTATGACATGTGATCAGTAGTCAACTTCTACCTGTTTCTTAGTCTACTATAAACTTTATATCTCTTCTACTTAACATAGGCAAATAGGTACAATCCTATTTACCAATCTACTACACCTGCCTGAATTGAAGAGGTTTAATACCTGCTTCAAGGAAATCAATAAATTTGTGCATAATAATAAGATAGAAAAGAAAGATAGGAGTGGCCTTAAAATGTACTTTACTGAAATGGAAATGCTTGTGAATTTTGAATCTTTTTGCTATGAAGTAGAGTACTCTCTATTATAGACATTGTCAGGACAATAAATGGTAGCTCAACTGGCATTCGCTGTAGCATGCTACTTTTATAGCAATACCTCATTTACATACAATGCTACCACCTTGAACTGAAATGGCCTTATGCCTTTCATTGATTTTTGACATCTAATTTTTCTTGGGAATCTGAACTGTCTTTCCTGGTGAATATCTTGATTTGTTATAGGGGACCTAGATCTGAGTTCATTTTCCTCTTCCAATTCCTTGTCCGACTTCTAGACATTAACATCCACAGATTGTTCAGTTTCATTATTGGATTCATTAGTTTCCTCCTCTGTTTCATGTTCTTCACCTCGAGATTCTTCGTCCATTTCTATATCCTACGGTGCCATTCTGCTTCTGAACTGATCTGCATGGGTCAGTACATTTTCTCCATGTTTTGTTATTATTGCTCTATTATGTCCTTTCTGTGCGGCAAAGTTCACCTTCTTTGAATTAGATTCTTTGACTTTTTTATACCATACACTTTCACTTGTTGAAAATGACATTGCTATGGGAGCTCTAATCTGTCTACTCGTCAATATGGAGGGACTTATAAAGTCTGCCAGGATGTGGAATTGTCTTATAGCTTAACAGTAATCTTGGTAAGTAACTCTCTATATTATCATTAAATGAAGACAATGCTTTTAGTCCCATTTTCACAGTCTGCACCATTCTTTCTGTGATTCCATTTGATTGTGGGTGCTAAGGTATTGTTTTATATGGGACACACCCAATACACTTTAACCATGAGTACAAACTTCCCTTGAAAAATTCTGACACATCATCTGAGAGCAAAGTTTTAAGTACCCCCTTCCTTGAAAATATTGTTCTTAATATTTATTTTACGGTGGTGGCTTTTCTGTCAGCACCCTTAATTATTTCAGGCCATCCTGAAAATGAGTCAACTAAAATTAAAAATAGCCCCATGCCTTTAATATGGGCATGATCCATGTGTACCCAAGCCAATGGTTCTATTTTTTAGACCACGAGAGAATTTTTATTTTGTCAAAAATTTTTATTTCAGCAAATTTTGGGCACTTTTTTACATAGTCTTCTACATCTTGAGGTTATCCTGGCCACCACACTTGTAATTTTAATCTCATTTGTACATCATCATGTACACCTTCTAGTACTTCTTTTCTTAAACTTTGTGGGGGTATTATAATATCTCTTGCATATTATGCCTTTCTCTATAGCTAACTTATGCCTTGATTCTTTCTAAGATCTTTTTGCCATTGAAAAATTGCTCCATGTGTTTCTTTTTGTTCTGTCTGAAATTCTACTTAACACTGGATCTTGTATGGTTTCCATTCTGATACTATTTAGGGGTAACACATCCGTTTCAACCCAGTGCAGTATTTTCGCATCTAAATTTCTGATGTTCCTGATTTTTACTCTCAAAATTTAGTCTGGATAGTGGATCTAAATGTGGAATAGTGTTTCCTTTTATGTATATGATGTTGAAATCAAAAGCCATGAGTTTTATAGCCCATCTTAAAATTGTAGAAGATGTAACTTTTGTTAATTCTTTTCCCAGATTACATGAATTTAAACATGCTACTAGGATGGCATCTCAAACCCACCCTTTCACTCCCAAAACTGTTAAATGTAGCTGTCTCTTCTACTCCAATAGCTACATGTCTCACACTTCCCATCTGTGGAATTCCCTTCCTATTACTTGTTTCCCTCATAGTTATAATCTCCAAGTATTCAAATGTAATGTCAATTGACATTTTCAGATGCCTGGATGAAAAACTTTTGCAGATTTTGACATCATTCTGGGGTCTTTTGTTTTTTGTCCAATTCCATTAATTTGTTTTGCTCATGCTAAGTCTTGAAAAAAACGGTAAATAAAATTCACTAATTTTTTATGCATAATGTTGAGTGGATTAAAATTATTAAACTTGTTAGAAAGAAAAATCTCAAGTTGATGTTAAAATTACTGCAAAACATTGTTGGTTCATTTAAGATGGAATGACCTATTATGACCTGTCTCTAATTTGTATTTAGATATACAGTGTAACCCGGATATAAGAGACCCGGATATAAGAGAGATTTTCTCTGGTCCCAAATTAGAGCCATACTTACCTAAACAAAATAGACCAAACCCGGATATAAGAGACTTCTTCTCCGGTCCCGACAACTCTCTTATATCCGGGTTACACTGTATTGTATTTATTTTCAATTTATCTAGTTGAATTGTTCACTTATATTGCATAGGATCCATTATTGTACATAATTAAATTACAATAAAATTTGTCTTTTACAGTGTAACCCGGATATAAGAGAGACCCGGATATAAGATAGGTATTCTCTGGTCCCAAATTAGAGCCTGTGTTAATAAAACAAAATAGACCAAACCCTGATATAAGAGAAACCCGGGTATAAGATACTTCTTCTCCGGTCCCGACAACTCTCTTATATCCAGGTTACACTGTACTACCTCATTAAAATTGAGATGTAGTAGTATTGGGAGGTGCTATCATAGATTGGGAGGGGGCATGCGGTTTATACTGGAACTATGTTGAGCAGACCTTAGTTACAGTTCAAGTCTACATATGGTTTTGAATTCAGAGTTGTCCTTATTGATTCTCAACTACAGTTGGTGAGTCCAGTCTTGGTGAGTCGTCTCTTCTTTACCAATTGCTAGGAGTGGGGAGATGGATTTACACCTTAATTGTAACAATCACAAACTAAATTTGAGCATAGTTTGTTGATTACAACTCTTTCTGAACTTCTACGCATTACAAGAAAATAATGAAAAAATGAAGATGGTACAAGTAATTGAAATATATCCGCATGCGGATTAAATTAAATTACAGTTTGGATCTTTTCTGTTAATTGACCCCAAATAATGTTGACTATTTAAAAATAGAGCGATTACAAAATTGTCGCATTACTGCGATTTGTAAATTGCCTGTAGTAATGTAGTGGTGATTTATTAACTAATGAATGCTTGGCATTGTATATGATTTGTATTTTTGTATGTATGTATATATATTCGTGCGTAATAAATCCGCACAATAAAGTTACTTATCGCAAATATTAATTCACTGCAAGAAATTATAAATTTTATTTTAAAATCAATATTTGTTTAGCTTGCTTCACAACTCCAACCCTTGGAATGAAAAATTACTAAAAATCAGTTAATTTTTTAAAAAATCAGTTAAATTTTTAAAAAAATCTGTTTTTGTTTCGGCTTGTTTATCGAGGTGAAAGCGAACTTAGAAATAGCGCACCCGAGTCACCCACATTTGGAGCAATCTCAATGGTAACAGAAGGGCAATATGGTGGAGGGCCTTGCTCTGGGAGAATTTGGTGTATTTTTTTTTGCTAAATATACTTTTTATTTTGGGGTGAATTAACAGAAAAGATCCCTTCACTTTTTGTACTGACGGAAAGAAATAATTGAAATAAATTAATTATTATATTATTTAATTAAAATAAAAGAAATAATAATTGTATCTCAGACGGTGTTTTTTCACATTCATTATTTTAACTTTTCAAAATTAAAGGTGGTTGGTCCAACTCCAATCCAAGGTTTTTTGTGTGTAATTTTTGCTATAATAGTCGGTTTTAGTGTTTCAAACGATTTTTTTTTAGTTTATTTCCTTTTTTTAAGTTTTTTCTTATATTTTTGTCATTTTTCGTTTTTTGTCTGACAATTTTTATTTTTATTTTTTTTTATTTTGCAAATTCTGGTAAAGAAAAAATTTGAATTAAATTTCATATTTTACTGACAAAAAATAATTTAATTAAAAATGAATTATTTCGGACGCGTGATTGAAATCTAAAGAATATGAGGCTAGTTAAAAAAAACGAGAGAATGTAAAGGGAAGTAAATAAGTTTGGTATGAAGAAAGGCTAAAAAGTTACTAATACCCACCCCGTAAAAATAACAATCAAACAAAACAAACATTATTTACTTCTGTGAAAGAAAAAAATCAACTTTTTTTTACGTAAACGAAGTCTGTGGGGAAAATACACACGATGGTAGCTTGTCCCTGCATAGCTGAAAAAAGTGAAAGAGCTTCAGTGCCTCCTGAAACTCGTTCGACTTGGTACTGTTTTAGCTTCTGTTTAAAACTGTCAATTTATTTGATTTCTTAGGTTTGAACTTTATTGATTATTTTTCCAACTTCTAAGTCCTTTGAAACCAAAAGTCAATGTCGGAATAATTTCCCATATAGATTTTTTTTTCGTTATTTCAATCACAAAAAAAGCATCTGTACTTGCCACCCCCCACTGTTGAGTGTAGTGTGATGTTTCCTAATTAATTATATTTACCTTCTCATGCTAATTTATATAGCACGATGAAAAGTGAATTTTTTTTTTTTTTTTTTTTTTTTACATATATAATGTTTTATTGTTTGGTGTTAAAAAGCCAACATACAGCTGCTTCCTTGTATGGGTGGTAGTGGTTTGTTTGCCTAACAATTAGCGGGCTGTGGCTTTTGTAGCGATTGGGTAAACTGCGGCCGGACTTCAAAAATACAGTAGTCTGTAAAAATTAACTAGGATTAAAGCGGGGGAGAAAAGTCGTTTATAAAATCAACTGTACTGACCAAAGGCTTCAAAAGCTCGGCTATTTATGTATTCGACACTACTTTGAACAGCTCCAGTGAAATGTCTTTAGGAACTGAACTTTACCTTGACAGTAACTTAGAGGTAAGAACAATTTTATTTTACCATTTAATTTCATTGTCTTACATAACCTGCACTGTCCATGAAAGCCTATCTTAACTCTAAATAAGAAATCGAACTCTTATTACGATACTAACATCTTGCTTTGTAAGCACTTACAATTTTTCTGGTCGCCTAAAAAAAATGTAATTCTCGCACTTGACAATTTCTTCAGATGACTGACTTGTAAGTTTCATTGGCGCCTGCATGTTGTAATAAATTTACTGCTATATACCGCTTTTTAATACGGTTGAGGGTTTTTCCTACACTTTCAGTTTCCACTTAAAAACACGTTTTCATCTCGCTTCAAGTCACTCGCAGCATCTTCATCTTGGCTTCAAAAATCTCAATTTTACAAAGTACTGTAGAAGCTTAACAACAATAACATCCTGTAACTTTTTCTTTCTCTCGTTCATTTATAAATTTCAGTTAACGATTATTTTTTTTTCCTGTATTATAAACTTTGTTTTCCTTATAAAAGAAAACAATTTTAACATTGAACTTTTTATTCAACAAATTTAATGTCAATGAGACCATATCCATTATTACTCTTAGAACTTTCTTTCTCTCGAACTCGCTGTTCAGTCGTAATTTTTTTTTTGTTGTTGTTGTCTAAGCGAGACAACCTTGCTAATCATTTAGTTACACCACGTCGAATGGCACACTTATGACTTATATAAGTATCGATTTCTGTCGTGTACATCAAGCAAGAGTTTATCCTGCTAGAAATTCATTGTTACTATATAATCGATCCAAGATTTTCTGACGATACTAGTCACATTCGATATATTTCCTAGTTTAGGAGTTCTACTTGACTTCTTTTATTTTGGAAAGTAGGTTTTTTTGTTTGCGTCAAACAAAAAAACCTTAAACAAGTGAGATCGTAGTAAATGTAATGTGTCGAATTAAGGTAGGTACCTCTACGATATCGCTAAAAAAATGGCATAAGCATGATTAAAAAGACGCCAAACTTGACGAAAACAAAATTTTATCTTTTAAATGCTTATATTATGTGGAAGAGGAAAGAACAAAGTTTTTTTTCATTATTTTTTAAAAATTTTTCCTTCTTTTTAGAATATTCTAAATTTTGATTAAAAAACTTTGTTTATCTTTGTGTCACGGTCACCAGTGAAATAACATATACAATTTTTATCACTTTTTTTTTGTATGACACACATTATTTTTGGAAAACTTGCAAAAATGAAAATAATTGTCGGATCTTAATGAAACTTTCAGAAAGTATTCACAGATGATCGAAATTATTATAAATATGTTTTTTTTTATTATAGTCATGGCAGAAATATTTTTTTTATATTTATTATCCCCCCACCATAACTAATTTTATGAAAAATCTAGAAATTCGCTCGCATCGGATTTAGTTATTACAATAGTTAAAAGCACAAGGCTTTGAAGAATGCAAATCACGTTTTGTTTTTTTTGTAATAACTCCACTTGTACCTGAAAAATAGCTTTGAACTGTAATATACAAAACTCAATAAAACAAATATATTATTTAATTTCAAATGCTTTTATTTGCTTTTAGTTGTTTGTATTAATATGGACAATATTTTCTGAAAGCAAAAAATTTTTCCGATGAATAATAAATTTTTTATTCAGTTATTTCTTAATTATTTAACTATAATACATTTTTTACATTAAGTTGGTAAAATATTTTAAAATTACTTACAAGCCGCGTCGGATTTTCTAAATGCCCTTATGATATAGATCTTGTTTTAGTGCTTTATAAATTGTATCGTTTTGACTACTCCGAACTCCACACGTACGTAAAAAATGTAATTTTGTCTTAAAAAAAAAAGTTAAAACGGTTGTTATTAAAATGTATGAGAGGTAACAAAAGTATAAAAGGTCATGTGACTTGAGTTTAAATGGCGTTAAAAATTCTTAGCGAGACAAATGTTGTGCATTTTGAATTAGCGGTTTTTACTCATTACAAAAATTTGAACATCATCCTAAGCCATTTTCACCATCAACATTACTACATTTTTAAAAATACCATTTATTTCATTTATCATTTTACATATTTCATTGCAATTTCAATGTTTTGAAGTTGCTTTACAGCTTTCACTTTTTTTCTTTCAGTGAGCCGTCTGTCAATTTTTCAATTACGATTCATTTTCATACTGTACCATTTGATTTATTTTTAATTTTTTTATATAGCTACTTTTTCAATATATTTCTTGAATTTGTGAAATTCTTTTTATAGATTTTTTAATTCATGTATATTTTTTTTTGTTATGAAATAAGAAAGATAACTTATCCAACCGAGCACTGAAATTTGGCGCACTCAGATATTTTTCGACAATTTTTTTTTTCTTTTTCGTTTTTTATATTTTTTGATTTAGTTTTAATAGTCTTCATTGAGATTTTAATTCATTTCATTTACATATTTTTCATATAAATAAGAAAAAGAAAAGAAAATTACCTAGCAATAGCTGATATTATTTAATTTTTGTCATCATCATTTATTTATCAAAATACTATATAAATTTACAATTTTTTTTTTTTTTTTTTTTTTTGCTCCTTATTAGTTTGTTTCATTTCTAGACATAAAGAACAACATATAACTATCTCGGTGATCATTGTGAATTCAAACAAACTATCCAGTATTGCCTCCGAGTCCTTGGTCCATTCTGTCTACAGCTCATAAAAATTCATTGTCATCACCCTGCTCAAAATGTGTTAAAAAACAAAAATACATCAAGCCATTTCTCAAACTTAAATTATAAAAAGAAAAAATTGGGTTTTTTTACAAGGTGGTGACAACTTGTTATTGTTGGCTGGCTGGCCCTTGACCCAGCAATGTCGAAGTCATTTTTTGGGGCTTAATTTCAACACTGTTTTCCTCAATGCTGATTTCAAATAAAAAACATGCAAAAAAAAAAAAAAAACTGGTTTCTAATGTTCAGATATAGTAATTTTAACTATTTTTTTTCATATTTTATGCCCAGAAAAAAATTTTTATAATCATTTTCATTTCACCAACCAATTTCACTCAGAAATGAAAGAGCATTCTTTGCTTTCAGGAAATACTTAGTTTCATGGAGTGCAGATCAAAAGTTTCCTTGATATTTTGTTCAGATGATGACATAAGTTATTTTTCAATATTTATTTCAGGGCAAATAGGCTGCAGAGTGTAACAAAATAACTATTGATATGTTTGTGATGATTTTTACTTAGGATAGAAATGTTTTACCAAGCAGATATGTATTGACTTTAGGCGGCTACCGTGACGTCATTTACGTCCTTCCGTATGATCATTCGGATCTCACGTTAGCTGACGATTTGTGATGAGAAGACATCACTCATTGCCTGTCAATAGCGAAAGATGTTAAGATCGCCTCCCTTTATTTTAAACCACATTTTTTTTCGAAGAAAGTAAGTAAAAGTTTCCTTAGAAATATATTAAATAATCTTTAAATTAGATAATTTTCGTTAAAAAAATTTTGAACAACCTATAATTTATTTTTAAAAGAAATTTAAACTCGGATTTTAACTTAGTTTAAAAAATTTTTAAAATATGGCTGATATCGATTTTTTTTCGATAATTTTGCTGAAAAAAAAAACAAGATTTTTAACTAAAATTTCGGACATGCTAAGAATGAGTAAAAAAAATTTAAAAATACTCAAAAAATATTTCGGTATTTCTTCTTAATAATGATATATATCCTTAAGCAGATAAAAATTTTTTTCGTCAAATTTAAGGCCTTTCTTGTCAAGCTATACTGATTTGTTTACATTTCGTGGAGGTACCTAAATTAAGGGCTTGAAGTTTTCATTCGAGAGCACTTTCTGGTACATATTGGATATTATTTTAGAGACTCTATGTAAATTGCAACACTTAAAACTCTAAAGGTTCCAGGAAATTTCAATATTTTTTTTTTTTTTTTTCATGAAACTAGGATTTTGTCCGGCTATTTTTACTCATTCAAAGTTTATATTAACTTAAAAGTGAAATGTATCGACTTCAAAATGGCATAGTTTCGGTGACCAGTGTGGATATGTAGCCACTTAAATGGCTACTTATACGCACAGACTGGAGTAGGCACAGTGTGTGTGGTAACTCTGTCGAGTGACCACAGCAGGTTGTAGATAATCAAAGAATAATTTTCTCATGAGAATTTGTCAACCTCAGGACTTGCTGACTTTTACGACCTTATCTCTAGCCTGCTTACTTGGTTTGTAAATATACCTAACCTCTGATTAAAATTTTTCCTTTCACGCAAAAATATCACTTCCTTGCGGACTTTTTTTTTTTTTTTTTTCTCCTTCTCCTTAAAAAAAAAATCCAACTGCTCTTACACTTTTTGTCTTGGGTTCAAGTATGACATATATATAATGTCCCTTTCTACGAACACACATCCACAGAAAATAAACTTTTCTTTTTTTTTTTTTTTTTTTTTTTTTTTTTTTTTCTTACTCCTTGTAAGATTCCAAGAAAGCTTATGGCTTAGAAAGAAGCTTGACAATGTACTTTCAAATTTGATTGGGTCTTCTTCCCATACCAACAGACTAGTGCTAGGTAAGCTGCTGCTGAATGCAATTTGAATCTTGTATGACTACGGGACGAACGCGTTGGCTGTCACCTAAACTTAAAGCCACCAACATTGAACTGCATCTCAACAAGCACGGCTCAGAATTAATTCTGCACAATACAATAAAAAAAACTAAACTACCGGAAACTTACTAACACTGAATCCCTTGAAAATGGTTAATGAATTGATCGAAAGCACTTTTTGTTGGTTAAGATAAAAATAAGTAACCGACTGTTTATTTTATTTTATGGTGTGCATTTGGATCAAACTTCACATTCGAATTTTTTTTTTTTTAAATCGAACCTACATGAACTTCGAACAATTTTTTGATTAAATACAAAAAAAAAAAGTATCCTAAAACTGGAAATCTACAACGTTTTGAAACGTGCCTTAAATTATTTTTTTCTTGCCTCTTTGTTACTGTCTGAAGCAAGGTATGCCCAGTTTGGTTACATTTTTAAATCCTTTAATTTCTGTAAGTTCTAGGTACCTCCAAAGAAAAGCGATACCTAAGGTTTTAAAAAAAATCTTAACTTTTATTTTCACTCTGTCAACACCGTGTTTTTCTTTCAAATTTCCCAAACAATACTTGAGGCCTCTTAAATTTCAGTTACACCCTGCCATTACACCTCATAACACCTATTTTTTTCTTTTTTAGAAAAGACAAATCACAGGTTTCGGTGAGGAAAAAAGCAAGCTCATGCATTTTTAGTCAAAATGGAAAACTTGTCAATTTTAAATCTTATTTGTAACCTTAATATTTTAAATAATGACTGACATTTAATACTTGTTTTAATATTTTAAAGTTCAGCTCAAATATTTAATAATGCAATAGGAAATAGTGATATTTTTCACTGGCACCAGTTATTTCACTTTCTTATTTTAAAGTAAACATGTTACATTGACTATAGCTTTGTCCACCTCAAAGAAAGTTGGCTCCTTGTGCTGCACTTGGACATTTTTCTCGACAGTTGATCCTTCAAATCAACCATTCACCCTTGCACGGGAGTATTGCTGCCATATATGGCTTAGAGCACCTTCTGTTTGTCTCAAGGTCCTTGATAAAATCCAGAGACCGATGTAATGTAATTGGCTCTGTTCTGGTATCTCGTCTGCAGTCACTCTCAGACGTGCATCGCCTCCCTCTGTCTTTTTAAAAAATACTTTCAAAGTAACTGCTTCAATGAGCTGCTTTCACTGGTTCCCAGACTTCATGAATTTAAGCGTTCAACTAGGCTGGCATCTCATTCTCACCCTTTCACTATTGAAGCTGTTAAAAGCAGCTCTTCTATTCCAATAGCTTCATGTCTTGCACCTCTCACCTGTGGAACTCCCTCTCCTTTTCTTGTTTCCCTGATAGCTATAATCTCCAACTATTCAAATGTAATGTCAATCAACGTCTCCAGATGCCTTGATCTATCACCTATCCTTTCCTCTATCACTTTGTTGTTGCTCCAACTCTCTGTAACCCCTTGTGTGCTAGTGGCTTCTTGCCTTGCTTGGTGTGAAACACTTGGGTGGGGAATCTGTAACTCTAAGCACTTTGTATCAAGCCATGAATTGATAAGGTTGTAACAAGGTCACTTGCAAGATGTGGATATGAAAATAATTGAATTTCTTCAAAACTGTCTTTATCTGATGACTCTATCAAGATTCCCTCAAATTTTTAAATTTTAATGTAATTTATCCTGACCAGACATCTTTACTTTAGTCAATTTCTCACTGACACTGCTTCCCTCTCTTTTTTACAACAATTTTCATGGCAATTGTTTTGAGTTTTTCCTTAGTGCTTCAACTGCATGGATTTAAGCATGCTACTAATTCAGCAACTAGGTCTCACCATTTTGCTGTTGAACTAGCTAGATCCAATTGCTACTACTCTTTCTTCTACTTCTCATAGAACTCTCTTCTGATTTCTTGCTTCCCTGATAACTTTATTGAAAAACTTAAATGAAACATCAATTGCCATTGTTCTGGTTTTGTCCTTCACTCTGTCATTCCCACTTGTCTTATTCTGTTTCACTTCCTGTAACCTCAGTGATCTACTGGTATTATTACTGTGCTTGATGTGAAATTATTTTTTTAAAAAGTCAATAGTGCACCTAAATATTGACATGAGGAAATTTTTAAAATAATACAATGTAACCCAGATACAAGAGTTGTCGGGACTGGAGAAGTGTCTTATATCTGGGTTTGGTCTATTATATATACATTAAACACAGGCTCTAATTTGGGACCAGATAAAATCTTATATCCGGGTTACACTGTACTACTTTAAGGTAGATTATAACTAATGTTACAATTTCACTCTTTGTCCAGTGATACTGCAGACTCTTCTAAACTTAGCACATTCAAACAGGTTCTTTCACTTTTCTTGCTTGGAGATATTCTTTATATTGCTGTTAAGTAAACTCCTATTATGAGACAAAGCCAATATATTTGGTTAAATTATGGTGCAGGCTACTGGTTGTTGCAGAGGTAAAGATTGGTAACCTGGAGGATGGAACTATTCCTCTTGTGGAGGTTAATTCCTTCTCCACCTTGGCAAGCATAATTCCAAGAATTGAATAAGAGGACATAGAATAAGGGTAAATGTATAATTTATATACACAGATAACTTCTATCTGTTGCCTTGCAACAGGGAGACATGAAATGTGGCTGGCTGGCTTTTGAGTAGGAGTGGCTAAGACTGGCCATGTTTATTGTTTTGGTTAAAGTGGATATATGCAGAGCTGAAAATACATTTACAGTCTGCTTTGTGTGGTCAACATCTTGTTTGTGTAGAAAATGTAAGTGGCACAGTATGGCTAAAATTTCACAGTATGTTGACTGAGAAATTGTGAATGCTACATGAGACTGGCTACATCACTTGCCATTCTTATACACCCCCTCGTCAAAATCTCAAGACCACATACAAAAGGGTAAAAAAAAAAAAATTTTCTAATTATTTGTAAATGTTTCACAAATACTTTTTTTTTTTTTTTTTTATTAAAGTAACTTTTTAATTTTAATTTTTTTTTTTTTTAATAATAATGGGTATAAAGTAATATTAACAAGTCATTGAAACAAAGCAAGTTCAGTGATTCTTCTGCATTCATATTTTAAAAGAATGCATTAATCAATTTTCAGGTTTGGGTTTTATTAAAATTTGAAATGGCTTTTTAAAATAAAAATTAGAGTACAGTTTTGGTTCTGTCAATAGGCAATTTCTGATAGGTTACTTTAACTGCTTAAACCTATACAAACTTTGGTCATAATTTTACTTGGGTACTAGTTGTAATGACAAAAGTATGCAGGTGTAAGCTTCAAGAAAGCTTTATTCAACCACAATACAAGGTTTGCCTATAGTGTCCTTTTATACTCCCAGTAAACAAATAGCTGTCAAAGACCAGAATAACAAAACAAGGTGAGAATACTCTTGATTATTCATACTAGTGTCCTCATTGTGAAAAGAACAATAGAATTGGTTAGTTTGCATCCATTTTTGTATTTCCTGGAGAAAAGCATATGACGGGTATACAATCTTTGAAGGTACACCATCTGGAGCTGCTTATAATCAAGATGCTTTTGTCAAAAGACTATCAATAATCACCACTTCTGATTTCATGGGAGGGAATTATTTAGAATGCTATTCTGGTGAATTAATGAAGAAAAATCTCTTATTGATAAGAAATAATCTTGTACAAACTTTAAGCCTAGGTTAAACTAAATATACATTTTTTATCTTTTTTTTATTTCTATGTAAAGTGAAATTAGTAAGGGGAGTTCAAATTGTAGACTAGTCTTTTACTTTAGCACTAGGTCCTTTGGAGGAGAAGCTTTGAATTCATCTGAAGAGCAGGGTAGACCAGACCATAAAGATATTTAACTTTAACTACTACAAAGGTAATTCAGATAAAGAAAAACCATCAAAAGCCATGATTGCCTACATCCTGAAGAAACATGGCATTATATATTAATCAGTTGTGCATATTTAATGCCTTTTTTAGTCCTTAACATTTTGATCTCTTTAACCATATATTTTTTTTTCCCATTACCAGGCTCGGGAATTGAAATCTGAACTAGTTTTCACCTGAGTGGGTCACGTGTCCAGATTGTGTCCCACTCTACTCCTGCATATCATCCTGTTTAAAGAATTCACAAGAGGCTATGTGGAGGCCCAAAATGACTCCAGGATCCTGACACAAGCCAACAGATTCTGAGACCTTGGGAAATTGATGCTATAAATCTGCCTTCTTGGCATAGGTCTATCAGAGGAAGGGTGGGTGGTCAAGACCAGAGTCCAACTGTCAACATGAAGATGATCTGTGACATGCCCAACTCCACCACCCACACCCTCCTGTGACTCCTACTTGTGACATTTCATAAGTGGGCTGGGCCTTCATGAAGGGAGATAGGAGTAAGATGCACCTGATGTGAGCAGGTGCCAACTAGTAATAGTATGCAAAGTTTAACAATATAACACAAACACTGGCTTAAGGACATGTCAGTATAACTTCAATTCTGAAAACAAATATTTGGTTAAGTGAAAAGATTGCTCAGTACTAAAGCAGCCTTGTTTGCTTGCTGCTCCAACAACTTACTGACCTCTATATAGTTCCAGGAACAACTGAGCTGCAAGGTGAATGCCCCCCCCCTTTTGCCAGAAAGTGGGATTGGCTGGTCTACTCCACTTGATCTACCAAAGAACTAATCAGGATGGCTACCTTCCTGTTTTAACCAACTTGCTAGTTAAAAGTTCCTTACCAACAAGGACACAGGCTTGTATTTGTATTCAAGAAAAACTTTACAAAACATTTTCAAGTGTTCATTTTGAATATAAAACTTTCTACACCAACTTCCACATGATGTTGCCAGCTATGTGTTTTTGAAACTATGATGTTGCCAGCTGTGTCTTTGAAATATCTAGTAAATACTGGATCTGACATTAAATAACCCATAGTGGTTGATATGCCATAAAACCACAAACCAACTTCCACAAACTTTTAACAGCATTGTGGTGGAGTAAAGGTTACTTGGATGAAACTCAGTTATCCAAAAATTTATTGACCTAAATGTTTTGTCATTTTTCTTAAATGAATTGATCACTATTGTAATAAATTAATTACGATCTATATAATATATATATATATATATATATCCTCAATATCATTTTGCCCACAATGCTAAGAGAAAGGCATACAGAATATATAACTGCAAAAAGTAACCTTATTAAATTAGGTAAAGATACATAACTAATAACATCCACTATCCAAACTAAATATCAATTATCACATCCAAAACTCTTATGGATATAAGAATCAAAACTACCCATATTTCTGAAGCTGGCATATATAAATTGCCACAAATATCCCAATACACTGGGGGGAAACTCATAGAAATTTATACATGAACAGAAAAGGGATCGTGCGCACAATTTATCAAATGCATTAGTCATACACAGAAATAAATTCAACCACAACTTCAGTTTAAAGAATGCCACACTTACTAAGAGAAAGTAACTTTAGATGGAAAATTCTTGAATGCCACTATCAAATCTTATCTATTTGGATTTTTCAAATATCTCCTTTCCTGAAAGAATTACTTCAACCAAAGATATGACTACAAACAAAAAATGAAAGAAAAAGGTCAAATCCTTGACCTTCATGTTCAAAGAATGTAACACATAAATTAATACAAAAATAATTTAAATACTAATCTGTATAAAAAAAAAAAATAAAAAAAAATTTCAAGAACTTCACTTTTGTTAGACCTCGAATTGTCACTTAGTATCCTCTATAGATTTTCCTGACTTTTCAGCTAGCCTGATGGTTATTTGAGCATTCTTAAAATTTTGAAATAATGAATAACATTTTTGCTCTTGTATATAAATACTTGTTACAAAATAAAATCCTTGCATTTTCCTTGATAAAATCCCTCAAAGGCTGAAACACATTGGCTAAGATAAGTTTTCCTTTTGTCTTAAAATATATATGAAACTACTAAAATGTTTCTACTCTTTATTTTTCAGTGTCGGGCTCTTCATCACCTCAACCTAACTGCACAAGATCGATGTGCCTTTGTGAGAAACACGACAACTTGCCACAGTGGAGAGGGCTTCATTTTCTACACACTCTTCTTGTTCTGTGACTGTTTTCCTTTTCTTAAAGCTGGTATTATTCTCCTGGTTAGTTTTCAGATTCTATTTTTGGCCATTGTTAGTACATCCTCATGAACATTGTAAAACAATCCAAATATTGTAAGGTGTATAATAGCATGACATTTTTATAAACAATACAGTATAAAAAGCAACCAAGACAAGGATTGGTACTGCCAGCATTTTATGGATGTGGCAGTGGTTAGAACATTTGCTTTCTAAACATGAGACCCGGATTTGAATCTCATAGTTGCTTTGTCAGGAAGGTGAGTTGGTAGTTGTCTTGAGGCAATCTCAGCATGTGGTACCTTTTTGGAAAGTGTCTGGAAGCCATACCACTGGTTGTGGAAGCATGAAGTCACAAGTCATCAGGACAAAGGTTTTGAATATGCTGGCCTTGGTCACACTAGATAATGTTCTCTCCCAGAAACTGTAACTAAGGTCTTCTCAGCATAGTTGCAGTACAAACCACAGGTGGGCTCCTTGGGTGATGAACACAAATGTGCCTGAGTGAGGGTCTGCAGCAGATTAGCTGTCTGCCCTAGTAGACAGGCAACCTTAAATTTTTGAAAATTGTATGTGGTAGGGAGTCCCACAGGTGAAAAACTCTTATAACTTTTTTTTTTTTTTTTTACAAGAGCCACATCCGGCAGGAGCTACCCATTCTTGACTTTCCAGTCTCTATAGTCAAAAAGCATATCTACATCCTTGTGGGTGACAAATTTTTTATACCTCAACCCCTTTCTCATAGACGAAATGTAGCAAGCCACTTGCTGCTCACTTTCCATGTAAAGTGTACAAACTACATTTTCCACCAGTCCTAACCTTAATGGCTAAGACAGTCATGCGCATTTTAGTGACCAATCATAATTCTATTGGTGAGATGCAAGTTCTACTAGAGCAGCTTCTTCCCACACTGCTGTTTTGTGAAATTGACTCCCAAGAGGATGCTTCTCCCAATCATTATAATCTTAACCTGTTAAAGTCTATGGTTAGTAGTTATCTTCCCTATAAACTCTTCCCCTTACTCAAGTGGCTGTTGGTCCCTTTTACAGGGTGAACTTTTTTAACTGATAAACATAACTATCTGATAATTTTTTTTTTTTTTTTTTTTTTTTTTTTTTTTTTTCATTTATACCCAGACTCAAATTCACAATATTGTTTGGGAAAAATGTACCAGGAGCCATTAAATATTGAAAAATATCCTCTTCTATAGGATATAAAATGTTGCTTACAATGTCAATTTAGACAGTGCCACATTTGATAATCAAACTGGATGAAACTTTCTAACTATACTGCTAAGGTCTCTGCTGATTTACTTTTCAAGTACATGGCAAAAAATTTGGATCAATTTGCTACAAGCACATTGCCTACAGATCAAATCTGCAGTTTATACTGCAATTATGCTGAGCTGGCCTGATAGTTAAAATATGCCTTGCCAGGGCTATATACTGTTTTGAACTTGGAATTGTCCTATATTGTATCTGTCTATATTTCTGAGATGAGGTATTATGTACTGAATTTACATTATTCGGACTATTGTCCTCATCTTTGTCGCCATATTTATTACGTTTCAGCCATTGTACACTCTGGCCTTCTTTGGGTTGTTGGAATGTTGAACTGAATCCTTTATTTCGCTCACTGGGGTAGACTGTTCTAGTTTCACATGCCATGTTTAATGGATGTCAGTTATCAGTTCTCCTGTTAATTCCCCTCTCCAAGTTCTCCACTGCCTTAACCAGGTATTGAACTCTCACTCTTTAGGTCCTGTCACTGGATCTAACTAACACCTTTATCCACTGTGCCATCTGTCCTTGAGGGTTCAGTTTGACATTCCAACCACTTGAAGAAGGCCAGAGCGTACAACTGCCGAAATGTAATAAATATGGTGACAAAAATTAGGACAATAATCCGAATAATGTAAATAGTGTCCTATATTGGTTGCCAACTATGGTTAAACTCCAGTCAGCTCCAGCTATTTAACCTATAGCTTGGAAGAAGTGCTGGATTTATACTTTTTTTTTTTTTTTTTTTTTTCTCTCAAGGGTATTTATGCAAAGTGACTAAAATTTCAACTGGAATTCACCCTTATTTTTTTTTCTCTCCAATTCTAAGACTATAACGACTTTAAACCACTTAAACATATCCAGCTAAGATAATACAAATAAGATTCTTAAAACTTTACACCTAACATTTTAGGTAGTCATAAGTGTCTTGTTTAAAACGTTTCATGACAAAAGAAAATGATAAAAATTGAGTGGAAATTCAAAAATGAAAACCTGGCTGAAAGATTCCATTCTTCAGGGCTCAATTGAGGAAATAAGTGCATAACACTAAAGAAATATTGTAAATGTTGATAGGATCAATACATGTCTTTGAACTGCTATTCGTGGTAATTTTTTTTATTTGATTTCTATCAGCATAGTTGATGCTAACCTCTCGGTGAGCGACTAATCGTACGCTCTCTCATGACTTCCACTTATCAGTGGAATTGACTAAACTGGTAGAAAAGTTGGTTCACTGTTTTGTGCCAACAATTTTTTTTTTTCTTGCCAAAATCCATCTTGAGAGTTATAAATCTATCATTTGTCCACCTCCAAATATTGCCACATATGGTCTGGTGAGTTTGTATTTAGAGATTCAGGATGAAAGATATTGAATCTGCAATGTTATTTACTCTACCCATATCTAGTTGGATGTTTACTGAGATTATAGATATATATATATATAGATATATAGATATTGGCTGAAGACATTAGGTTGATAATATCCAGAAATTCATACAGATGTCCTCAAGGACACATGGCACAGTGGATAAAGGTGCTAGTTAGGTTCAGTGACAGGACCCAAAGAGCATGAGTTCAATACCTGGTTAAGGTGGTAGAGAACTTGGAGAGGAAATTAAGCAGGAGATAACTGACATCCATTAGACGTGGAACTAGAACAGTCTACCCCAGTGAGCAAAATAAAGGGTTCAGTTTGACATTCCAACCACCTGAAGAAGGCCAGAGCGTACAACTGCCGAAATGTAATAAATATGGTGACAGATGAGGACAATAGTCCGAATTGTGTAAAAGTTTGGCAACTCTCATTTTACTGTAGAAATGATAACTAGATACAACTGTAAGTTCTATACCGATAGTTTCTTTTCTTGCTCTTTTCATTTGTGCAACTATTCCAGCTTGTTTTCCAATCCACTTTGGTCTTCAAAGATTTAAATGAATTGAGTGTCATGTCATCCTAAATCCTGTTATATTGTCTTTTCCCTCTCGATAAACCTTTACATCATGACGGTATCACTTTGGTTGGTGAAATAATTAAAAAAAACAAAAAAAAAACACAAAGAAAATCTTAATCTTTGTAATATTGTAATTTTTCTTTATAAATTCACCACTTACCATTGGACTTAACCTTTTTGTTGCTGCATTATTAAATATGGTGAATGACTATTCTAATTGGGTGGGGGGGATAATTGGCTACAAGTAGTTAAACTTGATACTCCTGACTATAATTAACCTTCAAATAATTGAAATTCCTTAATTGCTTAGCAACAAAAGCCAAATCATAGTGAAATCTACATTAATCTGGCTTGCATAACTAGCTAACAAGTACCTACTACAGCATTTCTTAACTGGTATACCCA
This sequence comes from Acanthosepion esculentum, assembly GCA_964036315.1. NCBI lineage: Eukaryota > Metazoa > Mollusca > Cephalopoda > Sepiida > Sepiidae > Acanthosepion > Acanthosepion esculentum. The sequence continues at coordinate 32,444,551 of OZ038517.1, read as the reverse complement.
AGTTAACAGGTTTTTTTTGTTTTTTTTTTCCAAAGGATTTTTAAAGCTAGACACTAGTGATAGCAATAAATATGAAAAACATCTATTACCAGACTGTAGTCTGGAACCAATATAATTTTAAGAAATTAAGCAATAGAGATAAGAATGGTAATTATAAGAAAAGTTCTCTAAAATATAGAATACTCTCATAGATTCATCATAAGCATTTTACACCAAAATAGAAATTGAAAAAAAAAAACTTTTTGACTGAAAAAAGATGTTTGACATTCTCGGAAAACTTGTTACGACTAATAGATAAGCAAAATTTTTTATTTCTGTATGCATGTTCTTTGAAATATGCAGTCACTTCTCTAAACTAAAGAAATTTAGCATTTTTATTTCTATGCTTGTTCCATAATAATTTTTAAAAATATTTTGACACTAAAAAGAACACAAAACATTCACCCAAGGCCAACACAACACTAAACATGGCTCCTGTATCTGTCATTTGATATTTTAAACTAGATACTAAATTCCTCCATCTCTTAAATGGATATTCCTTCCCATGTTGCCTTCCTCAAGGGACTGAAATTGCTCTTCTCTAAAAAAAAAGAAAAAAAGTCATTAAATAATAGACTAGTTTCGTCTATTTTAAGCAAATTCCTTTCATATTGTCTGATAAGCTTAATAACATTATCATTGAAAGATGAAAGAAAATCACCATATTGATACATTTTTTTTTTTTTTTTTTTTTTTTTTTTTTTTTTTTTAAAATCCTATCTAAGCTTTTGGCTTGCTTAAGCCATCATTGGATTATAATCTGCCTATATATATATATATATATATATATGCACTCACACACATTCATATTTTCAGATTTCATAACTAATTTTTTATGAATTTAATATACCACCAGAGTTTCTGTTGTACAGTGTGCCCTAATTTGTTAAAAAAATCTCTACTGCATTGAGATTTTTTGGGGTGTTCCCCACTATCAAACAGCTGGTCCTAATTCTAAAGACTTCCCTATAAGCCTTTCTCTCTAGAAAGTCTGTCATAAGTCTTTATCTTGCCTTTTTGATTATGACTTGTTTCTAGAGATCAATTTAAAGTGGATGGTTGGCATGCTTCTCCTTGACATTTACATAACCTGCTAACTGCTATCTTATCAAATTCTCTAAGTATTTTTAGTCAGGATGTTTTTAAAGTACTTTTTTCAAAAGTGAAATATTAAAGTATCTGATTGTAGCATAATGCTTTTGAACTTCAAAAGTGGATTCAGCAAGCAACTGTGCTTATTTAAACACTTCTATCAAGAAATAACCAAAAAAAAAAAAATGAATCCTGATGGTAACTGAGAATTTGTACAATACTTAATTTCATTGCCCTGAGATTAGAATTGTTGGCGTACTGCCTTCCCCTCCTCCCAACAATAATTACAGGTGCCAAGAGATTTGAAAATCCATTTTCTCTGCAAGTTTTCAGCGAAAAGATGTATTCCTTTTTAGCTCCCACTGATATGAAAGTATTTCGATTACAGATATTGAAGCTTGCTTTGAAATCCTTTTACCTTTTTTATAATGTTGGCAATTTATTTAATATTTTTTTTTTTTTTTTTTTTTTCCCCTTGGGCTTACAGGAGTCTGCCAAAATTATTTGCTGGACAAATGTACCAGAGCATAAAATCTCATCAATAACGTTTTTGGCCCACAAGTGAAATGTGCTTTAATCTCTAGCCTAGATTAAAACAAACTTTAGAAAGTATCCGGATAAAACATTTGTCAAACTATCCTATGGCTCTTTGAAAGGAATATTAGATATAGGTCAAATGCCTATGATGACAACAAATAAACTGGTTCCTATAAGTGCTTATACAACTGTTTTTGTTTCTCCAGATAATATGGTGGTTATTCTTGTTTATTGGACTATCTGTAATAGCTGATGACTTGTGAGTACCTTTTTTCTTTTTCTTTTTTCTTTTTTTTTTTTTTTTTTTGTCTTTTATATTATAAATGCACAAACACAAGTGAAGTCTTTGAACCAAGCCCTTCTGATTTTTTTTTTTGTATTAACCTTAATGATTATTTTTCTCAGTTGGTTTTATTCTGAAGCATCTCTTGATCTTCAGAACATGCCATATACATAAATGGCAACTCCACCACCCTAAAAAAAAAAAAAAAAAAAAAAAAATTAAAAAAAATAGAATGGCACCAGCTGAAAAATGACAAATTGAAAATGCTAAGCTTATATCCCAGGTCAATATTTTGCTGGCTTTCATGGCTATTCTTTTAATAGCCTCAAAATCTGGAGGGACCCGTTCACAAATTAATGTATTAAATTTCAGCATTTTGATGAACTAGAATGGTGGGAGGGGAGCAACATGTTAATGTGTTGAAGTCCTCATGCAATTTAGTACTGTTAAAGTTTTCAATTTCTCTGCCCATCTGAAACTATCCCTGCTGTTTATTTACAATGTTACTATGAATTATATTTCCCCCAGAAGTTGGTCGGTCGGTCACAAAAACATAAATTTTACTAATCTATGATTCTAGTAAAACGGGCTATGCTTTGCACCTCTCTAACCTGGTTTCAATTAGTCGATGCATCTCTATTTTAGAGGGTGTGGCAGACTGACAAGTCACAGAATTTCATATATAGATATTAGCACTCTCTCATTTCTCCCAGTATGTGAACTATGAATATAGCTCTTACAATTAAAGCTTCACCTTTTCAAAGGTGGGTTTACTTGTATAATATCAAATGACTTCAAAGTCGTGAGTCATGCATTTTTAACTGATTTGTATGCTAAATAACCTTACATTTGGAAGATGATGCTATTTTGTCTGAAAAATAAGCAAAAATAAAATTTCTTGAGGCTTTAATAATTGTACTGCAATTCTAAAACTTGTTACAATTTAAATGGCACTTAAACATTTTTTGCCATGACAATGTTTTGTGGGGAAATTTACAAAACTGACATCTGAACAATGAGTTGAAACTGTCTTGGTTTTGGCATGTATTTGGATTTTTTTCTTTCTCTCAAATATCTGAAGTATTTGGGAGTGGGTGTTTATATTCAGATCAGTTTGCACACAAGTATACTGTAATCTCAACCAAGTTGAGAACAATAGTTTTAAAATGTATTGACAATTACTTCAGAAATGAAATACTAAACTAGGAAAAGCAGTACAAACATGCCAAATGCAGCTAACATTAAATACAAAGGCTTAAAAAATAAATCACATATACACATATATATATATATATATATATATATATACACACACACACCATTTACTTCAATCTCTGGATCAGGTAGTGAAACATTGGTTCAGCAGGAACATCAGACAAAATAGACCATCCAAATGACCTCCACCTAATGACTGGAGTTTACTTGACTGAAACCATGTATAATTTCTGTATCAGCCAAGATGACAACAGTAGTTTGAAATAAAAGCATGCTGACAGTTATTTCTCAAATGAAATAACTACAGTAGCTTTATTCATAAGACTGTTAAACTCTTATATTATTACAGCCTTATGTGTTGAATAATCTGATATTTTGTTAAATTTTGCTTTTAGTTACATAGTGTTGAATGTAAGTGATGTCTAATATTTGGAAACTTTGTCTCCTTAATTTTAATTTTCTCTTTTTCAATAGCTTGTGTCCGTCACTGACCGTGATAACAAAAACCTTTCGGCTTTCACAAAATATTGCTGTATCCTTTTACTTGGAACTCCTTCCTGCTTTCCAAAACTCGGGAAGTGAGTACTTGGAAACTTACGGATATACAATGAAATTGAAATATTTAAAAATTTTTAATATAACTGAAATTGCTTTTATGCTGCTCCCTTAAATTTGTTCCTCCAAACTGAGTATGCTGAAAAGTTCCTGGGCCCAACTGACTTTTCAAAAACTGGTATTTCAATTGTCAGGTGCTTTGCTTTTCCAGTTGGAACAAATTGGTCAGTTGAAAGAAAACAAGTTGGTTTAAAATGGTGGTTTTTTTGGGTTTTTTTTGTTTAAGCAACAGAACTTAAAAATTATTACCATGGCAATCTTACTAAGATTTACTTTGGTAAATTTTTCTTTTTTTAAACAGTAAAAATATATTTAACAAAGATCTCTATAAAAGGTCTGTCGAATGCATGGCCACAATTTTTGACAGATTTGCACCAAAATTTACATGCACATGCTCCAAGTTAGCGGGAAGGCCAAGACTGACTTTGCATTTCCCAACTCCCATCAATAGTGGATATAATCGTTTTTTTTTGTTTTTTTTTTTTGTTTTTTTTCATGTAGTTTGCAGCCATTTTCTACTGGCCAGCGTGAGAGCCAACAGCTGACTGACACAAATGTTAACTAGCATGCAAAAAAAAAAATTGAAAGCTGCATTCATCACAAGTTGGGAAAAATTTAAATCTGCATTGCACTTTACTCCAATTGGCTCATTTGCTTGCTTAAACTCAATGTTGATTCTGATTCTGCAGAACTGGGTTTGGTGTGAAAAAGTATTTAACATTTTTTTATTTGGTTTTTCCAGTTACAAGTTTTTTTTTTGTTTTTTTTTTTAAGCTGATCGTTTTGTGTTCATTTTGTTTAGTTCTTTTTTTCATAACAGATTCTATGTTTAGTATAGAGCTTAGAAAAAATTTGCAGTGTGAGATAGGCAAGTAAGGCATGTAGCAACATCAGCATGGCAAAGGGCACTCCTTTAAAGGCAAGGAAGGGCAAAAATATTTTGAGTCAAGTGATAGCGATTGCTGTATGAGTCGGACGACTTTTTAATCAAGCACGGGCAACACCAGGCCATGCTGCTAGTGATATATAAATATGAAATAGTGACTTGCAGTAAGAAAATAAATTCAATATCAGTAAAGAAAATATTGAAAATATCTCGTTTGAAATTAGGCATGGGAGGAGGGGCAATATATGGAATTTTAAACATAAAAATTATAAAAATAAAGATGCTGGATTCCCCCCCCCCTTCCTTACTGTATTTTTAAAGCTATTTTTCAGTTTATATGGCTTGGCTAACAAAACTGTTGCAAATGTCAAACTTGGAATCTCTGTATTATTGATAACCATTGGAATTGGTTTATTAGAAAACTTTAAAATGTAACTTGCTATACAATCAAAAACTACTTTCTTTAACTCAAATCCACTAAGTTACAATGTCTTAAATGGTTACAAGTTACTTTTTCTTATAAAACCTAGTCACTAAAATCTAGTATTGTGGGTTTCTACCTGTAAAACAGTGTTATCCTAAAAATGGGACAGTGACCATTAATGGGTTATGTCAGTTTCACATGTTTTAAATTAACAAAATACACTTAAATGTCATCTGTTTGAAGTTAACTTTTAAACCATGTTTATACATATGTATAGCTGGCCATTTGTATTTGAGGAACCTATCTACTAGGGTGGCTAGACAATCCCTATTGCAGATGATTGCTTAGGCACATTTGTGTTTATTCAACACACATAGAGCCCACCTATGATTTATACTGCAACTGTTGAGCAGACCTTAGTTAGTTCCTGGGGGGGGAAAGTGCATGTTATCTAGCATGATCAACAATTTGAACAAGGCCAGCATGCTAAAGCCCTTGGCCATGATGACTTGTAACTTTGTAATAGCACATCTATTGACTGTCTCCCCCCCCCCCACCAAAGGTTCTGCCTCCCCAATTTCCCTCCCAAGGTTTGGGTTAACTCATATAGTTTTTCAGGCAGCTTCCAAAGGTGCTGCATGCTGGGATCAACTCCTTCCAGTCCCATAACATCAGGAAATGTCCTTCCTGACGAATCGACCATGGTGATATTTGAACCAGTTGCATAGTCAGAATGCAAACATTCTAATCACTTGGCCACATGCCCATTCTGTCTCTGTCTCTGTCAGTATGGAAATTAACTTGTTTTTGTAACAAATAGATTTATTCTCCTGTTATGGGCATTATATCTGATAACACTATTTCAGATGAATGGAATTGCTGAAAAGAGGGGAAAAATGCCTTGTTCTTGAAGATACTTTTATACGAAGACAGAACAAAACTATATGCACATGTCATATACATAGAATAATATATTGTATATCTTCATGGCAAAGCAGTGTGTCAGGAGAAACAAAACTTGCATATAATATGGAGATACTCCTGTGTTGGCAGAGGCCACGTTTAGGACTTCAGATTCATCTAGGTCAAAGTCAAGGACCTATTCTGCAAAGAGGAAACAAGTCCTTGGTTTTCTCAAATTGAGGACAAGCTGGAGTTTTCTATATCTGGGAAAGATATTCCCAAAGGGAAATGATACCATGAACTTGTAAGCTGCTGCAAAGACAGATTTAGCCTCTACTTGGTCCATTGGTTGGGGGGACTAAAGAAAGCAACCTTAGTTTAGCTGGTGAAAAGAAACTTAATTTTGACTGCCACTTTCATCACTGTATGGAGTGATGTCCCTAAGTGGCAGTCGTGTAACCTCAAGCAAAGGGAGGTAATTGCCTTCTGTACCCCTACATTATGAAAAATATGCATTTTAACAATTTGAGTGAATGTCTTGCTTATTTTAGCTATTGTACATTTTTCAGCCTAACTATGTAAATTGACCATCTTATTTAAAATGGCTAATTTGGTATCCTATGGATTTTAACAAAAGTTATGCAAATGAATTTGACCATAAGTGTACTTCCGTTTCTCATTCTTAATTTACCTTTGTAGAATACCAAAATTAACTTGACTAGCTCTGCATTTTCCTTTTCTGAAACGTTAACTTCACTTCCCCAACTTTATTGTAAAAATGACACAGGACTTAATCTCTTGATAATATAAAGTACATCTGAAACTGAAGACTACTGATAAAACTTCCATATTGAGTGTACTGATGAAATGAGATTGAATCTTGGTTCCCAGTTTCCTTCCTACGAAGATTCAACTTGCGTCAATTGTAAAAAATATCTTGTTCCTTAATGAAGCTTTCAGGGTGTTACATTTCTAGCATTTGGAAATGGTGCCCCAGATATCTTCTCTGCCATTGCTGCCGTGTCTCGTTCAAGAAGTGGAAATGACAGCTTAGCCATTGGTGCCTTATTTGGTAAGTAATTTTAACATTTACTTGGGTTCCTTTTGGTATGTAAGTAATTGGGCTACCAATAGTAGCATGATCCATGTTTTATCATTAGCAAGAGCTTAAACAGTCTAGACAACTGCTTTTTTTTTTTTTTTTTTTTTTTTTTTTTTCATTGACTAAAACTAAAAACCTATTTTCTAATTCCTTTAAATTATGGCATGAAAGCCAGTAAGCAGAAGTTCTTTGTATCTTGTCTAGTTCCACTCCCATTTCTTCTATTCAACTTTTGTATTGCCTTTCATATCTTGTCTTAATTGCATTTCATTGCAAATACAGCACTTAAGACAAATTTGTATACAAAGAACAGGAGAAAAATGAATCCATAGCAAATTCTGTCCTCACACACAGAACTGAAAAAATTTTCTTTATTCAAAAAGTCTTGAGTATGTCTCGTACCAACCAGTTTGGCTTTGACTGGCCAATAACCAAGCCTTACTGTTTCCATGCAAATAAGTATTACAATCTGTATAGAAATCTTAAGTGCTAACAATTTACAGTAATGTTTCTTAAGCTTTAAGTCTTCACCTTAAGGAAGAACTTGACCTTTAGGATCACAAAGTGACCCTTGTTTTCTAGGATTGAATGATTAGAGCAACATGTATGTGTGTTCAATATTTGATAATTTTTGCAGCAATATGTGCTTAAAGGTTTTGGGCAGTCTTATCAAATCTTTTAGTTAGCTGTAAGGAACTGTAAGCATAGGACTACCTTACACTTAAGTAAAATAACTATTCAGAAATTATTACAAGAAATACCAAGTTTTACAGAAACTTTGACAATTATGTATTTAGTTACATAATTAAATAAAAATAAATTTTGATGCTATATTCAATTTGTTTGGTATTTTTCATCTCCTTTATTGGCAGCAATTTAGAATACTTTGGCTGCAATGTTAACTTTCCTAAGTTGAACAAACTGGAGCTATTTCATTTAAACCTAGTTATCTCATTGTTTTGTTTGGGTTTTTTTTTTTTCTAGTCATTTTGATAAGCAATAGTGAAATTCTGAAATTTAGATTTTTTTTATTCCATTTAAAAAAAAATAAAGCCTGGAAAAAGGAATGACAAAAACCACAATTTCACTATAATTATGTAACAATAATGTACTGATATTCCACAAACAAATCTACAGTTTGTCTCAATGCATGATTACACACTATAAACGTAAATTCATCTCGAAATATTGTAATTGGCCCTAATTTTCGTAAAAATACTTGGTTATGATACATAATTAGCAATGAAAAAAGCAATTTTCGACTTCTCTTGAATGTGCCCCCCTCCTCCACTGAACACATTGTTTAAAATTTTTTACTTTTTAAATTTTAACCTTCAATTCTATTGTTACAGGTGCCGGTATGTTTGTGACAACAATAGTTGCTGGAAGCATTGCTATTATCAGTCCTTTTCATGTCATGGAACGCCCACTTCTTAGGGATCTCATCTTCTACATAGCAGCAGTTTTCTGGTCATTTTCCCTTCTGTGGAAGGGATCCATTTCTCAGCTGGAAGCCATAGGTAACTATTTCAGCAATGTTTTAATGTGTCCACTAAGAACTGTTAAAAGGACAAGACTTCTTGACACCCCTTGTGTACTGTATTTATGCAGTTTAAACAGAATGCTTTCTCACATGATGTCCATACTACTCAACCTGTTTAACAAATTAAACTACTTCCCAGGCTAGTATGATCAGATCTTTCCTCTTGAGCATACTAAACTTTCATTTAACCCACCTATAACCCTTGATGTATGTCATCCTGGGTAAGACTATAAACTACGTCCAACAGCAAGGCCTCTGATCAGGAGGTTTTGAAGAGTATGGAACCACCTCTTCATTGCTGGTGTTTCCAGGTCCACTCTGACCCAGGGTAGTAGCACCTGCTAGGGTCCCAGCTATGGGCAAATAGTTAAACTCCGGACTGAGGTAAAAAGCATTATAAAAGTGTAAAAATGGGTTTTAATACCAGAAATACTTTGTAGTAAAAAAAAAAAAATTCACAAGACGATTTTGGAAGGAAAAAATATTACCAGAAATAGATTTTTTGAGGGTAAAAATATTACCAGAATTTTTTTTTTTTTTTTTTTTTTTTTTTTTTGTAAAAATATTACAGCAATAAAAATTGTCACCATTAAATGACCCACTGAGGTTATGCCATAAAACAAAATAACCAAACAACCCTTGATGTATTCCAGGATCTTCATGATCACATGTTTGACTGCAGGCCAATGTTAATATCCACAAGGATATCCCACAGTGATATAGGATCAGAGTATTGTTGATGGTTCTTTTTATTTGTGCACAGTAATTATTTACTGTAATCAAACTGTAGTACTTGTCTGAGAATTTTCTAACCTAAATTTAGATGTGGCACAAGACCTTAAGTACAGAGCTCCCAGTGAGAAACTTGCTATTTGGTCATAGATCTAGTGAGACAAGCTTGTTAACCATTATGCCACATCAAAGTGCTTTCAATGACTTTTGAAGCATAGCTTAGATGTGGCTCAAGGCCGAAAGTATGGAGCACCCAGTGAGGATCAAACTTGTAACTCTGTAGTAAATAATATAGCAAGACAAGCTTACTAATCATTACACTGTCGATGTGCATGAGGTGAAGATTTTTAAAAAATTGCCTGTATGACTTTGAAAGTTCCCCCCCTCCCCACGTTAAAGAGTACTGGTTTGATTACTGTTCACAGTGTATGTTCTGTAATAACTTTAATCTCTAGGCCAGTAATTTCACTTAAAAATATACATTTACACTTTCTATCTCAACAATATTTGGACCATTAAATTGATATATTTACATATGCTTAAAATGCAATGTAATCAATGCTGGGATTGAAATTTTTTTTTTTTTTTATATTTCTGCCAATTGATATAACTCTATAAACAATAAGTTCTGAGAACTTGTGTAAATTTAGTAAATGATTTATGACCTGTTTATAAACCTTTTTAATCCTATCACTGGGCGTAATACTGTAGGCAGTTTTGTTTCTTGCTTTGGCATGGTTTATCCCTTGTTTCCTATTTCGGATTGGGTGTTGGGTTTCCTCAAGTCTCTTCCTTATCTTTGACTTTTTAGTGGTATTATCGCCATGCTTGGGGTGGTACTCTGTAACCACTCTGCCTTGAGTGGTTCTTGAGCCTTGTCTGTGTGAAGCTACCTTACTATTAATGCATTAATGATTTTAATTCCATACCCGAACTGCCTGGAAAAGCTGCACTTATATATATATATATATATATATATATATATATATATATATGATCTATCAGCCCAAACATTCTAATCAAAACGCATTAGACATCTTCTCTGAATCTACTGGAGAAAACACAAATTTGTACAGGGCCAAGAAACTACTGACAGCACCTCCCCCCCCCCTTGGGAGTCCCATTTGTCAACAGTAAAGAGGAGAAAGCTGTTGTGGCTTGGACATGTCATGTGCCACAATACTCTACCCAAGACAATCCTTAAAGGTACCTTGGAATTGGGTAAACAGAGGGAGGCCATCCAAAAGCTTGATGTCTCACATCAAAGAATGGATAAGGATGGACACTCCATTGTTTTGAGGTGGAAAACAGATCTGGATGGTGGTGTTCTTGCTGCATCATTGTTGAGGATGTTTCTTCTATGATTTTCAAAGTTATGAGAAAACTATATCCCTATCAAAGCCAGCTTTGCAAACTCTCTTTTCTAGGTCCCTTTCTCTAAATACAGGTAGCTAGGTACTGGCTGGATAAAGTTATGTACAACTAATCTAAATTGTCTGAACAAGTAAAACTAAATTCAAAACTTAAGTTTTTAATTTTCTCATAAAAATATAGATTATGTACTTAACAAACACTCTTTTGCTAGAATTCTATTACATATCAAGGGAAACAATTCGACCAAGGGAGTTAACTATAAACTAATGCTTTGAGTTCTCCATTTTTGTTTAACTGAGAATGGTGTATACAGAAAGAGGAAAAAATGTAACTTTCATTAACTTAAATGTCTATTGTAATTAGTAAACAAATATCTGTATTTGAGAATACTAATTCTCTATATTCTAATTTTTATGTAATCTTAAAGGTTAACAACTTCCTGACCATGAATCTGTTGCTACCATGCAAAATTACCAATTCTTGCATTAATCTATAAAAGTGCCTACTCTATGCAATTGCATCTTTTAATTTTAGAAATAACTTTGCTTTTTATACCTTCATAGCAGAAATATGAAAACAACTGCTTACTCTTACAGGTTTTATTCTCCTGTATTGTCTATATGCTGTGATTGTTGTGGTAGGACGATACATTCGGCTAAAATTTGAGCTTGGGGATAAAAATGAATCAGGTAAGTTTATTTATATATACACTGCATGACTCCAATTTTGAATGAACCCTTTAGTGTTTGATCTACTGTAACCATCATGTATACTTTGCCATAATGACATCCTGCATTATCTGCAATGGAGTCACATGGTAAGTCTTTGAGAGCCAATATTTCCAGGGTGGGTTTGAAGTGATCATGGATTCTAAAAATTTTATCTGAAAATTTTTTTTTTTTTTTTTTTCTTTGGGGGGGGGGGGATGGTCTGGTAGAGTTCTGATTGCCTTATTATTTGGATTTCTGTTTTTCTTAGATTGGTTACCACTCTAATTCTAGAGCCCAATCTATATTTCTGTTCAATTTATAGGGGGCTTATGCTCCCCCACTCTGAGTATGTGAAAGTGAGGTTGGCCTGGTCAATTTCACTCACAACACGTGCATGTTACAATCATCACACAACTGGAAACTATTAGAGTAAAAAAAAAAACAAACACTGAAAACTAGTAAGATATTGGTGTGGATATTGTTACAAAAGCTGTCCTTGTCTGTTAAAACTTTTTAGTCTTAATTTTCTTTGTACTGAACTTTGACTTTGTTACTAAAATAATTGGATCTGATATCTTGACTATTACAACCAATCTTCAACTTTGTTTAATATTGTACATGTCTTTTTATTCTTCAAAAATATCTTGTCAATTCACACAATTCTGTGGTGACTATTGTATAGCACAGGGAAAAATTCATATTTAATTCCAGCTAATAGATTTATGCTTATCCAGATTTTATGTATTCTGGTATAGTTCTTGTAGTGCTGTATGCATCCTGATACTAGTATAAATCTTCTCCTGCAGTTTAAGGCAAATGACCAAGGCCTGAAATTGTATCTTTACCATAAAATTATTGAAATGGCATTTTGTCAAATCCACTAAAATTAAGCCTTTTAAATCCTTTCACATCAATGTGGGCTCTATCCTTGGACCTATGTATCTTCAATGACCTTCCTCATGTCATCAGTCCCCAACTAGGTATTGACATTTGTTTACTACTTAATGGCAAGTTGGATTTGTCTGACAAAGTAATACTGGCATCTATAAACTTTAACATAAATTAAATTGATCTTCTAATCACTGTAGAGATTTTTCCTTCCATTAGTATGGCTGGTGCTAATCTCAAGGAAAGTAATTCATTGTGCCGTTTTGGTCTCATTTTTCACTAAGATGAAATGGAGTGATTACATTGAACCAAATGCTAGCTCAGGTTGGTTCACTTATGCTGGCAAATCTTTTTTGCCAGAATCTCTTAGACATCTATAAATTTACCACTCCTTCATTCAATATTGTTTCCATGTGATCTGGTGCTGTTTTCTCTATATCTAGAGTAGAAAATAGAAAGGGTCTGTTATTGGTGCTCCTCACTTGGCATTTTTACTTTACTTTCCAACTGCCATGACATGGCTTCTCTCTTCTATATTTTTATGGCAGTTGTTCTAATGCATTTCCTCCTTGGTAAATTGACAGCATAAATTTACACCTATTATTAGATTGGCAATTAGGTCTCATTGTGTTACTGTTGAAATAACTAGTTCTTTCCTAATATTTTCTCAATTCTTGTGGAATTATTCCAGTTTCTTGCTTCCCTGCCACCTACAATCCTCAAAGACTTTGAATGTTAAATAATATATTCATTTTACTAGTAATAAGACAATGTGAATATTGTTAGGAAAACTGTTAGTGTTAAATCTAACCTTTTGATTTTTTTCTTTCTTTCTCTCCAAGTCTGCACAAACTCTTCAACTGACCAACAGCCAAAAGACTCAAATGAATCTGATAAATTATTGAGTTCAACACTTGCTGAAAGCTCAGACATGACTGGTATGCCTTTTGTCTTTTTATAAAATTTTCACTTACTAATAATTTTAGTAAGATTAATTAAAGATCTAATTCTTACAATATCTAACAGCATGCAAGACTTATCATTTTTTTTTTTTTTTTTTTTTTTTTTTTTTTAGACTTAGGTGATTGTAGTTCACAACACCTTCCTATATTCTGTCGTCTTAAAAACTTCTGAACCGATAATTGTTTTTCTTATATAATCTGAATCTTAATGAATTTTGTAATTTTCTTTCTAGATGTAGATGAGACATCACCTTTAGTGCCAGCTAAATCCAGTTCCAAATGCCAATTTCTGACCTGTATTAATCCCTTCAAATACACTGACTGGGACAATATGAAATGGTACCAAAAAATATGGTACCTTTGTCAAGTAAGTCTTTTTTTTTTCTCCTTTCTACAAGTACAATGTTATGTAGGTATCCACCTGTAGAAAAAAAAAATAAAAGTAAATTATATATATATATATATTGCAATTTTTACACTTTCATTTAATTTCACAAGCCAATCTATGACCTTTGAATAAGTAGATTTGTTTGGGGGGGGGGGAACTTGACAAAAACTCTACTCTGCCATTTTTTACACACCCTAATAAAACCCATTGTACTCTATCCACCCCCCACACACACCTGTTTGCACTTATCTCAAATTTGGTTTCAATCGGTCAATGTATGGTTATTTTAGTGTGGCAGACTAATGGAAGTAACAATTTTATATATAGATGGTAATTAATAGAATTATATATAAATTTCACATTCACTTAGCAGGTGATCTTAAAAGGGTTTGTACAACCACTTAAAAGACTTTTTTTTCTTTTTTTTTTTTTTTTTTTTTTTTTTTTTAAATTTAAAAAAAAACATCAAAGAATGGTATATGACCCTTCTAGAAAGGATGGAAAATATTGGCAAATTGTTTTCTGAACACTTTGAAACTGTTCAGTTATTGCATATTGAAGATTTTTCAACCCCCTCTTTGTATTAGGCACTTAAAGGAAGCAAGGAATTTAAGTTGGACAAGAACATGTTGCTAGACTTAAATAAAACCACATTTGTTAGTCTTATGTAAGAGTATATAATTTCATACCAACTCTTGTTTTGTGCCAATAAAAACTAAGTTTTGATAGTACAAAGAGTTTATACAAAAGCAATGCCTTATATTCATATTGATAATTTACATTTTTACTTCAGGTCTCCAGTGTTTGTTTTAAATGCTAGTTATTATCTTAGAATAAAACTCAAGATCTTCAATTAAATTCTAAAGATGACAGCATGTAAATGGCATGACATACAGTTTGATTTGACTCTACTATAATAGTCTATGGATTACCTTAGTCACTGGTTCTCACATGATCACCAAAATTTAGAAACACTGAGCCTAGTCAGTACCTAGATTAGTAACCACTTGGAAATACCAGGTGCTGTCAGTTTAGATGTGCAGGAGGTGTAATGAATTTCAAATTGAAAATCTTAGCAGTTCCACTTCCAGTCAGGTTCGTTATATTCACTTATGTGCAGATACCCTTGGAAGGTGTGAATCCGCATTCTCTCCTCCCAACTATAGGTTAATTAGGACTTATAAATCTTTCTCAAAGATTCTTAAAATCTGAAAATATTTCCTGGCTTTTAATCAATCTACAAAAGGTTGGCAAGTTAAAAAAAAAAAAAAAAAAAAATTTTAGACATAACTTTCCTCAGAAAGTTATGATGCTTTTTCTGATCGGCATAGTTTTAGTCATGGCAACAAATCAAACTTGTTAGGGGAGGTAACTCTTGACTGGTCAAAAAGTAATTTTCATAATTCATGGGTCCCTGTTTGGAATACAGGTTAAAATGCTCCAAGGTACTTAAACAAATAATAAAACATTTATTATTTTTATTTAAATGCATGCATGCAAGGAATGATGGCCATGTTTGTAAGAAAACTAGTGAAAAATCAGACTTGCCAATCCACAAAGACAGTGGGCTGTGAAGTCTGGTAACAAAGCCTCTCTCAAATAACTTGTACACTTTGTATTGGTGTCATTTTTCAGTATAACATGCCCTAATCTAGTAAAAATAGTAGACAATGGCTGTTCTCTCAGCTGCAAGGCAGTCTTCTCCTCAGCAGCTTTTTTTATGTAAAAATTAGTTTTATTGCCTAACCCTGAAGAACTTCATGGTAAGGCAGTGCAATTGCCCTCTTTAAAAAAAAGACATCTAAGATCTTGTGAAGCCTGTTATCGTTTTTTCCTTGCTGAAACCTGAATTCCTAGTGAATATTGTTCACTCAACATAAGGCCTAGTAGCTATTAAAGTTAGTAGTTGGTGGCACTGCTCACATTGGTATCATCCTCTCTCCATATTCCCTTTCTCCACTCTGATGGTGGCAGTAGATGGATGTGAAGGCCCAGCCTTAAGTGTTGTGAACGTGAGTCAATTTTTGTGTAGCACTAAAGAATATATTGAGGCTTAGAATTCTTGTATAAAATTCCTGCAACATTCTTTTGGTAACTGTTCATTTTTAACATTTCTTTTTTAGGTTCCTATAATCTTTCTACTGTTGATTACTGTCCCTTTAGTTGACTACAATTGCCAAAAAAATAACTGGAATAGGCACCTAAACAGTCTGCATATAGTAACTGGAACTTTGTTTTTTCTTCTGGCTACAGATAGTAAGTACTTTTATAACTACAGTTAAATCACTTTTTAAAATTTTTAAAGACAATTTCCTTGTATTGTATCCAAACACATGAACAAATTTGGTATGAATGTTTCTGTGACCTTTACAGTCTTCACCAAGCATTTTGGCTTTATACCAGTCTGGGTGATTGTTATACCGATCAGCATTATCATTGCATCAGTTGTGTTCGCTGCAACTTCAGATGACCCCCCAAAATATCATGCAGTAAGTATTTTTATTTATTTTTTTATGTAATGAATATGCATACACCTGGGTTCCCCCTCACAGTAATACAATTGGCTGGTGTCAGCCATAAATACAGACTGATGTGGAGGTACTTTGCCTACGCCTATTGCCAACGATGAGTACCAGTCCATTACGGCTACCTGCTAGATTGTCCTACCCGGTTACAGTAGCCAAAACCACTTAGCTAATTCGAACAAATATATCCCTCTCTGGGGGACATGCACATGCACACGCACATACCTGCATTGGCACTCTGGATGACGACAATTCTATGACTAGTGAATTTAAAATGATGGCAAAAATAACTTCCATTTTAAGTTGTAGGAATTCACACATAAAGAACTTTGAAAAATCATGTTGCCTTTATTGTGAAAAATATGGAATTTATACCTAATCCTGCAGATTAGGAATTAAACATCTATTTTATTTCTTTTTACTTCAACATGGTACAAGACAATGGTTTGCAGACCAAATAGCTGTTGAATGAGCTTAGTAGTTGCAATAAAAAAAATTTTAGTTTTAAAATAAATTACTTATCCAAAAAAAAAAATAAATAAAATCCTTAAAAATCTACAGTAACTGTTTTAACTTCCTTTTTCAGGTATACAGTTTTCTTGGCTTCCTGCTTTCTGTTGTATGGATATCTTTAGTGGCCAATGAAGTAGTTACTTTAATCCTGGTAAGTGAGTTTTACTTTCAAATTTGTTTTTTGCTACTCTTTGAAAGATGTTTTTTGCTACTCTTTGAAAGATGTTTTTTGTGTGCCTTGTCAAACTAGTTTACAATGGTACAAGCTCAGTACCCTTTCATACAGGGTGTGATGTCACCATTTTATAGTTTTAATTATGCACATGCATTTTTTGTTTTTTGTTTTTAAATTAAACTAACCAGCATGAAAATGAATGTTAAAAAAAAAAATGCTGTCTTTTGATAAACTTAGCGAGCAAATAATTAACTACTCTTAATGTACAAGGAGAAAGACTTGATGAATTTGAACCTCCTTTTAGCTCTTTTTTCATTGTTTACAAGTATTCTTTTATAACAAATATTCAAATTTCTTTACAATTTGAAATGGAGCCTTTTCCCATAGAACCTAATGTAACTATGAAATACATAGCATTTAAGGATATGCTACTCTTTGAAAGATGTTTTTGTTTTTTGTGTGCTTTATCAAACTAGTTTACAATGGTACAAGCTCAGTACCCTTTCATACAGGGTGTGATGTCACGATTTTATAGTTTTAATTATGCACATGCATTTTTTTTTTTTTAACTGCTCAGTATAGTAGGGTCAGTTGGGCACTCTGTGAGAGGAAAAAAGCACCATGCCAGGAAATTGGCAACGGGATTCTGTACTGCTTGGAATTGATTCTGGAAACTCAATACAAATATTCCGGCATTTCTGTATCAATCTGAAGACAGTGCAGAGGATTCAGAGTTGGATGAGTCTAATGGCACTTACAAAGGTATGCCAGCTTGTAAAAACTGATTCTTTTTGATAACCAACTCCTGAATCAAGGAGGCCTACATAAAGTACCTTGATATAGTGCTGCTCTGGGTCAAGGGGTTGGCTGTTGCCAGAACCTATATCTGGCAACAGGACTCTGCACCATGCCCACACAAGCAGGAGAAGCCAGTCATGGCTCAGACATTTTCTGTGGCTACATCACCCCCTTATATCTGGCCATCTAACTCACCAGACTACAACCCCCTTGATTGTGCAGGGGTGCAGTTGAGCAAGACTAACAAAACTCCTTGTAACATCAAAGATTAACTGAGGGCAAGGATTATGGTAGCATTCACCAACTTAAACAAGGACTGTCCAAAAGAGTTGCAGGAGATTCTGGAGGCCATAATTCAAGCCAATGGCTTTTTTAAAAAATTAAACTTGCTCTATAGTGTTTCAAGATATTTTTGTAATTTTGATAAATATCTGTTAAAATGATGTCGGTGCGATTTTCATTTTTGCATAATTTGTCTGACAATTTAGCCATCACACACTGTATATTGCTATACACTGCTTCAAATTAGACATTTCTGATTCACTCCAAATCAAAACCTGTTGGCTAGATGTGGAAGTTGCAAAAGCAAAATTAGTCTCTGCAAGAGCACTCACATCCAGCTCACAAATCCCTCAATCTGAAATCTAAACATCTGAGCCAATCATAAATTTTGCCACTCAAACAAAAGCATGACAAAATGTTTGTCCTGTATCCAACCTGACTGCTTAAAAAGTGCTCGGTGACACTCAAGACAATGCACAGATCTGTTCACTAGTGGCCTCCAACATGAACTTGTACGCAAATATCCCCTTGTTTGTTTTTGAGGTTGTCTCCTTTACCTACAAGACACCTACCTTGATCAATTATCCTAGCAATATAGATCATTTTTATTTTATTAGTCTTTTTTTATTCACTGTTACTTTTGAAATATGTAGTATATAACTCTTTTGTATACAAAACAATTTTTTATATTTGGAATATCAAATTTTTTCTTTTTGCAGACATTTGGCATATACTTCAATATAAGCGAAACAATATTAGGCTTAACACTTTTGGCATGGGGAAACAGTTTAGGAGGTAAGTGTATTTCAAGACGAATAAAAACCTAGTCATACAACTTTGAACAATCTAATACAACTATAATAACTTTAAGTGATTGTGCACTTGGATGATGTATTGTAAATTCCCTAAAATTAAGACCTTATTGTTTTCCTTTGAAGCCCTTTGCCTCACCCCCTCTAAACTTTCCATGCCTTTTCAACTAACAAAGGCAACACTCAAATAACATTGAAAGTTGCAGAAATTTACTAGACCAAAGTTTAGCCACAGTGACTAGAAATCTAAAATAAGAGGCCCCATTCTGTGTTTTGGTTTTTTTTTTTTTTTTTTTTTTTTTTTTTTTTTATCTAATCCACCCCCCACCCCCCCAAATAACTTGACATTAGAGGAACCAAATTTCATGCCAGTAGTCTGGGAGTATTGTCAAAAAGGATATAAACAGTCAAGATACAGAACTAGAGAAGAGAACACCAAAGAAACTAGCCAAGCGTATCTTGTAAAGAAGTTAAGTGGTTGTCTGCTTAAGACGCTTTCCACCCTTCTTGGGACAAAGAAAACAATATTGATGCTGCACCTATTTCCAAGACTGCAACTGCTACCAACATCTGACTTTTGACATTGTGGACTGCAATTACAGAATTGCAAAGGACTGTACCATGTAACATAATCCACATCACTTGAGGAATACCAAGAGAAGCAACAACTAAAATGGATAGCACATGCAATTCAAATATAATAAAGATTCCATGCTACTTCAAATAGTTTATGAAGAAAACCACTAATACTGGAAAGAGCATTAACAGCTACTGGACTTGAGAAACCCATTCTAATGAAGTCTTTTAAGAGATTTCACAAATTTCACCTGACTGGTCAATGAATGCCAGCTTTTTCCTTTTAGGAGAAACGGCTAATATCCTCATTCACAGAAATGAGGTTTGATTCACTTAATCTTTGAATTTAACTTCAATCTCTCTTCAGGACGGAATACCTCCAGTACTCAAAATCGACACCAGGGCCCCCTCTCTCGGGAAAATGAGTTGGACAGACAGCATCCCAACACAGCTCTTGCTGAAACTGAG
The DNA here is from genome assembly GCA_964036315.1 of Acanthosepion esculentum. NCBI lineage: Eukaryota > Metazoa > Mollusca > Cephalopoda > Sepiida > Sepiidae > Acanthosepion > Acanthosepion esculentum. The sequence goes on along the minus strand of OZ038517.1, from coordinate 32,424,709 downwards.
AGCTAAACAGGACTAAACTTGTCCTCTATCCATAATGTAATTTGATGCCGGAATCAATTGCATGCAATTAGAACCAGACTGAAGATGCCAGCTCCGTGCCCAAATGTAGAAATTAGGGAACAAGAATGTTTGAAATGTATAACTGTCAGATGACTTGGGGCAGTCTATCACACAAGATCAAAAATGTAAGGTCCACATGCTGGACAAGGACATGGGGCTTGCATTTGAGACTGGAAGATTAATTGATGGCCTATTGAATGAATAAAATCATTTGAAGATTCAAGCATCATTATTTAATTGGCATTCCAACTTCATTACAATAATACTGTATGATTTGTCTAAAAATAATTAGTCATTAATTTTCCACATGTTTCAAAACCTTAAACACTTCATGAAACTTTTTTTTTTTTTTTTTTTTTTTTTTTGTGTACAAGAGTCTTATAAAAATAAAGCAAATTTAACTGAAAGTGCTTAAAGTAAATGTAAAGTTCTTTTCAAATGATGAAGAAAAAAAACTTTAAACTTCAAATCTTTGATTTCTTGCTTGTTGAAGGACAAATTTTGAGTGATAAACTAATTTGCTTAGTGTTGAATCTGGTTTCTCAAATTAAAGTACTTATTCAGTATGACTCTAGTACAAGAGCCGATAACTCTTCAATTTATATATTTTTTATATTTAAGACTGCAGTTAGGATTTATAGTCATTGCAAACTCTACGATCCTTTCATTAGTAGTATGGGGCTGCATACAGTTTATGAATTGTCTTCTACATTGTTTCAGACCCAAGTCTGAAAAACTTACTCTGCCCCCCAACTTTTTTTAACCCATGTTTTAAATACTTCTCCTAGACTGATTGCCACCCATGGCTATAGGACTCAGTCTAATTTTTTTTACTTGTAGCTATAGGGAGAAAATGGATTCATAAATTTCCAAGAGTATTTACGCTTATGTGAATTTAATGAACTTGACTGGAATTCAAACTTTGCTCTCAAATTAAATCCAACCCACTATCCATTGCTCCATGTCTCTACTTAGATTTATAAGCAATACCAGTTTTTATAGAAACAATTAAAATCTTTATTGTAATTGTCTTTAAAAAACGTTTTTCTTTCTAGATTTCATTTCAGATATTTCCGTTTCTCGTCATGGACAACCCCGGACTGCAATATCAGCTGTCTTTGGAGGACAGATGTTTAATATCCTTTTTATACAAACTTACTATTTGCAATGGTTAGAATGAAAATGTATATACCAACATAGAAAGGTATTGTGAAACTTAAAAAAACAAAAAAATACAAATTGGGAGGAGGAATCAAACACCCATTTGACAGATCACTTCCAGTGTTGGGTATACAAAATATTAACTGAATTCCAAATTGAACAAAGGGAGCTCCCAACAAACTTTTTTCTAAACAAAGAAAGCCTGGATAGTGTTGACATTGATACTAGTGTGATTTATCCACCTCCTTAATCAGCAAATTGTTCCAGGTTTCAGATTCTTAATACACTTACTAAATTAGAAGTTAGTGTGTACCCTTCACTCATAGATTTTGGCTTGTTATACCAAACTCTTCCTAAATGGCAGAAAAATTACCCCTGGTATAAAAAATCTTTATACCTTTCAGATTATAAAAAAAAACTGAGGCCCCTAAATATTAACATTATGATGGTCCTGACTGACTGACTCTCAAACTTTACATCTCTGTTTATGTGGGTCTACACTAAAAACTGGCAAATACACCTTCATAAGGAAATGAAGGATGTCAACACTTACCATGTTGACATGAGTACTCTGATATTTTGAATAATTATAAAAATTGGTCTTATTCAGGCATTTGCTTGCTCAATCTGAATTGGTTGTTAGGTAGATAACTATTAAAACTTCTGCCATGTCTAACACACCTTCCCCCTCTACCAACTCTGACAGTACACATGATGCGTGGCTGGCAATGCAAACAGGCAGTATCAGAACTGACTTCCTCAAACCTAATTATATATGTCGATATATACCAGCAACTGGAAATCCATGTTTTTAGCTTGACCTCAAAAACCTAATATACTACTTGATCAACTGGGTGTCACTTAAAAAACCTGACTTCAAAGACCCTATCCACTGGCTATAAGAAAATTGAGAATTCTATGTGGGTGTTCTAATCAGTATCGCACATCTCACTCTGGCTCGTTTTCACAGGTTTATTTGTCGGCAAATACTCAAGGGGGAAAAAATGTTGCCTTGTGGATGTTAGAATTGCCAAAAGTTTAAATCTTGGATTGCCACTTATCTCAATGTATACTTATCTAAACAATATTTCTTCTTTAACCATCCTCAGATCTCCTGATTGGTATTGGAATACCATTCACTATCACCACAACCCTTTATCACTCTCACTACAAGGTAAACAATGATGCTTAATAGACCTTTTGTTATGATCTGGTCTTTTTATATAACTAAATATGAAATCTTTTAAATTGTTCAAATCAATTATTTGGTTAATTTTAATTGAAAATGAACTTTAAAATTTTTTGTCTCTCATATTTATGGATTTAGAAATTAGTTAACTGAAAATTGGGTTTCAGTTTGTTGAGTTTACTCTGTAACGGATATAGTGTTGAAAATTTAAACTTTAATTATAAATACTTATAACCATTATCCCAGTTTAAAAAATTTTTTTTTTTTTTTTTACTGATCGTGATCACAGGTCCACATGATTAATTATCGTGATCACAAGTCCAACACATTAGGGGCACCACATATACTGTAGCCATGGCATGTCTTGGGTAAGATAACCTGATGGGGCCCCAACCGTGACCACCGAAAGGTGGTCACGCCCCAACCCAATCCAGACTAGTTTGAATTCAATTTTCCTTCTCAACTGGTTGTCAAACATGTCTATAAGGCCCAGTCTGTCCTATTTACTCATAGCTGAGGGAAGAAGTGATGTTCATGCATTACTCCAAGAGTGCACATAAGTGCATATAACAAACTAAACTGAAATTTGAACCCTGCTCTTATTTATTCTGAGTCATCATCATTACACCACTGCACATCCTTTTAATTTTTATTAATATGAATTTTACAGTTTCTGTAAAAATTAAAAATTTAGCCTTTGTTAATGTAGGATTTTACCAAAGTTGTCAATATAAACTTGTGTGATGGTATATGAACCCTGTGCTGGCCAGACCATATACCTCCTCCCACTTTCAGCCAAACTGACGAGTCCCTAAGTAATACAGGGACTAACTTGGCTGCAGGAGTTGCTAGGAGGTTGCTGGGATTGACAGCCAACCACCTTCTGGGGTTTCACTCCAGATTTTCTGTTTGATTTACTTTCATGTTTGGGTATGCCCACAAGCCAACAGTGGTCTAAAATTTGGTTCCCTGACCTGCTGGATGAACTGCTTTCATGTGTGTGAAAACTGTCAGATTGTATTTGCACCTGAAGATTGCAACAACTGCATGAAACTCTGTTATTGATGTTGGATATTATATATATTGACATCTCGTGTAACAAATGGGATAAAGCAATTTCTAACCATTTTAAAAGTTTTTTTGTACATGCCTTGGCGTTGATGTGGGACCAGGGATTCAATGAAGGAGTTGATGGTATGTTTGAACCTGTAAACCAGGAGTCAGCAACCTTTTTTTGGAAAGAGCTGGTCAGTTATATTTAAAGTTATTTCCTTTACTACAGGAATAACATAACAATTAACCCAATCAACAGAAAATGCAAATTCCTTACTCCAGTTAAGTTGGTAGGCCACACAAAATTCCTTCATAGACTGGAGGGGGGATTGCTGACCCTGCTGTAAACTATGGTTTACAAAGTTAATTTTCTTGATGCTAGTTTTAAATTTTCAATTTAAAATTTTTCTAATAATTAAATGCATTAATCTGTTGAAACATTAAATTCATTTGAAATTCTAAACATTTGATTTGTAATATTTATCAGTTTTGTTCATCTTATTTTTCAGTATTTCTTTACTTTACAACCATTTAAATAAGCAGCATGACCTTGAAGTGAAAAATAAGCCTATGGCAAGAATTGAACTCTCATCCCTTAGACTTGTGAACACTGTATGACATTGCTCTTACCAGTTGTAATTGTTCAAACTGGCAATGTTCTTTTTAAATGGATACAGGTTTGATACCCACACTTACAAAGTTTATTGCCTTCCATGCACTGCTATCAAAAAATAACACCTTGCATTTGATTTTAAGTTTTTAATCCCACATTTACAAGACCTGCAAATTAGTCATCACAAATACTGCTATTCAGACATTAGTACCACTTGTGCTAATCAGTTCTTTCCACCACACCCAAACAGCAAATTCAACAAGTAGACACATCCCTCTGGTAGTAGGCACTACTTGCTCCGAAGGGAGCAAACCGGGGATTCACTCGCGTTACACCAAATGCACGCTATCTGGTATTACATTCTCATTTTTCTTCTATGCCACTCCGCTATAGTCTTTACTCAAATTTGAGAAATGCCTACCACCCATGGTGCTGTCACTTAAAGATTGACTTCAAGGTATTTGGCACAAAAATTCATCTCCCAACAAGCACATTGTTGGGAGACAAACTTTTACACTCTCTCTAATTTAGTTTGAAGATAGTCTTAGACAAGTATCTTGCATTTGACTTGCATAGTGTGGTGGTCTCATTTTACAATTAACTTTTCTCTCTCTCTCTCCACAGCTGGAAGCAACGTTTCAACAAATCCTTTTGGCCATCTTCCTTGGTATAAGTCTGCTGTCAACATTCATCGTGATGCCAATCATGAAATTCCAGATGACTCGTGGTTATGGTTTCTACCTTCTCACACTCTATCTCTTATTTATAGTTACCATTCTTCTTGCAGAATACCAAATCATACCAACACCCAATTGGTTCACTTAATAAGTTTAAGTTTTAGCAAAATTAATTTATACAGTCATTCCTACCTCTGTAGAATCCAATGACTTTATTCTAGACTTTCTCACTTGAAGTGCCTGACTTAAAGTTCTCATTGAAACCAAATTAGGAATTGACTGATGACATATCACCTGGTTTCATGGAAATTTTTGTATTCTAAATTATTTTGTAAGTTTTCTCTGGACTTTCAGGTTATGATTCTCCTTTCTAAAAGGGGGCTTAAAATCGAAAGAATTTTAAATGTAAAATTCAGTCAGTTCTTCAAATATTAGCATTAAATCTTTTGAATTGGTAACTTTCCGAGTTTTATATCGGACTTTGATTTACAGATTGTTTGGAATGATGATTATAAAGGATTTTGCAAATGTATTAATTCTAAAACATAATTCAGTGCCTTCCAAATTTTATTTTCCAGAAGTAATGCTTTCAATATTAAAGCTAATACAAAATAAAATCTTAGTCTATAAATACCCACTTTGATAATTGATGGATGCTTTCATATCTTGATATTACAGTCCATAGAGCTTTCTAATATAAAAACTGTCCATGACAAAAGTAGTTGGGCTAAAATCTTCTCACAGCTTACCAATATTTTAATTAACATGGCACAACTTGTTACCTCATTTGAAAACTCTATCAATCAAGCCATCACCTGGAAAATTGGATAAATATTTGTATGGGCTTCCATTCTGTTTGCATTTGAATCTCACTTGTTTGTAAAGATAAAGATGTTTTTCTGCTGCCAACAATTTAAAATTTAATGTTTAAAATTTTTTTAACTATTAAATCTTTGGATAAAGTTGATGCACTTCATTTTGTTAATGCTTCCAGCCAAGTAACAAATTATAAATGTTATCTCTTTTGAAACGATTTATTGAAATATTTTTTGTATTGGCAGGGGGGAAAGTTTATTTTTCTATTTAAAAATAAAAATACTGTAAATTTTTTAACTGTTGTTTGTTCTGTTTACATACATTCTCTTCAACTGCTAAAGAACTTTTGTCTCCTTTTTAAAATATGCATAAAATAGTCATCCAATTGACTAAAAAAAAAGTCCTCTAAAAGTTGATATTTTAGTCATTTATATACTGGGTACCTCCAGATATGCTTAAAAAAAAATGCAGTCAAGCTTGATAACTATTTTATCAACCTTTTTAAGAGTAAAAACAAAGGATTTTTTACTTTTTTTTTTTTTTTTTTTTTTCCTTCAAACGGGACCAAGTTATTGATTGTAATAAAACTAACCTTAATTAGAAAATTTAAATATTCTCCATAATCTGTTTTATTAATCTTTAAGATTACTTGGTAATTAAAAAAAAAAAAAAAAAAAAAAATCAAAAATAAATTTGTCAAGCTGCCAACAGCTTCAATAAATTTCCATGTTAAATGCATTCCTGTGATATTGGGCTAATCAAATATTTTCAGAAAACTTTCATCTTTTTAAAAAATTTCTCTTCAAATAAAGAGACTGATTGTACTGACAGATGGCTAAAATTTCTTTAAATCATTAAGTGTTTAAACTGCCCAAATATCTATGACAATGGTTGATCTCAGCATGACTGATTTATCAAGGTGACTTCATAATATTGGCTTGGCAGTAATCCCAGCATGTAACATCATTGATAAGTGCTTAAAAACTACATCTAAGTTGATGAAACTTCAAAAATTGTTAGTTTTACTAGCATGAAGTCACATGTCATGACATGTGACTTCATGCTAGTAATGTGACTTTTTTTTTTTTTAAAGTAAAAAAGTTTCAAATTGGATTTATTATACTTCAAATCAGTTAAAATTCCTTAAATAGTTTCAGAAAGTTTCTTTTTTTTTTTTTTTTTTATTAAATACCCCCCCCCCAATTAATTTGTATTAGTTTTTAAATACAGCATAGTATTTTGTTCATTGGAAATAATCTCAGCTTGAAATTAAAACAAATAAATCTTTAAAGACTTTTCATTAAAAATTTTAAACGTTAGGTATAGTGCTTTTGTGGCGGTACCTTTTTTATAAATATGTATACAAAAAAAAAATGCCAGATTTTGGAAATGGTACAAATTTGTATTTATTAGTTTTTAATCAAATCAAATTTTTTTATTTTTTTTTTTTTTATATGGTCTTGATGTTTCTTTCTTGGTCTCATTTCATTTCTTTTGATCCTATCAAATCGGACGTGGTGTAACCTTTTCAAATGTTATCTACTTCCTCCTTATGCTGTCACCCCCCCCCCCCCAATATAAAAAATTGATTTGTCTAATTTTAAGCAAAGTTAAGTTCCCTCTCTTGACTTTTTACTTAGATCATCATCTGAAAGTAAATAACTAGTTGACATCACAAATAAGAATCTCTACGAGATTAGCTTGTAACTCCTTTTCTTTGCTGGTATACCTAAAGCATCTTTGAAGTCTGTGTTTGTTTTTGTTTTTTTTTTGTTTTTTTTTTTTTGTTTTTTTTTTAATAATACCAAGTCTTTGAGATTTTGAAGAAACACATCCAAAATATAATTTTCAAAAACTATCTACAGATGTGTCTATACACTGATCTTGATTCTTTTTATGCCCTTCTGAACATGAAATGAGTCCAATTGTCAACTATGTCAGATAGAGATGTTAGTCACTGCTCAGATACTTCAAGGTACCTCAGTTACTATATTAAAAACATAAATATTTTTCCCAAAATAATTGGCAAGAAAGGGGTTAATAGCAATTGAGAAATGAAAGGCAATCTGGACCCATGATCACCTGCACATAAAGGACATGGCATTTTGAGCTAATGGAATCTGGCCAGTAAAGATATTCTTAAAATATCCTCTTGGATTGGAATGGATTAGGTAAATTTTTTAAAAAATTGTTCACATCGCCAATGAAATGTCGCTTTATATATCTTGCATTATTTATGCAATATATATTTATTTGTATAAATACAAAATGTGGCACATGGGGGGGGGGGGGTCTTCAGAAATCTTACCTTTCTTACAACAGCCACCATAATACCATATTATCTCTATGAAAGTTCTAACTAAACCTCATGTTCAATTAAATGTCTGGAGAAGGGGGGGGGGAATAAAACAAATTTTAAAATTTTGCCCCAATGATGCAAAAGTACAAGATCAGTTGGGAAGAAGTGAACTTCTTGCCTCTCTAGAATCCCTTCTGACCTCTTATAACACCTAGCAAGCAGAACAACACATATCAGCAGTACCACATTGCTACAAACAGAACGGCACTCAAGGACAAAGAACTTTCCACACAGCATGTGAACCATGAGGTCTTCAACAAAAACTTTCACAACGGTGCTACAACCCTGCAATGAAAGAAGACATGACTCCAGAGTCTCGACCTCTCCATCACAGCATCAGCAGTTTGGAGATTTCTCCAACCCTGCTGAACAAATCATCAGCCAGGTGCATGATACCTCATCATTATTGAGACATTTCAACCCGGGCGGCCAAGGCCATATTGAGCGAGCCTCCTGCTTTGTAAGACCAAGCTCATCAATCAGCTCCTCACAAACAGCCCACCTAACATTTATGCAATATACAGGTTGATTGAAAAGTAACTCTGTTTTATGTATGATGGACTCTCCCATCTAACTCTAATTTTTCTATAAAATAGGGAGTTACTTTTCAATCACCCTATATAAAAAAACTTCTTTTTTCTTTAAGCATTTCGCCCCAAAGCACACAAGGGGTTACAGAGAATTGGAATGAGATCAAATAGGGGTGATAGAGGAAAGGATGAAGAGAAGGATAGGGGATAGATCAAGGCATCTGGAGATGTTGATTGACATTACATTTGAATAGTTGAAGATTATAGCTATCAGGGAAACAGTATATTTAGTCAATCTCTAACCTGAATGAGTTTGCAGGTAAAACTGGCATCTATACAATTGAATCCAACTAATATTCTTTGATCAAAATCAAATATATTTCATAAAATAATTCTTTTTGAATCAAAAAGAGTAGATTGCTTATTTGATCATTTATATTATAAATCTTATTTTGGTCAAATATTTCAATGAAATTTGACTAAAATATGAAACTGACAAATGTTTGTTTTTTTTTTTTTTTTTTAATTATTATACACAGAAAAAAATTATGCAAATAAAGTCTGTTGCTGAAAACTGCTGTTAAATTATTTTTACTTTTTTTTATGCTGGAGAATTTTGTAAAGACAATTTAAAATCTCACTTTTATTTTACTTCTTTCTCACCTGTCCTCTACTTGTAAGCCTTGTGTCAATCTAAGCCATCTTGTAAACGTGGACAACTACCTCTCAAATCAAATTTAAAAAAACTGTATACTTTCACATTACATTGTTCACACTTTTGTTCTTCATTGCCATATTCAAGATGTTTTGGGTATTGTATGCTCCAGCCTACTTCAGATGCTATTTCTTGGAATTTCATCTGAAGAAGGCCAGAGCATACAATAGCTAAAACATTGTGAATATGGTAATAAAGATGAGGACAATGGCCTGAACACTATAAATGGTTACAATACCTCACCATGGAAATATACAGAAGTTATGGAATATGTAATAGGCTTATTCTAGTTACAAGCACTAGGTTTAGCACAAGACCATAGCAACATTTGCATGTAATCTGCCCTATCCACTTAAACCTTCCTTTTAAAGAAACTGACTACATCTTCTTTACAGTCATATTTTAATCTAATGCTTTAGATTTACTTATTTCTTAGGTTGATCAGTGAACTGATAAGCTGGGGTCCTATGTCTGTCTGTCTGTCTTCAATGTTGCACAAGCTAAATTGATCAACTGACAAAGATTTCTCTATCACTTCAAAATCCTGATGTTTAAGGTTTTTGTTTTGGGTACAAAACAAATAATTCTACTTTGATCTTATAGCAGCATAGGACTTAGGGATTAAAATGTACAGTTCATTTACCTATCCCAAGAAGATTAAAGGAAGATGATAATGAACACAGGTAATTTTAATACAAGATAAGGAATTTATTTCCGAATTTACACACTTGAAGTAGTGTCAGTAGATCATTTTAAGAAAGTGAATTTTTAATTTTATAGTTTTAATGAATTGTGAAGAAGAGGAAATTTTCATACTACATTAAATGATCTGACACTAAATAATATTAAAAAATGTTTAAAAAAAAAGGTAGAGTTTTTTGTTCAGAGACGGGATATACGGTTACATACATTTAGAAGTAGATGATAGTTTGAAATACTGAACTTTCTTGGATTGTTAAAAGAAAATTTGAAGCACTGCATGCTTGTTTAAAAGTCGATAATTAGTGAGTAATTTGACACTGGCAAGGACTTGAATGTTGCACACAGTGAACAGAACAGAAACAAAATTTTCACCTGAATTCAAACATTCTTCTATTTCTCCTCATTTTATATCAAAATGAATTTCACATAGGCATGTTATTTTCTTTTCTTTCTTCTTGGCTCAAAGGCTAATTTCTGTGAAGGCAATTTTTTTTCATTGGTCCAAAAGCAATTTCACATAGGTTTGCAAATTTATTTTGCTTTTCTTCTCAGCTTGCTGGCCAAGCTCTAGGAAGACAAGGTTTTCCTTGGTCCAAAGTAAATTTCACACGGGCTTGCAAGTTTCTTTTTGTCTTTTTCCTCATCTCACCCAAATTTGAAAGGAATTAATTTGTACTCACCACAATCTCATTTTAATTGTAAAAGAATCAAAGGGATCAATTGGAGAGAGGGAATAAAATCATAAATTGTCCGGATTTTAATGCCTTTAAAAATTTTTTATCAAAATATATCTATGCAGGGGGATCCTCGTCTTACAACAGTTTCGTTCCTATGATACATCAACACAATTTTCCATGAATAAGCTTTTACGTCACTCACCTATGCTAATGCAATAGTAAATAATAATCTAGGACATAACACCTTTCTGTGACATATGTTAATATAATTAGTACTAAAAAAAAATGTAGGACATGAAAATAATACATGTAATAAAATTGTTTTAAGCTGCTTGTATATTTATTATTCAGTATAAACAAGAACTGGCCTACCCCACCTTCTTCACTCTAGTGTCATATGACGACATATTCTTCTGCCCTATTGTATACACAAGGCAAACAGTATGAGTTGAAACAAGATTAATGGAGATTGCATTGTAACCGTGAATCATTGTAACCTGAGGAATACTGTAATATTAATGTTGAAACAATAAAATTAGTCTTGATATCAGATTAAAAAAAAACATAGAATGTAGCTTTCATAACTTGTTTCTCTCTGCTTCAAGTTTTGTAGAGATGGACCATAGTTTTGTTGATACAAATGTTATATATGGCACAATACAATTTGGCTGAATGAATTGCCAGATAATTTCAATATGCTCTTTATACTAACTACAAATTTACAGAAATATTTTGTATAATATAAAACAATGTGATCAGTGTTTTGGTTATCCTGCTTGATCTTCCTTTTGTGAGTGAGCTATTCTGTTGCTATGGTAATAGGAAATATTGCATAATACCAATAGGAGTAAATAGGTTTGTCTATCATCCAGTTCACACCCCTTCCCGGTCTTTTGAACAGGAGTAGAGGTCTATCCTTTGTTTTCTGTTTAAGATTGGGTTTCTGGTTCCTTCTGAAGTCTTCTCATTCTCTTTCACTCCCAGTAGTCCCTTAAATCTTAGTGGCATTATCACCTTGCTTGGGGTAAATAGAGGAGTAGAAGTTTATCCCTTGTTTCTTGTTTAGGATTGGGTTTCTGGTTCCTTCTAAAGTCTTTTCATTCCCAGTAGTCCCTTGCGTCTTAGTGGCATTATTGCCTTGCTTGGGGTGAATTCATTTAAAAAGAAAAAAAGAAGCAAATATGCCCTATTACCATAATACAATCCCTGATTAATAAATAGAATTTATACAGCTTTTTGTTTCATGTTTGAATAGTTTTATATGATTTAAAAAATAATTTTTTTCTTAAATTTGACAGCTAATATGACAGATAAAACTCCTAGACTACTCATGTGGAAAATATAAACACTGCAGCTCTGGCTATTTAATTATTATTTACAATGTTTCATCATAGAGGTTTCAAATTTATTAAACAGCAATTTTAAAAACTTGAACTAGACTTGGTAATTTTTTTGTCACTTAATTTATATCTTCATCTGTCTCATGACGAGGTGTGGTTGTAAGATTGCTGCATAGCTGAACACCTGACTACTTCCCCTTCACATACCCAGGTGGAAAGCCAGAGAGGTATTCAATCATCTGTATTCATTCATCAGGTATTTATTCATCAGTAGACTTGGTGGAGCCCATCCCTCACTAAGTCAAACAACAGCCAATGTCCTCCAACTTGAAGGCTCTCTTTGGTCAGGGACATATGACCATTAATTCTATCTGGGGAACTCTCTGTCCTGGCTGTTGACTTCAGTCTGGGAAGCCCTCTACCCAAAAAGGCTGTGTCATTACTATATACTTACTGAAATCCTGCTGGGTATCTAGCCAGGCTCCTTACAAGAAAAGCCTGGTTTAGTTGCCAATGATTTAATCTAGTAGCGAGTTACATTGTACCAGTAACACTCATAGTGACTTAACAGAATTTTTAATTGGTCAAATCTGTTTCTGGTTTTTGACTGAAAAAACTCACCTTGTCTTTATCCTTGTTATTGTTATCATGCTCTCCAGCCTTCTTCAGGTGTCTATCAATCTGTGTAAACTTCAGGGAATTTCAATCCAAACATTTTAATCTATGAAAGGAACTATTTTTGTTCTGTTGTCCATATCTCAAGATATCTCACCTTGTCTTTATTTAGCACTGCTCAGTTATTCTGTGTCCTGTTACCACTGAGCCTAAGTATGTACTACGTAGCCCAGAGATTGAATGCAAAATTATCTGAATATTAGCAATATATCCCAGAAATGATCTCATAAGCGTGAACACAATATATGGTAATTTTAACTCCCTTCTTAATACTGTGAACCATTGTCACAGCATTAGTACTATGGAGTTTTCAAAAACACTATTTAAAATATAAATTTATCATTTATTGCTTAATTTTCTTATTATGTAATGTTTTGGGTTTTCATTGTGGGAAAATGAAATGAAATAAATAAAAATAAACAAAAACATTTTCCCATTTTGCTAGTAATAAAGGAACCAGAAATTTTATTACCCCACTTGGTATAGTTAAACGCCCATTAGATGGCACTGTTTAAGTCTATAAACAGACAAATATTTCCTTCCTCTTTCTCTTTCTTCCTCTTGCTCCAAGATACAGCAGAATGTGGAAAATAAAGACCTCCCTATCCACTGACAAATGAAGTCTCTTTCCACTTTCCACAATGCATGGTGTTCACATGTATCTTCCAAAACCTCCACCTATGAAGTAAATCAACCTTTTTTTTGGTCGTTCCAACTTAGCACAAGGCTGATTTGAGTTCAACCATTATAATCATCCTTAAGCCTCCAACGATGAAATAAGTACAAATTTTACTTTGATTGTTCCAACACAGCACAAGACTGACTTGAACTTGACTATTATATAGTACTTACCCTAACTTCTGGACCAAAAAGAAAATGAATATATCTACTAAACATTGAGAACTTCGTTTCACTACAGTGAATATAAAAAAAAAGAATAAACGTTCTGTAGTATGAACCCAAGTTATTTTGTTTTCCTTAATTATTTAAATGTGAACACACACCCATCTATAATATACACCCACACAAAACCTTTAAATTCCATATCTTAATCGGTTTTAGAGAATAAATAAAAATGAAAAAAAAAAGATTATATCTTGTAAAATCAAATTAAAAGGCCAATATTAAAAAATTAATTTGTAAGTTCAAAAAACGGAAATAGGTTTCATTTTATTTTTAATAAACAAATAAAACTGCTTGTAATTCACACAAATATTATGACTAAACCAGAAACACCTTTTACTTACTTGACAGAATTCAAAAAGTTACTTGAATAATTATGAAAATTTGATTTGCCACTTGCTAAATATTAAGGAAAACAATTTTGGGGTGTTCAAGCAACCCCATGGCACAAACAGAAGGTTAATAAATTGTCTAAATTTTTGAGATAACAAATAATCATTCTGTTAATGTATTTGAACTAGCATTCCCATCTTTGGTTATTGTTGTAAAGTAAATAGTACACCCCTGGTGACTATATGAACTAGTCCATAACTATAAATAAAGAGTTCCAGGACAGTGGCAGGAAAAAAGAAGCCATTTGAATAATATAGACGTCACAGCAAGTTGCCGAAGCATAGTAATAATATATGATTTAATAATATATAATATAATAATATATAATAAAATAATGTAGTAATATAATAAGTGCTATGAAGTGTGTTATAACAATTATTAGAGTTTAAATAAATCAAAGTATAATGATAATTTCTTATCACAAAAGTGAAAAAAAAAATCTCTTCTATCAGCTTTTTTATGAGTTGGCAGGCTTGTACAAAATACTAGATTTTAATAAGAAAAAGTAAAACACTAATTTTAAATTTCTGCCTGAATTTCTCGGATGAGGTGTTATCATTATTTACATTCAGACTAATATCCTTATCTTTGTTGTTGTTATCACCTGATCGCCTTCTGTTTGAATTTCTCGGATGAGGTGTTATCATTATTTATCTTCAGACTAATATCCTTATCTTTGTTGTTGTTATCACCTGATCACCTTCTGCCTAAATTTCTGGGATAAGGTGTTATCATTATTTACATTCAGACTAATATCCTTATCTTTGTTGTTGTTATCACCTGATCGCCTTCTGTCTGAATTTCTCAGATGAGGTGTTATCATTATTTATCTTCAGACTAATATCCTTATCTTTGTTGTTGTTATCACCTGATCACCTTCTGCCTAAATTTCTGGGATAAGGTGTTATCATTATTTACATTCAGACTAATATCCTTATCTTTGTTGTTGTTATCACCTGATCGCCTTCTGTCTGAATTTCTCAGATGAGGTGTTATCATTATTTACATTTACATTCAGACTAGTGTCCTCATCTTCAAGTGTAGCAGCAGCAGGCTGGCAATAAAAACATTAGGTCCCAAGTTCTAGATTCAGGATTGTCCCACAGAATAGTAGCTTACAAGATTAAATCATTGAGAATTTGATGGCATAGTGATTGTGTGTTCAGACAGACTCAGACAGTTGAAACAGAACAAGTAAAAACTGAACAGTACTATAAAGAAAAAAAAACAAGATATCCCCTCTATGTGTGAAATGAGAATAATCTAACCCCATAGATTAAATAATGGGATTAGCAAATTTAGAACTTCATGCCAGTGTCAAAAGAATGGGTTTTCCCATGACACCACTATTATTTTAACTACCTTCACTCCTCAGCAGTGTTTATTGTAATAAAATCAAAACATGTGAAAGTGAATTTATACATTTTCTTTGTTCTTGAGAATTGGCAGGAAAAATAAAAAGCACTATTTATTTATTAGATTGTTTATTGGAATTGTTGTAAAAACATTGGCTTATTGCTAATCAATTCAAAATTTATAAAATGGTAAATAATAAAGATTTCCTTATAGTTGATTCACATATTTTAATAATATAGTAAATACTTATAAATTTATGAATAAAAAATTGTTCTCGTATGTATTTCTTTATAAATTGGTAAATAATAAATGTTAAATTGTATTAGTTTTAGTTTTATTAGTTTTTAGAATGTTGTAAATGTAGTGGGATTGGTTAGGCTAATACTAATTAGCATAACCATACCACTATATAGGCAGAACTTGAGATAGACTGTCACTTGTGATGACTACTATTATTGTGTGTATATCAACTTCATAACAAAATGGCATTGCCTAACGAAGCTATGTTGGATTTGGAAAGCCCTGAAGAGGTTATCTGGTTAAAGTGCTTTGAAGAATTAGCGGATGACCAGAAGCAGAAACAAATCATGGATTTGTTTATGGCCACCGCGGGGTGTAAAGCCATTAAGCAAGTATCCTTAATGACTTACCTGGAGGAGATTGAAACTTTAAACTTTAAAGATATTAAGGACATAATTTTAAAGTATATCCAACCAAAAAAAAGATTGGTAATTGCAGAAAGAACTAAATTTCTAGCATTAAGACAAGAGTCTTGAGAACCTATTAGGAAATATCTCAATAGACTAAGAGATACTAGTAGGTATTGTGACTTTAATGAACTTGGATGGACAGGAATGACAATAGAGGAGGAATTGATTCAGCTTCAACTGGTGGAAGGATTATACGATACTACGCAAAGACTTAAAACTTTGGAGAGGTTGCAATCCAATAATATGAATTTGGAAGCATGTATTGAATTTATACAGCAGGACGAGTTGATTAAAAAATATAATATAAAAAAAGAAGAAATGATGGAAATATGTGCCACTAAATAGTAGCAGAACTTGAGATAGAATGGGGGAGAGTGTCACTTGTGATGACTACTACAATTGTGTGTATATCAACTTCATGACAAAATGGCGTAGCCGAATGAAGCAATGCTGGATTTGGAAAGCCCTGAAGAGGTTACTATCTGGTTAAAGTGCTTTGAGGCAATGGCCAGAATGAAGAAATTAGTGGATGACCAGAAGCAGAAACAAATCACAAATTTATTTATGGCCACCACTGGGTGTAAAGCCATTAAGCAAGTATCCTTAATGACTTACCTGGAGGAGATTGAAACTTTAAAGACATTAGGGACATATCTATCCTCTTCCCTTCTCCACATCCTTTCACCTTTCATTCCCATCTGCTCTCGCTCCAAATCTTCTGTAACCCCCTAGCCTTGATCGACCCACTATCTTTCTCCACATCCTCTCCTTTACCACTCCTATCTGCTCTTCCTCCAAACCTTCTGTAACCCCCTGCGTAGTAGTGGCTTCCAGCCTGCTTGGGGTGATATGCTTAAAAAAAAAATTTTTTAAAGTATATCCAACCAAAAAAAAAAAAAAAAAAGATTGGTTATTGCAGAAAGAACCAAATTTCTAGCATTAAGAGTCTGGAGAACCTATTAGGAAATATCTCAATAGACTAAGAGATACTAGTAGGTATTGTGACTTTAATGAACTTGGATGAAAAGGAATGACAACAGAGGAGGAATTGATTCAGCTTCAACTGGTGGAAGGATTATACGATACTATGCAAAGACTTAAAACTTTGAAGAGGTTGCAATCCAATAATATGAATTTGGAAGCATGTATTGAATTTATACAGCAGGACGAGTTGATTGAAAAATATAATATAAAAAAAAAACAAGAAGAAGAAATGATGGAAATGTGTGCCTTTAAGAAAAAAACAAAATCAAAATGCAAGTATTGCAGTTATGAACATGAGCCAAAAAGAGAAAAATGTCTCGCATGGGGAAAGATATGTGAAAAGAATCATTTTAAAGCCGTGTGTAAATGGCAAAACAAGAATGTAAAAAATGTGGAAATAGTGCAGGATGAAAAAAAAATCAAACAGATATTTCTGCGATAGAAATGAAAAACAAAAGGAACATGTTCAAGAGTATTAAATTAAATGGTATAAATTTAAAGATGCAAGTCGACACAGGTAAATCTCATTCCTAGAAATTTTTGGGAAAAATTAATGAGACCGAAGTTAAGAAGAAGCCCAGTAAGCCTAAAACAATTCGATGGAACCTGTATCAAAAAGTTAGGTTCCTTTCAAGGTACATTTGAAACAGTAAAGCGATTTGAAACCATCACCATCATAGTAGTGGATTGTATAAAAAGTCATGGCCTAATAGGTACTGACTTAGTAAGTGTTGATAGTACACAATTACTGAATGCAGTCAATGTTAGAAATGTTGAAACAGGAACATTAAAAAATTGTAAAGCAAGCATTAAGCTAAAAAATTATGTTACGTCATCATATTTTCAAAGTCGTAGGCTTCCCATACATATAAAACTGATGGTGATTGAGAAGCTGAACAAAATGGTAGAAGAAGGAATATTTGAACATGTTGAACCAGGAGACAGTGGGCATCTCCTACTGTCGTTGTAAGGAAACCTAATGGTGTTTTTAGGGTGTGTGGTGATTACAAGTTAGGTGTAAATCCCAAAATTTGTTCAGATTCATATCCTATTCCAAATGTAGAAAACATATTACATTCCTTTGCAGGAATGAAATATTTTACTAAAATTGATTTAAAGAATGCATACAACCAAATCTAAATAGATGACGAATTCAAAGAAATTATGACAATAAACTCGCCCATAGGCTTATTGAGGTGGACTCGCTTACCATTTGGAGTTAAGACAGCCAGTTCAATTTTTCAGAGAGCCATGGAAAATCTACTAGAAGGAAAAGTAAAAAATATAATAATATACCAGGATGATATTGGGATAGGCACCTGTACTGAAGAAGAGTTAAAACAGAAAACTAAAACGGTAATGCAAGAATGACTTTAAACAAGGACAAATGTATATTCAATTATTAAAAAATTAACATTTTTGGGATATCAAATCTCAGAGGAGGGTACTTCACTGGATTCAAAGTTGATAGAGAAAATATTCAATGTTTTGCCTCCAAGTAATAAGAAAGAGTTGGAATCATTTCTTGGATTAGCTAATTTTTATAGCAAGTTCTTATCAAAATATTCAGAAAGAATTGAGCCTTTTGCTGATTTACAAAAAAAAAAAAAATAAGTAGTTTCAGTGGACTAATATTCACCAAAAAGCCTTTGTTAAATTGAAGTTAGCATTATCCAATTGTTGCGGACCCGATAGCGGTGCAGATCTGGCTTACGAAAATAAGGCCTTGTGCCAGACACCACACACCACTACCGAATCCACAATCAAAGTAAGAATAAAGAAAATATAAAGACGTGCTCTTTCCACCGTACAAACGTACAAAGTGAAAAGAAGTAGACAGGCAAAACAACAAAAGGTTAAGAACAAACATAGATTTTATTTAGAGTTTAACAAGTAGTGTCTTCCGTGAAGACCTTCAGTAAATGTACTGGAAATGTAGTTGAAGAAGAGGCCAAGCAGATTAGTAAATTGTCTTCTGTGAAGACCTTCAGTAAATGTACTGGATATGTAGTTGAAGAGTTCAAGTAGATTAGTAAATTGTCTTCTGTGAAGACCTTCAGTAAATGTACTGGAAATGTAGTTGAATGAGAATAGATCCCGCGCCAAAATTCAAATCTAAGATGACTATGGCGGGAAGGAGTTCTTCGAGAAGAAAGGTTCAGAAAGTCAGTTGTAATGCATAGTAACATATGGCAAGAAAAAATACTCACTGCGAGAGTTTATGATTGTGAGTGTATGTAGTTCTTTTTAAAGTAACAGGTTCTGAGAGTATGGGTTCGAAGAATGTGAAAAATGCTCGTTCATCAGGTTGGAAGTTCCTGGGATTGAGATCTCGGTAGATGTTAGCTTCTGTCATGAAGGTGACACGACCGTGTCGTATGTATTAAGATACCGAGACGAGCCATGAGGTCTAGGCAAGGTTTTGCCGAATAAAATTCTCTGCCAGTATCTATGGGTTCACCGGCGAGAGGAAAGTGAGCCGACCCGTGCCGATGGTCGGGCGACCACGGGGCGACTAATTTTGAAACGCCAAATTTGCCGTGACGTCACGCAAAAGCGCGCGAAAAATAAATTCTTCCTCATCCTCGGCTAAGACGACGGTTTACTACTATGACTGACCGAACGTGAGAGGAAGGGGTGAAAATGTCGCGCGTGCGTCACAATGAAGGTGTGGGTAGCGTGAATCCCACACAATAAACTGGTTGTCAAGATTTTTGACCCTAAAAAAGAAGTTACATTAACAACAGATGTAAGTGGACAGTCTGTATCAGCAATTTTGTCACAAGGAGGACGCTCGGTGATGCATCTTTCCAGGAAGTTAATGCCAGCTGAAAAGAACTATTCAAATATTGAAAAGGAAGCGTTGGCTATAGTATGGAGCATGACCAGAACAAGAGAATTTTTGTTAGGAAAAAAGTTTTGCTCACATTGGATCATAAACCACTAGAACTTATATTCCATCCCAAAAAAGAATTGCCGAAGGTCACATCGTCAAGGATACTAAGATGGGCAATGAAGTTGATGGCCTTTGACTACGAAATAGAATATGTGAAAGGAAACACAATTCCACATGTAGATGCACTATCAAAACTACAGTTTGAGGAGGAACAACACGAGAAAAATGGGAAAGTGAAAGATGGAATTTTACATCGGGTGGAGACCGATGTATTGTCCATTAATAGACTCATGATGTAGATTCCAGTATGGAATAGGATCATAGAGAGAATAAGGAACAAGAAATGGAGTAATTGTTCTAAAGCGGAAAGACTGTACAAAGAGATCAGACATAAATTGACAATAGAGAATAGCGTAGTTTGCAATGGAGATCTGGTGGTACCATCAGGAAGTTGTAGAATGACACGTAATCAAAAGTGTGCATGATGATGTGCAGTGTGGAATAGCTGCTACACAAAAACTTGTAAAATTATAAGCCTGGTGGCCTGGTCCCACTCGTGACATGGAGATGTATGTGAATAAATGTCCTAAATGTGCGGAGATAAAAAATGTTCGACATAACAAGACACATTCGTGGCCAAACGAAGCTGAACCCTGGTCCAGGGTTCACATGGACCATGCAGATGTGAATGGTATAGGATTGTGTCTGATATTGGTGGATGCATTTTCGGCATAGCCCAAAGTTTTTAGGGTTCAGGATAGAAAATTAGATACAGTACAACAAATGTTATGAATAGTCTTTGCCAGGAATGGTGTACCAAGGACATTGGTAACAGATAATGCCCCAGAGTTTTGCGATGAAAACTTGTGTTCATGGTTAAGAAACTTTGGATGCATACCGTATAAAACCCCTCCTTATCATCTGCAATCAAATGGAATAGCAGAGCAAATGGTGCAAACCATAAAAATGGGTTTAAAAGCATTCTCCCCCACAGCATGAAAGAATCTAAAATTTTCTACCAAGATTGTTATTAAGTTATCAGACAATACCTCATGCCGGAAGATTACAAAATCCATCTGCGTTAATGGGAAGACAAATTAGAGCGCCATTAACAATGTTATACTCAACGAATGATAAGATATGGTACAAGAGAAACAGAGAAAGGGAGCCAGAAAAAGTAAGATTTGTAATGCAGAAGGGACAGAATACAGCATTGGTTTCCAAGAATAGTAGAGGTCTATTGGTGCATGCTGACCAACTAAGATTGTGCCAAGACTCAGAAACGGAAGATACTGAAGAGTTAAATGAGGATAGAGAAGAACAAGATAATAGATCAGAAGAAACAATGAGTGCTCAAGGGTTTTCTGAGGAATCAGAGAACAAAACAGTGGAGATTGAAGAAGACAGATCTCCTATAAGGAGAAATCCTCTTGAAACCAGTGAAAGAGGGAGGGTATATAAGAGAAGCAATAGGTCAGGGAGTTAAACCTAAAAGGTTCCGGGAGGTGTAGTGGGATTGGTTAGGCTAATACTAATTAGCATAAACATACCACTATATAGGCAGAACAAGATAGACTGGGGGAGGGTGTCACTTGTGATGACTTCTACTATTGTGTGTATATCAACTTCATAACAGTAAATTATTCTTGTAAATAAACAATCTAATAAAGTGTTTAATATTTTTGTTGCAAATTCTCAAGAACAAAAAATGTATGAATTCACTTTCATTATATGTTTTGGTTTTATCATAATTCTAATCATCATTTTTTAAAACAATAATCATTGACAAGGAGTGAAGGTAGTTAAAATAATAGTGATGTCAATGGAAAAACCATCCTTTTGGCACTCCAGTTTTTTTTTCAGGTATGAAGATCAAAGTTTGCCAAGGGCTCATTTCAAAATTTCCTGAAGGTTATCTGGATTGGTAGACACCTGAAAAAGATCAGAGGGCAGTGTCTTATAAAAACTTGGGTGAGTTCATAACAGCTTCAGTAATAGCTGACACCAACAACGATATATTTAATTTGTTTAAACTATTTTATTATTTAAACTCTCTAAAAAGGAGACAACAAAACAAAACGAAGAACACAACCCAATTTCCTTATATATCACATCTTTCACAAGATTATTTTTCTTTCTTTGGAAATGTAATTGTTTTGAATACATTTTCTGTTTCTCCATCCTGATATGAACTGGTCTAGCCTTCTCATGCAACTTAGATGCTAGTTGAAACCTTTTAAGTCTTCAATGCCATGATAACCATTCTGACAGATTCAAAAGTTTGAAAGTCTCAGGTGGTTACATTGTTTGTTTGTTTGTTTGGGGTTTTATGGCATATCAACCACTATGGGTTATCTAATGCCAGATCCAGTATTTACTAGATATATCAAAAACGTATAGCTGGCAACATCATTGTTTCAAAAACGTATAGTTGGCAACATCATTGTTTCAAAAACGTATAGCTGGCAACATCATTGTTTCAAAAACGTACAGCTGGCAACATAATTGTTTCAAAAACGTACAGCTGGCAACATCATTGTTTCAAAAACGTATAGCTGGCAACATCATTGTTTAAATTTTTTTCTACTGATTGACCCTAAGCCACTGCTTTCCATCACATTTTAGGGATAAGGTGTTAGTATATTTAGTGTAGGGTTTGGGTGGGAAAGTTAATTGTAAGTTGTAGTTGTTTTGGGATGGATTAGATGTGATGGGGCATGACATGACCAGCCGATTGATCGGATCAACGGCCTTTTGGTTGGACGTAGTTTATCGTCATACCCAGGACGCGGATGTAGTTTATCGTCATACCCAGGACGCGGATGTAGTTTATCGTCATACCCAGGACGCGGATGTAGTTTATCATCATACCCAGGACGCGGATGTAGTTTATTGTCATACCCAGGACGTGCCAGGTGGTTACAGTTTGAATATTCTGACATGATGTTTTATAATAATGTGGGTGGATTCATAGCAGCTTCAGTAATAACTGACACTGACAACAACACGTGTGACTAGTTTAAAATATTTTATTATCTGAACTCTCTAAAAAGGAAACAACAAAACAAGGGACACAACCTAATACCTTTATATAATACAGTCAAAATGGCCAAAGGAGAATATTATTTTGAATGTAAATAATAATTTTAAACAAAAAGAAATCATTATTAACCACTGATTTACTCAGACCAGTGTCCTCATTTTGGTTGTTATAGTCACACTGTTTCAGCCACTGTACCCTCTGGTCTTCCTCAGGTGATTGTTGTGATTGATAATCTGGGTTATGACAAGCAAAATATTTTAACAATAACAACCAAAATATTGTAACAATAACAACCAAAATAAAGACACTTATAACAAACAAATCTGTTAATAATAATGAATTTTAATAAAGTTTTTTTTCTATTGTATTCTATTGTAAATATACCTCACCAAATGCAATTTTCTTAGCCTAAGTAAATATATGACCCTCTTAAAATGTATATTGTTAAACTATAAATCTACAGTTTTATGGCTTTTCTTGTTTCTAATCATAGATTGGTTTAACTATTATGCTCCTTGTCCTACATTCCTTGGTTCAGTAAATCTGTTGAATAATTGGCAACATTAAAATAAGAACAGAAAGTTGGGGACATTATCACGGGCAATATGATTGTAAACTATTTGAACATCTATATAAGTAAAAGGACTAAAATATTTTTTGGCACACTTATTTTAGGAGTTAGAAAATGATGTTCCAAAAAGAAGCTAGAAGAAAAATTTCTTTACTCAGGATAATCCATTAAAGGATTGATGTAAATGCAAAACTAAAGATGTTCAAAAAATGATCAGTTGCTTGTTAGTACAAGAAGCTGACCATTTTTTTCCAGAAAGTACCATGCTTTATTTTTTACAAGAGTTAGATTAGACTAAAAATGCAGTAATGCTGTCATATCTGGACTGGAGATACACAATCCTTACTTTTCAAACTTGAAAGAGTTCAAAATCGTTTATACAGACTTGTGGCTGATGACTTATTTTTCACTCTACAGCCCATTTTCTCACAGATGAACATCACAAGCCTATTGCTACTCCAGTCTTATTTCTACGGTAAATGTTTAGATGAACATTCTTTATAGCCACCAGATCAGACTTTTGCAGACAAAAAACTGTGTTACTACATCCACAGGGTTGAATCACCCCCATTCCTTACATACACCTTTGGAAAGAATGATGTTCTTCTCAAAAAGCTTCTTCCCAAAAACTGCTACTTTTTGGAACAGATTCGTGTGCGGATGCTTCCCAGAAAACTACAATCATAACTTCTTCAAGTCTGGAGTCAATCGTTAACTATCCACCATATTCTTGTAATTTTCACTTCTTACTTCCTCCTCTCCTTTATATCACATACTTCATTCAGTAACCCTCTACCTTGACTGGCTCTTGGGTTTTTTATTGAGTGAACTTTACTTTTAAAAAAAAGAATGCAATGCACTAATACCTTAGAAATGTTATGAATCCATTTCTTCTCATTCCATCCAGTTATGTGGAGTTGTCACAAATGTTAAAAAGAAAAATCATATAAAGATTGGATGTTAATGGTAAAAAACATTTGGCATTCATTGACTGAGCAGAAAAAGAAATGAAATTATTAATATTTACATAGAAACAATTTTTTTTTTTTACAAAATAAGTGTATCATTATTTTCTGCAAAAAGCAGAGGGATCAACGTATGTTTGGGGGAGCTGATTTACTCCCCATATAAAAGAGAATAACTCAAAATACAATTGAATTACTTCCCTTGTCCGTTGGTGGGAGCAGAACACTTCTGAATTCAACATGGTGGCAAGCTAACACGCGCATTGAATTCATGGTTTAAATCCAAACTAATCCTTGCTGTTTTCAAGCAGTAAACAAATAAAAGTTGTTTTATTAAGTGCTAAAATACATTTGTATTTTATTTTCATTCATTTTTGTTCATCCCAACAACATGAGATATAACAATAATGGCTTCAAAATTTATTCCTCTGCCTATTTTAAACAATGATAAATACAATACTTGGAAGAAAAAAATGCAAGTTTGGGATCTAGTTACTGACCTTGACAAACCATGCACCTATTGTATTTTTGTGACTAGAAGGAAAAGCTAGAGAGGTTATATTGGAAAAGGATATTACCACCTTACATGCCAATGATGGAATTGAAAAACTATATGAAAAGTTGAATATGCTCTTTTTATTAGAGGATGCTAACCTGTCAGCCTTTATGACAGCCGAGTTTTTCAAGCATTGCTGACAACAGAATGACATGTCAATAGATGACTGTTGTATCACAAAGTAAAAGAGTACTTACCTACAGAGGATTAAAAAGTGTGAATCTGACACCAGAGAATGAATGACTAGTGAAAGACATTATTGGAGAACTAACACTAACTGCCATGTTCAAACAACTAAAAAAAAAACAAGAGCAGACAGTTTTTCAATGCTTTGTTGTCAAATACTCCAATAGTCTGTGTCGTAAATAAGAGATTGACTGTGAGACTCCTTTACGACACCATATTCGTTCACGGCCCTTTCTCTGGATTACAACAATCAGCCATATTCGAGAATACTAGGAGCACGTGATGTGAACCCTGCTTGTATTTTGCCGAATAAAGCTTGGATTAACTTATCTTCCAGAAGTTTGCTAATTTCCACAGCAATAAAATCAGAGTCCTCTTTACTAAAACGTCTTGATTTAGTAGCAATCGGTTTCCATTTAGCTGAAATTCCTGGGAACAAAGTTGGTTCAGCTATATCAGCAGCTTCCGGGGCATGACAGGCACCTGTGCCTTTCATAACGAGTTCCGGTAAATAACCGCCATATTCAAACGTGACCTTAAGATGTCGGGATTGAAATTCCTGTCCAAGAACAACATCACAACAGAGGTCCTTCATGATAGTCAAAGGAACGGAAGTATATAATTTATCGTTAAGACCCAGTTTAAAATTGACTACTGCAAATCCATTAGACCGGCTATTAATACTTTTCTGGGCCATACTTACTTTTTTTGACAAGGGAAAAATCCTCAGAGACAATAAATCCACTACTTTTTTGCTGATAAAATTTTCAGAAGCACAAGAATCTATTAGAGTATTGAAGGTTCTATTTTTAACCATGACGAAAGTAGCAGCATGGGAAAGTCCCACTGGTACGTAAAAAAGTGATGTAGATTGTGCCTACAATCAAAACAGCCAGGAAGACCCTAATAAAGTGTATTATGGTCACTTATCAAACCAGCATCATTCTCGTTTTTCTCATCGGCAAGTTAGTGATAACAGAAGCAGAAGAGGACTTAAGAACAAGATTCCAACACCTTCTTCAGACAAAAGTTTAAAACCCACTCAAACCTGAAGGCAACACCACCAAATGCCTCACATATGGTTGGAAATTCCACAGGAATTATGATTTTCCTTATACTGATAGCACCAGAAATAAGCATAGTGCAGTGGAAATGTGCTGGGCCCATAACCCAGTGATCCATAGATTACAACTATGCCCTGCTGCCAACATAAATTTAAATTAAGAAAGTTGGACAAGTGATGGAGAGAGAATAATTTATTTGAACCGTTTCATTCTCCACATGGGTTTCCAGCAAAGGACGGCTGCTTGGCACTTCTGAGTAAGATTGTCCCTTCTTAGCTAGAAGAGTATCCAAGGGGAGCAACTCATGAAACTTAACAGTAATATTAGCTATTTCCTTATAAGGAAACATTTGACATTCATTGACTGAGCAGCCAGTGTTACTTTTGGCTGATATTTATAAAACCTTTCTATTAAAACAATTTTTCAGGAAAATAGGTTTCTCATGTCCATGAATTGTTACCACTCTTTCCAGTATTGATAAGGGCTTTCTTCCTAACCCATTGTTCAAAGTGTTATGGAATATCAACATTTTGATTATGTCATTATTTTCTCTTTGAGTTACATTTTAGTTGTGGCTGTTGAAGGTCCTCAAGTGAGGTCATTTCTATTATTCAGTAGAATTCTTTGCTCATGATTCTCTAACACAAATCCATGAGGTTTCAAGAAGGATGTTCTTTGCTAAGACTTACATGCTTTCTTTGTTCAAGTCCATTTTTAACCATTGATCTGAGAAAGCAATAGCTGATAGTTTAGACATTTCTGAAGGAGTTTAGCACCATGCATGACCCATATGAAAGACACTCCTCTTTAAAACCTACAGGATTCATTTTACTGAAGTCATTTTTAATCATTGATCCGAAAAAGCAATTGTATATAGGTAATAGTTTAGACATTTCTGAAGGAGTTTAGCACCTGCATGACCTATATGAAAGACACTCCTCTTTAAAACCTACAGGATTCATTTTACTGAAGCCATTTTTAATCATTGATCCAAAAAAGCAATTGTATATAGGTAATAGTTTAGACATTTCTGAAGGAGTTTAGCACCTGCATGACCTATATGAAAGACACTCCTCTTTAAAACCTACAGGATTCATTTTACTGAAGTTATTGATCCGAAAAAGCAATTGTATACAGGTAATAGTTTAGACATTTCTGAAGGAGTTTAGCACCTGCATGACCTATATGAAAGACACTCCTCTTTAAAACCTACAGGATTCATTTTACTGAAGTCATTGATCCGAAAAAGCAATTGTATATAGGTAATAGTTTAGACATTTCTGAAGGAGTTTAGCACCTGCATGACCTATATGAAAGACACTCCTCTTTAAAACCTACAGGATTCGTTTTACTGAAGTTATTGATCCGAAAAAGCAATTGTATATAGGTAATAGTTTAGACATTTCTGAAGGAGTTTAGCACCTGCATGACATCCATATGAATGTCTTGATCTAACGAGATTATTTAAGATGATTCAAGTTTTTTAAGGTTCAAGAACTTGACATCAAGTGACAGGAGCCATTTTTTTACTTTCACAACAATATTATTGGTGTTAAGTCGAAGTGGATTACCTCAGTCAAAATTTAAAGGTTTGATAATTCTGACTTCTATGTCTATAATTTATATGCACCCCATCCTGCACATACATAAATTTAATCTTTGCTTATGCATCCAACATGTTGCTAAATTTAATTAAAAATGTTAATATGAACAAATTTCTTTCACTCTTTCTTGGCCTCTGCCTCTCTTTTTATCAAGCTTAGATTAATATAATACAAGCAAGGGGAATGACAGATGGGTAGGAAATCAATCTTCCAAGTTGAGATGGTCTGCTTGTCTTGGAAATAAATATTATGAAATCCTTGAACATTGACCTCTTGGCACTGACAAGAAATATGTAATGCTGTCAGCTTGGAAGTAGGCTACAGATGGTGACTGATTTGGTTTCAAAGTGTTAATCTATCTATTAATAACATGTCAAGTACATGTGTGCAGCATCTAGTAAGGCTCCAATTCATTATATAATATTAATTGTCGATAAGACTAGATTGCTAAACATGGTGCAACTCTCACTGCTGATATTTACGGCTGCATTTACCCTAATTATGAAATCAATCAAAATCGAGAAAATAAACACAGTAGGTACAGAAAGTTAAATATCTGGGAAGTGTTCTGATAGAGGACGGAAAGTGTGACACTGAGATCCAAAGACATATTGGGATGGCCAAAGATGCTTTTCAAAAGCTAAGCAGAGTATTAAGATACAGAAAAATTTCGTTAGAAACAAAGAAAAGCGTACTGAACTGTTCTGTGATATTCATCCTCCTGTATGACAGCGAATGCTGGACAATCTCCTCAAAGATGAAGAAGCGACCTGAAGCTACAGAAATGTGATCCTATAGAAAGATGCTGAGGATAGGAAAGGAAACTTATAAATAGCATCAGGAAGAGAGAGTTTCTGAAGCATGTAATGAGAAAGGAGGGCTTGGAAAATGTGATACTCACAAGACTGATTGACGGAAAGAGGGACAGAAGAAAACAGAGCATAACATGAACTTGAGCAAATGAATGGCAGAATAGGGTTTGGAAGAAATAACAAAAAGACAAAACTTATTAAGAGCTACAAGGGACAGGAAAATTTATGTTGCCACTTTTGTAATGTCAACAAATACCCGTTGTGACTTTCATAATGCTCGTTGTAGTAGAGACTTTGTAATCGCAGATTCAACTATAGTAATGCCGTTGAACAATACTGGTGTCAGACGCCTTTGTACAACACATGCACTAATAGCACTTGCTCAATAATACTTGCTTAAAAAGTAACCACCAAATAGTGATCCGAATAGTAATCCGTATAGTGATCCGTATAGAGAAATAGTATAGAGAATAGCGATAGAGGATAGTGTAGAAATAGTGATCCATATAGCAATAGAGGATAGAATAGAAATAGTGATCCATATAGCAATAGAGGATAGAATAGAAATAGTGATCCATATAGCAATAGAGGATAGAATAGAAATAGTGATCCATATAGCAATAGAGGATAGAATAGAAATAGTGATCCATATAGCAATAGAGGATAGAATAGAAATAGTGATCACTTATTTAACACTTTCGCCCCAGCCCCTCAACCTCCAACATCTTACTCTCTGAGTTGAGGTGTCTTAACCGAACTTAAGGGAGTGACTGTGGGTCCCCTGAGCATCCATAGATCATTCGACCAGTCCACTGGTTTAATCCTGCTTCCTGCCCACGTTGTGTTTGGTTTGATCCAGAAAGTAGAAGTGATGTTCATCCATTCACGGTCAACTGAAGATGTAGACACGGCTGGAGAATCTGTGCTAAGAAATTTAGAATGCACCAAAAAAAATATATATCTGCAGAAAGCCAGACAAACAACTATTCAATGGTTGAATTGTTAATGTCTTTTATATAACAGAAAAGAATAGTATAGAAAAGAAACGGGTTATAGAAAAGAAAAGAAAAAAAAACCTCATACACTGGATTCTAGACACAGAGAGAGTGGGTTGTGATTAGCTTGTTGTGAAATCGTCTCAGAACGATATACGACTCTTGCGATGGAGAGATAAAGATTTCTGTGCACGGCTTAAACGTTATAGTTGTGTTCCTTCTCAGCAGTAGTAACAGTAGTAGTAATCTTTGTGGTAGCAGAAGCATCGTTACTTATATTAACAGCACATGTTAGCGGGGGTTTTGTTCCAAATCCCTGACGTCACTTCCAGTCTCTGATATCTCTCCACCCAGCTCAACTGCACTCGACAACAGACAAGCCCAAAAACAACCTTTTGGTTATTGTAGCTTGTTCGACGTTTCCGTTTCCAGTGATAGTAATAATAGTAGCAGTCTTAGATTGTTGGAGGAGTAATTCGCTTCTTCATACTTATATCAACAAAATATGTCAGCAGGCGTTTGGTTCCAATCTCTGACATCACTTCCCGTCTCCGACCTCTCTCTACCCAGCTCAACTGCACTCGACGGCAGATGAGACAACCACTCTGTCAACAGATTTCTGTGCGAGTTTATATAGATAAACCTGGCTGATCATAAATTGACCCTTGGCTTGCACGTGATTATCACGAGTGCTACATTCAACCCAAAATCATGCGAATTTCAAAGTTCCTCATAGCCTTCATAAGCTCTATTTTTAATTTTTAACCAATAAAAATTATCTCAATCATTTTCCATTGTCTTCCTAATGACCCAATTCCAAATGGGCTAGATCAGATTCCCATCATAAACAAAATTGTTCTGATCTAATTTCGCTGTTCGAATCTACTCCAATTTCAATAAAAATATATATATATGTGTGTGTGTTTGTGTGTGGTTCCCAAACTCTCTCTGTTACACTTAGACAGCACGCTAATTCCCATATATACATTTCCTTTACTATCATGTGATTTACTACTCCAAAATGGAATCGCCTGTTTGCTCACTGGCAATCTATGTTCAAACTACAGTATCGGCAGTGACACTTTACTCCTATACAACAAAAATCTGGAGAGCTATGATTGCCTACATACTGAAGAGACATAAAAGGTAACCAGAAATTTTTCTCCCGGGAATCGATCCTCCAAGTCTATAAATCGACCATTCGCCCTTGCATGGAGTATTGCTGCCATATATGGTCTGGGGCCCCTGCTGTTTGCCTCGGGGTTCTTGATAAGATCCAGAGACGGATATGCAATGTGATTAGCCCTGATCTGTCATCTCGTCTGCAGTCGCTCTCTCACAGACGCGACGTTGCCTCGCTCTGCCTTTTCTACAAGTACTTTCACGGTAATTGCTCCGAGGAGTTGCTTTCGCTTGTCCCTAGGCCTCGTGAATTTAAACGTCCTACAAGGCTGGCATCCCGTTCCCACCCCTTCACCGTTGAAACTGTTAGATGTAGACGTCTCTTCTACTCCAATAGCTTCATGTCTCGCACATCTTGCCTATGGAACTCCCTTCCCTATTACTGTTTCCCTGACAAATACAATCTCCAACGGTTTAAGTGTAGTGTCAATCGACATCTCCAGTTGCCTTGATCTATCCACTTCCCTTCTCCACATCCTTTCATCTTTCATTCCTATCTGCTCTTGCTCCAAATCTTCTGTAACCCCCTTGCCTTGATCGACCCTCCGTCTTTCTCTTTCTCCACATCCTCTCCTTTACCACTCCTATCTGCTGTTCCTCCAACCCTTCTGTAACCCCATGCGTGATAGTGGCCTCCAGCCTTGCTTGGGGTGATACGCTTAAAAAAAAAAAAAACAAAGGCCTGAGCTTTGAATTGGAAATCTCAGAATCAAACAGGAAGAGAAATAGTGTAATAACAGACTACAGAAATTGTGACACAAAGATCCAAAGACATATTGGAATAGCAAAAGATGCCTTCCAGAAACTAAACAAAGTATTAAGACAAAGGAATATTCATTAGAAATAAAGAAACAAAGAAAAAGATTTTACATGGCAGTGAATGCTAAACAGTTTCTTTATAGCAGAGACTCGAAGCAATAAGGCTTATGGCTCTATCACATGGAAACACCAGTTCTTGTATGATCACTGAAGTTAAGCAACCTTAAACCTGGTCAGTACCTAGATGGTGACTGTTGGGCAATATCAGGTGCTGTAAGGTTAGATGTATGGGTGGTGTAATAGATAAAGGCTTGGAATGAGAACTCAGACAGCTGAGTTCCAATCCCAGTTGGATTCGTTATATTCACTTATGTGCAAATATCCTTGGGAAAGATATGGATCCACTTTTTCTCCTTCAAGCTATGGGTTAAATAGTAAGACTTGTATCAGAAAATCATTATTATCTCCAAAAGATTCTTACAATCCAGAAATATGTTTCAGCTTTAAATACCCAGCAAAAGGTTGATAAGCTGTAAAAAATAATCAATCAAAGCAAAACTAAGTGTCCCAAAGAAATTCAAAAGCACATTGGAGTAGTAGAAAAGACCTTCCAGAAATTAGGCAAAGCATTAAGACAATATTTTGTAAGAAAGAAAAGAATGCTGAGTTATATCTATCCTCCCTATATGGTAGTAAAC
This sequence comes from Acanthosepion esculentum, assembly GCA_964036315.1. Taxonomy (NCBI): domain Eukaryota; kingdom Metazoa; phylum Mollusca; class Cephalopoda; order Sepiida; family Sepiidae; genus Acanthosepion; species Acanthosepion esculentum. The sequence continues at coordinate 32,392,465 of OZ038517.1, read as the reverse complement.
AGACTATTTCCTTATATAGAAGTAACATAGATGTGGCTCCACAACAAGATGCTGAGAATACGATGGACAGAACATGTGAGCAAGGTGAAAGTTCTGAAGAAAATGTGGACTAGAAAGACACACTTAAAATCAGAAAGAAATGTTGGGATTTCTCGGAAAAAGTATAAGGAAAGAAGTTTTGGAAAAATTAATACTCACAGGAATTTTTTTTTTTGATTGATTCATTTTCAATGGTTTGTCAACTCTTTTCAGACTTTTTAGATTTCAAGAATTTTTTTTGAGATAATAACGGTTTCGTAATACAAGTCCTACTAATTAACCTAAAACTGGAGAGGAAGTAGGGGTGGATTCATACCATTCCCAAGATTATTTGCACATAAGTGAATATAATGAACACAACTGGAATTGGAACTTGGCTCTCTAATTAACAATTTCAAGCCATTATCCTTCACACCACCTGCACATCCAAGCTTGCAGTACCAGGTATTCCCAAGTGGTCACCCTCTAGGTACTGACCAGGTTTATGATACTTAATTTCAATGATCATATATGAACCGGTGTTTCAACATGATATGACCGTAAGCCTAGAAAGTAGGAGATAACTGACATCCATTAGACATGGCATGTGGAACTAGAACAGTCTACCCCAGTGAGTGAAATAAAGGGTTCAGTTCGCCATTCCAACCACCTGAAGAAGGCCGGAGTGTACAACAGCCGAAACGTTGTGATAAACATGACGACAAAGATGAGGACAATAGTCCGAATAATGTAAATAGTGTACATCTCAGAAATATAGACAGATAATGAGGAAAGAAGCTTTGGAAAAATTAATACTCACAGGAAGTATTGAAGGAAAGAGATATAGAAAAAAATCAGTGAGCAACTTACCTAAGGCATGGTATGGATGGATGGCAGAGCAAGGACATGGTTGGATAGTAAAGAATCAAGTGTTGCTTAGAGCTAGAAGGGCTATGATCGCCCACATCCTGAAGGGACACAGGACATATATAATGATGAGTTAGTCTCAATGAAGTGTTTATAAGATGTCCGTCAACATACCTACTTTTATTTTTTAATTATGAATCTGTAGAGTACAAAATGGTAAAGAAAATTTTCCAGTATCTGTCAATATTTCTGAGATGAGGTATTATGTACACTATTTACATTATTTGGACGATTGTCCTCATCTTTGCCGCCATATTTATTACAACATTTCAGTTCGACATTCCAACCACCTGAAGAAGTCCGGAGCGTACACCGCTGAAACGTTGTAATAAATATGGTAACAAAGATGAAGACAATAGTCCGAATAATGTAAATAGTGAAAATTTTCCAGATTATAAATTCTGTTATTGCACTGTTCATTGGGAATGTGTGAGCAGTTAGCACTCACTGGGACACAGTCTATTGACTTTAGTCTGTGAATAGGCTTCTTGCTGCTTACCCATGTTCAATTATTACACAAGGTTTTGTAATATTGTTTAGAAACAGCTCTGCGAGCTTCATAATAGCTTGCAATCCTGAGTAACATGCTTATTATTTATTCATTTCCCTCATGCAAGGCAGTAAAGCCACTAAGACACAAGGAATTACTGGATGTGAAAGTAATAGAAAACAGAAACATTACTAAGGAGTAAGAACAATAGAAGAGTAATCAGGAAGACAGTAGATAATGATTGACATTGCATTTAAAATTTTGAAGCTCAAAGTTGGCTGGAAAGCATGGAGCCAGAAGAGTGTTCCACAAATGAGAAGTGCAAGAAAAGAAACTGTTATCATTGAATTTGCAGTTACATCGAGCCAATTCAACTGTAAATTGATGAGACCTCATTGTTAATCTAGTACTACACTTAAATCCATAAAGTCCCGGTACCATAGCAAAGAGCTCATCTGAACAATTACCATAAAAGTATTTGTAGAAAAGGCACAGAAAAATTACATTATGGCAGTGGGAAAGTGACTGAGGCCTAACTACCAGGTCAGGACCAATAACATTGCAGATTCCTCTTTGGATTTCATCAAGAATCTCTAAATATATAGCAGGAGCACCAGACCATATGTGACAGCAATATTTGAAGCATGGATGAATGGTAGACGTATAGATTTTGGAGAGAAAAATTGTCTCCCATGACACAGTGAACCAGCTTTCTTAGAAGCAGACATAAAAATGGATTCAATACAGTCTTTCCATTTCATGTCAGCCAAAAATGTTAGCCTGAAAAGGATCTTTCAGTCACTCGCTTGGAGGTTAGCACCAGCCATGCTGGTGGAAGGCAGAAAGGTATCTCTCGGTTGATTAATAGTGAATAGTTTCATTTTGGAGGTGTTAAAATTAACAAGCCATTCCTTGCCCTAGTTAACAACAGACTTCAGGTCATTTTTTTAGATCAACTACCAATTTGACATTGTCAAACTGATTAAATTTACTATCAAGACAAGAGTAAATGTTTGTGTCATCAGTATAGAAAGTAATGCTGGCATCACATTTTGAGTGAAGTTCAGCAGTTCTGGAACTAAGGCCTTTGACAAAGATTCTTTAGATTAGACATAGTTTTTTAAGTTGCATGCATATTTTAAGGCCAGTTGGGTATCAGTTCAAGAAAATAAGTGTTCAGGCTGACCAGTCACCAAAAAAACACCAGAAAATGTGGAAAAATCTGAAAAAAATTGTGATCGCATTTATCAGGATTGTTGTCAGCTGTTTCATATGATTTGCATCCATTATGAAGTCAGTCAGGAGGACCTCAGGGAAAACATGAACATGCATTGCATTATAGTTTTCAGGAAGAGGATTTCTGCAGTGTGACACTATTTAGCTATGGTAATTGATTAACTAATTAGCCATAAAAATTAAACAAGAAAATACTGAAAACAGAAAAGAAGATATCCCAAGATTTTATTTTTACTTTAAAAAAAAAAGTTACTTTTCTCAAGAAACCAGGGATTTGTATCAATGATAAATTCACAGAAGGTCAATGTGGCAAGCTTTTGACAATTGATTAATAATGTTTGTAAAAGTACTGGTTAAAAAAGCACAAGAACCAGAAAGCGTCCGAGATTGCAAAGATTTTAGGAGTCGACCAAGCAACAAAGTTATGTGTTAATTGTAAGAATTTTTGGCAAAGGAAGATGTTCTGAGAGATATGCATTCAATATGGAAAGATTTTATTTTTACTTTTCTCAAGAAACCAAGGATTTGTGTAAATGGTAAATTCACAGAAAGGCAATGTGGCGAGCTTTTGACAATTGATTGATGCTGACTGTAAAAGTACTGGTTAAGAAAATACAAATATTGTTCGAAATGGCTAAGATTTTAGGAGTTAGCCAAGTGACAGGGCCATGTATTATTTGTAAGACAGAAAAGGGAATCTAATAAAAATATTGACAATTCTGAACTCAGAAATCCTGAATAAACAGGGATGTCAAAGAGTTAATTAATGAAGCAAGCTTCGCCACACCCACATGACTGAGATGCCATTGGTCAGATGGTAGCAATGTTGATAGGCAGAGGTAAAATAGTAAGAAAGACAGAGAAGTTACTAAAAGGAATTGGTGTGAGGTACCAATGTGAAGAGGAGGGAGTTTGGAAGGATAGCTATTCTGCAACCTCTTCTCATGGGAAAAGGGATCCCCCCAGAAATAGGAAGTAATTAATTTTCCAAAAATGGGACATAATCAATTTTCCCAGCTGGACAACAAAGGGTTCCCTTGTCAGAAATTGGGAATTACCAAGAACCCCAGGCTACGTCTAACCCTGCACCAGCTTTTGGTCGATGCCCATATAAGCAAGTGCTCTTGGGTAGTTCACCAGTAGCAGTTAGTTTTCAGTTTGCTAGCAGGAACCAGAGAGTTGCCTTGCAGAATCTGGCCAAGAGATTCCACAACTTCTGCCTCCAACCTTGTCTTTCTGCAAAACAGCAAGTTATACTGATGAACGAAGCTAAGCCAGCACGTAAAAAATAAACCAGTTGACTTAGAAGACCAGAACTTGTCTAGAAGTATAATAGTGTCACTCTCCGAAGAAATGGGTTGGGAAAAACACATAGTCCTGTATAGAACAGACTGATAAAAGTTGATTTGTTTTCTTTCAACATACCTGAACCTTTTTCTGGTTTTTATTTTTCTTTTTATGCTTGTACGACATCACCTCCAGTTTAAACTCATCTTGCAATACAGCCTGATGCCTGGTTGATCTTGTCTACCTAAGATCAAATCACAACATGGGTAGGTTAGATTTGAGATCGAAGAAGTTACTTTGGTAACCAGTCATTGAAAGTGAACTTAGAACGATGGAGCTGGTGTCGAACCGGTTGCATCTGGTGTGAAGCCGTTAGAATCAACCGACCATCCCATTTGGTACTCTGTCCAAAGGATCTCGCCAGGTAGTGAAGACCGCCGATTGACCAGGTCACATGTTGGTGGCAGCGACTAAGAGTCAACCCCAAAATGCTGGTAGAAGTCTCACAGCTTCGCACCGCGACTGGGAGTTGACCCCAGGCTGACAATACTGTGTCACACAGTGCCTTAGAGATGTGGAAAAAGCATTGGGATCAATGTGTATGTTTTAAGGGGGAGTAATCCTAAGAGTATGGTGACCAAATTTAAGTAATATATCTTATATATTATTTACTGTAGCAATGTGTATAACTAACATGACATAGAAAAAAAAACTCACAACTTCATAACTATTAGTCTATACTATTCCACAGTTATACCTGTAAGTTGTATATAATTTCACTCATCAATGTTGACAATAGTTGTAATAATTTTCTATATGTATTACAGTATGGCTAGTAATTATGTATTTATCTGCCTCCTCACAAGGGTGAAATATAGCACAAGGTGGAGACCCAAATGCATTCATGTAGGTCAGTGCTTCTCAACCTTTTAAAGCAATGGCACACCCAGGATCAAATGAAAATATCACAGTACAATTAGGAAACATTTTTAAAGAGTATGCATTTAAATGTTATGAAATAAAATCAGTGATTTAAAAAAATACACATACAAATAAGAACTTAATTTATTTCAAAGTTCCTATTCAACTATTTGGTGCAGCTTATTTAATGTGAAACCTGTGCCTAGTGTTTTTTTTGTGATTTCTTCAATGTTTGGTTGAATGGGCAATAAGCAGATCCTTATTTCTTCTTCAGTTGAGTGTAGCCTTTCTCGCTTCTTATAATAAAAAGAATAATGAAAAGAATTATTTGAAAAAAGTTTAATAGTTACTTATTTATTCAAATACTAACACTGTACCATTACTACTTGCACACACACACACACATATATGTATGCCATGACAATATTTTGCAAAAGACTTAAGAGGATCACATAGCACACAAGTGTGCCATGGCACAGCAGTTGAGAATCACTGATGTCCATAGATCCAGAAATTGTTCAGTTCTTTCAGAAATTTTCTTTTAGAATGTCTCAGGTAGCTGAATTCTTCAAATGTCTGTCAATCATTGTAACATGCATGGAATTTAAATTAAATCCCTTATTTGGCATTCACTTTTGCACAAATACTCTTCTTCACTGAAGACTGGGCTCTCTATCTTTGGTTGGTAATTAGTTTAGAAGGACAACTCTGAATTCAAAAACGGTTAGATTTGGGGTTAGCAACACCTCCCTGTTCATTTTGAGGTTCATTTTAAGATAATGTCTCAATATTCCCAGAAAAATCACAATATCATTTCAAACTCTGAAATAGCTGAATAGTATCAACAATATGATTATATCTACATCTATATCTATCTATCTATATCTCTCTCTCTCTCTCTCTCTCTCTATATATATATATATATATATATATATACACACACTACAGTTCAAAAGTTGGAATTCACCCCCAGAATTAGCATGGGATGAACTTGACAGGAGAGTGAAAACAAAATAAAAAAAGAGCTCTTAGGGTCATTGAAAAGAAGAATGGAATCAATTATCAAACTTATACTTTGAGAAACTTTTGCAATGAATGCTAAAAATGTGTGCTGCAGTAATCAAAGGGAAAAGAGGTTATTTTGATAGAAGCAAAATTTAATCATAAAATGCTTTTTTTTTTGTCATAATAAAATTTCTAATAAAAATCATGTCACTTTTTTTTTAACCATGTATAATAATTTTCTCTTATTTAAAGTTCAAAACAACTATTTTTGAGGCCAATTTATAAAATTACCAGGGGTGGCCTCAAACGTTTGGACAGTAGGGGATATATATATATGTACGTGTGTGTGTGTGCATATATATATATATATATATATATATATATATATATATATATATATATATATATGTACGTGTGTGTGTGTGCATATATATATATGTACGTGTGTGTGTGTGCATATATATATATATGTATATATATATATGTACGTGTGTGTGTGTGTGCATATATATATATATATATATATATATATATATATATATGTACGTGTGTGTGTGTGCATATATATATATATATATATATATATATATATATATATATATTACTAATTTTCACCCAATATAAGGCCCAAAATCCACTCAAGGTAGAGAGCTACTGAGGTGGTTGTTGTATGAGTGCTAAGAGTGAGATGTAAGAATTGCATTTTATGGAGATATATGGAAAAGTTAAGAGTTAACCTATACTTGAACAGATTAAGATTGTAGTTATTTGGAAAGCATCCTCTTGGGAGTCAGTTCCAGGAAGAAGCTGTTTGAGTGGAACTTACTTCTCCCTAATGGAAAACAAAAGAGAATGAGAGTAGTTCACCTATGTACACACTAAGGTATGTCTTAGCTGGTAGGTTTGAGTAGTTCTTCACATGGTTACAGTTGGTGGAACTAATGATTGTAGCTTGTCTGAACAATTCAGTGGATATAGTGATAGATTAGTGAGAGTTTTACAACATGATACAAGTCCCACTTGCTCTACTACATCTCAATTTTCATAAGGTTCTATTCATATAAAATACAAATTTTATTGTAACCTAATTATGTACAATAATGGATCATATGCAATATAGGTGAACACTTCAAGTAGAAAAATTGAAAATAAATACAATGTATCTAAATCCAAATTAAAGACATATCATAATAGATCATTCCATCTTAAATAAATCAACAATGTTTTGAGGAAATTTTAAATATGAACTTGAAATTTTACTTGTTAAAAAGTTGGATAATTTAAGATGTTCAACATGATGGATAAAATATAATTAATTTCATCCAAATTCATGGATTTGGATGAAAAAAAATCCTCAAAGATTTTTCATCCTTTAATTGTGCTTAGTTTAAATGTAGGTAGAAAAAACAAATATTGATAAGATAGTGAGAGTCACAAAGCACTGCCTGGGGTCCCCCAATCACCCATCCCCCCACCCAATGTCAGGGTTTTCGGAGGTAGTACATGCCAGCCCTGTCTAAAGAGATAAAAATTTGGAAAGTAAACATAACATGATTTAGAATTAAATCTAATTTCATTTCATTAGAATGTGAAACACCTGGTTGAAGTCAGGAACAGGTTTGGAGAAATGGTAAATTTGGTGTATTGTCTCTAATGACTGGAAAGAAAACCTTAAAACCAGCTGACGTCCTAGCAGACGAAGGCATAATTGCAATGGCAGCAGTGACGCATGACACTCTTATGGACAATAAATGGTGTCAAATGTCATCTGGCAGTCAGTAAAAAATGTCATGTGACTGTCTGACATATATAACAGAGTGGCTGATGTGATGAGAGTCTCTGGGGAAATGTTAGTATTACTTTTAATGAATGCATTTTGTTGGGTGGATGGAGATAGAATAAAAATAAAGAAATTTAGAAAAAAAGAAGTAGATACGACAATGAGAGAAAAGAGAGAGAAAGTGGGGAGAAATTGTGTGGAATTAAAAAGAAAGAAAGAATGAGAAAATTACAGAGAAGACATGAAACAGATAAAAAGAAAGATGAGTCAAAACATGTAAGCAGACGAGAAAAATAAGAGTAGCAAGAAAAACAAGAAAAACGTGAGGAAAGCCAAAACAGAAAATAAAGTGAACAAAAAAAAGCCAACGATATGATCTACTAATTTTGCAGTTTTTATTTTGCATGCATCGAGTAGAAATGTAAAAGAAGGCAGCATTTACAAGAAAGAATGAAAGTCAAAAAGCAAAAAAAAAAATTAAACTGACATGGTTAAAATAGCAAGAAGCATACTTTTGAGATGCAATTTAAGAGAACTGACCTCAAAGAACGGGTCTTGTCTCAAAACTTCTTCATATATATTAAACTAGTACTTTCAATCTTATTTTAATTACATTATAGGAAATAAACCCTATTTCCAACACAATTACATACCCACATATATACCATATTAAAACACATCCAAACTTTATTTTCTACCTAATAACAGACAATATTTACAAACCAAAAAGATTCCACAGTACAACACACACTGTTTACATCAATGTGTCTGTTGGTTAGAAATTAACATAATCCTGTGAAATATTTGACCAAGCAAAGAAAACTAAAACCCTATTTTTTTAGCCTACTTTCATGAAAAATTTCTTGTAAAAACCCACAGATTTTGACTTTCAGTAGCAGGGATGCGACCTGCTCCAAGCTATTCAAAACCAAGCTACATAGCTTTTTCCTTCCTCACAGTGCATGCTGAAAAAAATGTGTCAGTGACTTCAAACAAATCATCTCCAACAATAACAGCTTGGATGGTCAGTGAATCTTCACTGATGATCAAAGTCTTTTCTAAACCATATAATTTTCTGTGGACCAACTACCCAAACACTTTAACTCAATTAAAGACTATTTTTACTCCTTTTTGACCCTTTTTCAATTCATGTACATATGTTTGTAAGTACAAATGATTTATTTAACAGGCATACCCATGTTTTCTTTGTTTTTATTTTAATGCTATTTGGAATTTGGATGTTCGGATTTTTAATATAAAACTACCTTGATGACAGAATTTTCTACAACATGCAAAACAGGAAAATATAAAAGAAAAAACATAAGAAATGACCACCCTATAATAACTTTATTCAGCCAGTAAAGCTTACTTTCATTCCTGTCCACTGACAATGTCAGTTTTCTTAATTTTCAGTGCATTTTGATAGCAAAATTATTAGCAATGTATTTATGCGATTAGAAGTGATCTGTCGAATTGTCACAAAGAAGACATTTCTTTTTCAGCTTTTTTCCTCCTTCTATCCCCATCCAACAATAAACTGATTCTGTGAGTGACTAAAAAAAAATAACCCAAAATTTTATTAGAGAGAGAGAGAGAGAGAGAGAGAGAAAGAGAGAGAGAGAGAGTGTGTGTGTGTGTGTGTGTGTGTGTGTTGAAAGGTAGAGTGGCTTAATGTATATGATGCTGAAAATGTAATCATCAAACAGAATTTGAATTTCTATGGAGGTTGTTTAATATTCACTTTGCAACAATTCTGATTGGGAAAGGCATGAATCCACTTCTCCCTGTTTCAGCCCTATTGTCAAAACAACTTGGCAACAGATCTCGTTACATGCATGTCACAATGACCAATGAAGGAAAAAGATGGTGAATAAAGATTGGAGCAAAACAGCTATCTTACTTGGCCGGACTGCAGCCATAACCAGTTATGTTAGGTTTCTAATCTTTGTGTGTGTGTGTGTGTGTGTTCTCATAGGCAAGTTTCTCAGTGGCTTCACTGCCTTGATTGGGGTGAAACGATTAAAAAATTACCACCCCTATGACAATCAAAAATAACGGATTCGAGATAGATATAAAAACTAACCTAAACGAAGTAGATTTTCTAGATGTCACCTTCAACCTAAGTAAAGGCACACACAAACCATACAGAAAACCGAATGATAAACCACAGTACATAAATATATACTCCAACCACCCGCCTTCTATAATCAAACAGATACCTAAATCGATTAACCGCAGGCTTTCCGACAATTCTTCCGATGAATCTATATTTAACAAAGCCAAGAAAGACTACGAAACAGCCCTAAAAGATAGCGGATTCCCAGCAACACTCACATACTCACCACAGAACACAAAAAAGACCAACAGAAAAAGAAATATCATATGGTTCAACCCACCGTACAGCAAAAACGTAAAAACAAACATAGGAAAAATATTCTTCAAGCTTTTACACAAACACTTCCCGGAATCAAGCACCCTACACAAAATATTCAACAAAAACACAGTAAAAATCAGCTACAGTTGCACCGAGAACATGGCACAAATAATAAAAAAGCACAACAGAAAAATTATTAACAAACCACACGAACAAATTAAACCCACGTGCAACTGCAGAATAAAAAACGAATGTCCCTTAAACGGTAATTGTTTACAAAACAACGTAATCTACCAAGCCACGACAAAATCAGCAGATAATGAAGAAAAAGTATATATAGGAGTAACCGAAGGATCATGGAAACAAAGAAATTATGTACACAAAATGTCTTTCACAAATAGTAAATATGCGAACAGCACAATGCTTTCTAAGTATATCTGGGAAATAAAAAACAAAACACACACCACACCAAAAATATCTTGGAAAATAAGAAAAAAATCATCAGCCTACAACAACCTATCAAAAACTTGCAAACTTTGCTTGGAGGAAAAAATAGCTATCATTACCTTCCCAGATCAAAATAAATTATTAAATAAAAGATCCAAGCTAATCTCAAAATGTAGACATGAAAACAAATTTTTACTATGTAACTTAAAATAGAAAAATAAATAAATATATAAACAAACAACAATAAAATAAGCAAAATAAATTACTCCAAACAAATCACAAAACCACACCTGTTAGAATATACGAAATAAAATCAAAACAAAAGAACGGACGAAAGTTATAACTGTTATAAAAATAAAAATAATAATAAAAAAAACATTAATAAAAGATAATATACTACGTTACTTAAGAACCGAAAGCCAAAAATATATAGTGTAACAAATAAATAACAACAAGTATAATAAATCGATCTAAATACATCCAAATATATAACCGATTACGATAAACTAGCCGTTTAAAAAAACAAAAACAAATAAAGATAACCAACCTAAATAGATAAATTAAAAACTGTTCCCACCTAAATAATAGTCAGAAAAAACCACAAAATCACACCCCAAAATTCAACAAACAGATTTAATCAATGACAAATAAACAAATATATAAGATAAAAAATAAAAATGAAAATAAATAAAAACAAGCAAAACAATTTGACCGAAATAAATAAGCGAACAAGCGACTTCCGGTAAATGACGGCCATTATAAACTACCAACAATAAGCTATATAAACAAATTTTTACTACGTTAACCAAAAACACCGATCAAAATAAAAGAATAAATATATAAGATAAAAAATAAAAATAAAAAAACAAACAAAAAATAAGCAAAATAATTTGACATAAATAAATAAACAAATAAGCGACTTCCGGTAAAAGTAACCGCCAAAATAGACTACCCATAATGCACCACTGACCCTTATATAAATAGCCGAGAAAAATAACAGCACTAGTCGCCTGACGATTGCACTAGCATGAAACAGACTGTCGCCTCTAAGTGCTGACTTCCATGTCCACTTTTATATTTAAATACATATATATATAGATATATATGTATACATACATATACATACATATATATATACATACATATATATACATACACACACACATACATATATATATACATACATATATATACATACACACACACATACATATATATATACATACATATATATACATACACACACACATACATATATATATACATACATATACATACACACACACATACATATATATATACATACATATACATACACACACACATACATACATATATATATACATACATATATATACATACACACACACATACATATATATATACATACATATATATACATACACACACACATACATATATATATACATACATATATATACATACACACACACATACATATATATATACATACATATATATACATACACACACACATACATATATATATACATACATATATATACATACACACACACATACATATATATATACATACATATATATACATACACACACACATACATATATATATACATACATATATATACATACACACACACATACATATATATATACATACATATATATACATACACACACACATACATATATATATACATACATATATATACATACACACACACATACATATATATATACATACATATATATACATACACACACACATACATATATATATACATACATATATATACATACACACACACATACATATATATATACATACATATATATACATACACACACACATACATATATATATACATATATATACATACACACACACATACATATATATATACATACATATATATACATACACACACACATACATATATATATACATACATATATATACATACACACACACATACATATATATATACATACATATATATACATACACACACACATACATATATATATACATACATATATATACATACACACACACATACATACATATATATATATATATATATATATATATATATATGCCGACCTCTGGCATTTGTGGGAATTGCATAAATATCCATATTTACTCAGCTTGATATGGCAGAGAGCCAACTGGTGTTGGAAATGAGGGGAGTAAAATTCATTATGCAAAGTTCTCAAGGTGGGTGGGCTTTCTTGCTAAGGCCAGCATTCAAAATCCTGGCTTTTACCGGGGCTTGAATAAAAGGCTAACAAAAGAGGAGAAAACTGTGCTCACCAATTTTATAAGCCAATATGGCAACCTAGAAAAGTCTTCAGAATCTTGTTTTTCTCTTTCTCCATCAACAATCTCCAGCACAATAGAATACATATACCAACAAGACAGATCTATAAGATATATATATATATATATATATATATATATATATATATATATATATATATATATATATTACTTGAACTTTATATTTAGTAGATACTTGTATTTGAGTAGACAGTCCAATTACTTATTAAACAGTATATTTTATGTATTTATTTATTTTTGTCTGCCGGCCTGAATATTTGAGAAATTTTATTAAAGAAAAATATGCACTCTCTGTTTAAGTAATAAAAATCCACCCACTTCCATATATATAAATATATATATATATATATATATATATATATATATATATCTTAAGGCTTCTGAAGGCCTGCATATGTTTTTGTTGCAAGGTGATATATATGAATTAACATTATCCTATCACAAAATCACACACATACATACACACACAACACACACAGATTGAGAGAAAGGGAGAATGAGAGAAAGAGAAGTGAGAGAGATTATTCTACATGTTTTGGGCCTAAAAACCAAAAAATTGCATATTTTAATTTATTATATTCAGATAGTACCTTATTAATCAACCAAATGGTTATTCACCAATACACTCGCATTTTCAAATGGAAATGAAATAAGAAGAATAGTAGAATGGGTGAGCCAATCATTATACTGACAAAAAAACAATACAAAGAATTAGTTCAATAGTCTGAAGAACTCTTGGAATGATAATGACTCTTCTCAAAATGATAGAAGGTAGACATAGAATGGATTGACTGAAACATTGTGGTAACAACAAAAGCAACACAAAGAATGAGTTCAATAGTCTGAAGAACTCTTGGAATGATAATGACTCTTCTCAAAATGATAGAAGGTAAACAGAATGGATTGACTGAAACATTGTGGTAACAACAAAAGCAACACAAAGAATGAGTTCAATAGTCTGAAGAACTCTTGGAATGATAATGACTCTTCTCAAAATGATAGAAGGTAGACATAGAATGGATTGACTGAAACATTATGGTAACAACAAAAGCAACACAAAGAATGAGTTCAATATTCTGAAGAACTCTTGGAATCATAATGACTCTTCTCAAAATGATAGAAGGTAGGCATAGAATGGATTGACTGAAACATTATGGTAACAACAAAAGCAACACAAAGAATGAGTTCAATATTCTGAAGAACTCTTGGAATCATAATGACTCTTCTCAAAATGATAGAAGGTAGGCATAGAATGGATTGACTGAAACATTGTGGTAACAACAAAAGCAACACAAAGAATGAGTTCAATATTCTGAAGAACGCTTGGAATGATAATGACTCTTCTCAAAATGATAGAAGGTAGGCATAGAATGGAGTGACTGAAACATTGTGGTAACAACAAATGCAACACAAAGAATGGGTTCAATAGTCTGAAGAACTCTTGGAATGATAATGACTCTTCTCAAAATGATAGAAGGTAGACATAGAATGGATTGACTGAAACATTGTGGTAACAACAAAAGCAACACAAAGAATGAGTTCAATAGTCTGAAGAACTCTTGGAATGACAATGACTCTTCTCAAAATTATAGAAGGTATCTTTACACCTAGCAATTAATTTTTGCATTTTATTGATATAACCCTAACATTTAATGTAGTATAAAGTTATTTTTCTGTACCACATGATGTGTGGCTAAATACTGATAACTATAAATGTTCTTTAATCCCAAGGTTGTGTAACTATTAATTTTTAATTATCATTCTGCAGAGTATGTCTGATGACCGTTCCTTTGTTTTTATTCAATAACAGTTTTCTTTCTGAAAGATTGCTTTAAAATTAAAAGTTTTACCATCTCAACTTCACAGCTGGGTGTCTCACCTTGGAGCAACATTACAACACTACTTCCACACACCTTTGCAACTGTAGGTACATTTGTATTCACTGAATGCTTCATAACTGTAGTTTTGTGCTGCATTGAGCTAAGGAGCTGTGGTTAATAAATTAGACTCACAAACCATTACAATTGTAATGAGTCAAGTATTACTGAGCACTCCCCTCGTGTGGCCTTGTGTCAGACTAAACTAAACTTAGCTATTACTAATATCAGTAGTCAAAATCAAAAATGAAATCTTCAACCCAATAGAGTATTTGGTTGTATATAAGGGGAAAATGAAGATCTTAGTGTCAAATATAGTGTATGAAAACTTTTATTTACTCTTATATTTACATATATGAGATGATTATTGATTTGTTTTTATGCTTTATCAACCCTTTGTGGGTTATTTAAAACTAAAACATATTTTTAGATTGTACCAATACTTCTTTTTTTTCTGTTCAGTGAATGTTGCATTAACAACTTTTTGAGAATGGCAATGATTTTTTTCAGATAGAAGTTCTACTATTTAACTCATATCTGGGCTGAGGAGATGAATTCATACCTTTCCCAAGGGTGTTTTTGCATAAGTAAATGTAATGAAGCCAACTGGAATTCGAACGTGGCTCTCCAATGTCTAATTCCAAGTTCCTACTCATTACATTCACAGATGGTGCTACCTCAAATTTTAGGCAATTTGAAAAGTGACACAGTACAGTCTATCATTGTTATCCTTTGTAAGCCAGTAAAGGAATAAGAAAAAACTATTACTTCAAAGGAGACTGTGGAAATAGGGTGTTTGGGTAAATCATTTTCATGGTCAAATTCCCCAGACTGTTAGAGAGAACCCAACAGAATAACACAGCAAATTCTAGTCGGGGAAAGAAGTGATAAACAATAATAATAAATTTGTCCTTGTAAAATCCACTATTCTTCTTTTTTTTTAATCATTTCACCTTAAGCAAGGCAATAAAGCCACTAAGATGCAAGGAGTTACTGAGTATGAGAGAATATGAGAAAAAAACATTACTAAGTAGAGAGAACAATAAAAGAACAAGAATTAAGAAGACAGGAGATAACGATTGACACTGTATTTAAATTTTTGAAAATCAAAATTGATTGGAAAGCAAGAAGCTGGAAGACAGTTTCATAAGTGAGAAGTGTGATAGAAAAATCTGTTAACATAGAACATACAGTTACATCTCAGCATTTCAACTCTAAAATGATGAGACCTTGCTGCCAATCTAGTACTGCACTTAAATTCATAAAGTCTAGGTACCATAAAGGAAAGCGATATTTATTCTGTGAAAATACAGAAATGTGGCACAAGGCCGAAGGGGGGATTGGGGAAAAAAGGACGGTCTTCTTCTGTCTTAAATATAACTTAGCTAGCCGCAAACACTGACCCAATCGTACGAACAATATTCCTTACACCAAAACAACACATTCATACGTACCTTTCTTACTACACCCACCATAATACCTCACTGTCTCTATGAAAATACTAACTAGTCCCCATATCCACAATTCAGTGTCTGTGGGGGGAGGGGAATAAAATAACAATTCTAAAAACTAACCCCAATGAGTATTTACAATATGAATACAAAATATTTACAAGAAACTAAAGGAAAACAATGTCAGCAATAAAACCCCCCCACAATCACTAAATGTGGCAGAAATACCAGTTCACAGGCCAAAATCAATGCGGGACTAAAAAAATAGTATAAAACATTCATTCATCCCAAGCACACACACTGACACGCACTCATTCAAACACAACAAAAATATGAAAACACTCACATGAAACGAAAGGCGCCCTGCATCCTACCTGCGAACTGACATCAATAACCACCTAACGAGGGAGGGGATGGGGAATTAAACCATAAAGAAAAGTTTATCAGAACAATTACCATGAAAGTATTTATAGAAAAGAGAAAAAAGTAAGTGAATGAAGCCAAGATGTCAGGTCAAGACCAATAAGATTGTAGATTCTTCTTTATATTTTATCAAAAATCTCTAAATTCATAGCAGAAGCCCCACACCTGATGTGGCAGCAATATATAGCTCTCCATAACTTCCTGTCCTTTGTAGCTCTTATTAAGTAAGTTTTGTCTTTTTGATATCTCTCCTAATCCCTGTTCTGCCAACCATTTACACAAGCTTGTTAGGTAGGTTATGTGTTGCTTTCCTATGTCCTTCTTGCCTTCAATATATCCTGTGAGTATTAAATTTTCCAAGTCATCTTTCCTCATTAATGTGCACTAGAAATTTCAATTGTCTCTTTCTGATGTTATGTATTCTTTCTTTTTATGTGCCATGTCCTTTCAGGACGTGGGTGATCATGGCTCTCCACCACCTCCCTCTATCCCTTGCAGCTCTCAGCAAGCTCCTTCCCTCTGCTTCCTCCCCAGACCACGTTCTGTCATCCACCTGCTGAAGCTCATCAGGTATGTCACGTGCTGCTTTCCCTTGTCTCTCTTTCCCTCTATTTGACCCGTGAGTATCAGATTCTCCAGGCCCTCGTTCCTCATTCACTTCAGCCGATGTTATGTATAAGTGTGCTTTTTGTTTACATTTTCTTTAAAACTTTGTCACCTGTATATAAAATGGTGACTTTTCAATAAACTCACAGGTAGTTAACAATGATAGTAATAAACGATTTTATTTAAAATTGCCATCATTGTTAACTACCTGATGAGATATTGTTTATTAAACGTCAAAACAAAATGTACAGTTTTAATTAATTACATGCTCTAACGTAACAGTGTATAATAAATATTGATTGCTCTACACTTGTACCGAGCCCTGTTTAAAATGAATGTTTTGAATGTTGCAATTTTATTCTTCATTCTTTTACATTTGGATATATATATATATATATATATATATATATATATATATATATATATATATATATATATATACATATATATGAAGAAATATACACTTAAGGTGTGCTATATTTATGGGATAAAGTGTTCAATATCAGAGATAGAGCATGTGTAAATATAAAAGTGAACATTGAAATCAACACTTAGAGGCGACAGGCTGTTTCATGCTAAACGCAATCATCAGGCCATGGGTATGGCCTGACAGTTGCATCTAGCATGAAACAGCCTGTCGCCTCTAAATATTGACTTCAATGTTCACTTTAATATTTATATATATATATATATACAACAAGTTTGATTTAACAGAACCAACAAGGTCTGCCTGTTTAATTTTTTATTATATTTTTTCAATTTCTGGATAAGGTGTTGAGTATTGTGCCTGCAGTTGTGGATAAACTGTTTGAAGTTCATATTTTGCTATTTTTGTTCAAGTACTTTTAACTTTCACAGTGATTATCAAGAATTGCTGAGGTGTCCGTGTGGTAATTCCTTTGCTGACATCTTGGTATTCTTTGGGAAGCTGGAAGTTTGAAATATGAAATATGGCATCATGTGTAATGGTTATTGGAAACAAGACCCACACAAATATATATATATATATATATATATATATATATATATATATATATATATATATTGTCACTTAAATTTTATTTTTAGTGAATATGCATATTTGAGTAAACCCTATGTTTATTTATTTATCAATATATTTAGTTATTTTTGTCTGGCGTCCTGAATATTTGAGAAATCTTATTAAAGAAAAGTATGTGCCCTTCACATAGAATCTGTTGTATTAATAAATAAATAAATTTATTACTTCTTTAGAAATTTATATATATATATATATATATATATATATATATATATATATATATACACACAGACAAATCTCTCATCTATGGAACCCCCATACAATAGACAAAATCTGCAGGCAAAATAAAATAATCTGCAGGAAAAAAAACTCACAAATTGTCAGCAGGTATTTCAAAATTTGCAAATTTAGCAGAACAAGTTGTATTAGTTCACTGCTTGGCAGTGGTGGCGGGCCTTTCAATTGTAAACAAAGATGGGTGTACAGTATATACCGGAATTAAAAAAAACATTTTTGTCCCTTCTCAGAAGAGGGCAAGAGAGCATGCAAATAATATTCTACAATGAATTAGAATAGCAGAACATCCTCTTATGTAATATGCATTCTGTTTATCCAGAGACTTGTATATACAGACAAACCTCTCATCTATGGAACCCCCACCCCCCAGTCAATGGCCTTCAGGTGCAACGGACAAAATCTGCAAGAAAAAAAAAACTCCCAAATCATCATTAGCAGAATGAGTCGTATTAGTTCTCATAGTGACCACTTGGTGGCGGTGATGGGCCTTTCAATTGTAAATGGACAGGTGTACAGTATATAAAGTACAATACAATAGCACATGTGTGAGAAAGTAGCTGTGAGAAATCTATTATTTTTATTTTTATTAATATATCTATTAAGTATGTATTTATTTATGCCATATATACATGTTTATAGTATTTACATTATGATCATAACTAATGGTAGTTACTATAGTGGTTTTATAACTCAAAAAATTCCATCTATGGATAATTGCCTTTAATGGCCTATCTCTTCCCCCTATTAGTTTATTCATGAGAGTTGGTTTGTATATATATATATATATATATATATATATATATATATATATATATATATATATATATATATATATATATATATTGGAAGTACAGTGGAGTAATGGATAGCAGTTTGTGCTGAGGAACTGGAGAGCCGTGTTTGAATTCCAGTCAAATCCATTACATTCATTTACGTGCTAATACCCTTGGGAAAGGTATGAATCCTCTTCTTCTTCCTCCAACTATGGGTAAATAGCAGGACAGACCGGGTTCTATAGCCTTGGATGGCCACTGGTCTAATAGAAGGAAAACTCTGAATTTCAAACCTGCGGAGGGTCGTTTGGGGACATTGTGGCATGTAGTGAACCAGGTCTCTGTATTCGTACCCTTCAAAATGTGTGGATGGTTCTGCACAAATCCTTCACCTGTATATTCAAATCTCATGTGCTGGTGCTAGGTTGTCGGTTCCTAGGAACTGATCTGCTTGAACCTCATACGTGAAATTCAACAGCACATGAGAGAGAGTCGATTATATATATATATATATATATATATATATTTTAAAATTGGACATAGTCCGACAATTTATTTAAAGACATTTATATTATGTTTAATGTTCTTTTTATAGATACAAGTATTTAAGCAATTCATAACATTCAGGCCGGTAAATGTTATTTAATACTGTTTATTATAAAACAGAGCATTTGCTTAAATACTTGTATCTATAAAAAGAACGTTAAACATAATATAAATGTCTTTAAATAAATATATATATATATATATATATATGAACATTATTTATTAGATATGTATATTTGAGAGTTAGATAGTCAATATGAATTCTAATAGATTTTAATCAACAGCTCAAAACGAATACTCAACAAGGTAGCTGTCATTGTTCACTGTTGCTATTAGTAAACAACAACACAATAAATTTACTATTCTACTAATACTGGCCATCATACCAACGACACTACTTCTGATATACCTGACATTTACTTATTAAGAGTGTTTTTGCTGTCCAGAGTAGGGTTGCTATAGCACCTGAATGAGTGGAAAGTATTCTGTAGTTTGCTAATTAGGAGGCCAAGTATCTGGAGAGAAAAAGCCAGGATTTAGCAAAATGAGAGTTCACACAGTAAACTACACATGTTTGAGTAGCAGAGAGAGTTGAGAATAAGTAGCCCTGAGATCAATAACTATTGGTAGAGGTTAGTCTGCAACTGGGGGTCGTAAGTTCAACAGGTATTTGTTAAGGAAGTGTTGCACTAATAAGGTAAAGAGTGAAAAAAAAAAGAACTACAGGAATTTTTATTTTGTGAAACAGACAATAGGTGAAACTAAGAGGAAGATAAAAACAAAACATACTTTTCTAATTAAAAAATAGGAGTTTAGGTCTAGAAACCATAGTGTGCAGTGAAGAGCTAAAATTCCCAAAAAGAGATTAAATTTAGTGTTTAACACAATTAAGCTTCTTTTGCGGGGGGGGGGGGATTTTTAGTGCCAAAAATGGATTCGGTACTTTAAAAAAAGAAAAAGGAAAGGACAGGAAAGGAAAAAAGGTCTAGATCATGATTTTGACTTTTTTGATAAATACGAGGTTGTCAGAAACTGATATTTGATGCCAAAAAGTGGGTAATGATAGTATAGTATCATATGCAAATTAGGTAGACAAGTATAAAGAGAGAACAACTGGCTAATATAGGGGACAGCTATACCGAGCAAACCTGGTTTCTATTCAGGACACAGAGAACTGTACTACAACTACTTTTACGCAGAGAGATATGCAAACATAACAGATAGGTCATTTTCTAAAAAGAGTGTCATGTTAAACATGTCTGTCACTCATAACATTCATTTCAACAAGATTCCAATTACTTTCTGTTGTAATGTTTTCTTTGTTCAAAACAGCTGAGAATTAGGAAGGACATAGAGAAAATATCAAAAGAAAAGAAAACTAGGTAGAGAAAACAAAGAAGAGGTTTATTGAATATTCACATATAGAACGGAAAACCTTGAGTAAATCAACTACTACTCAAATCCTCCTCTAATGTCGATAATGGCCATAGTTATATTTATAAAAATTATTGCAGTCAGTTGAATTTGCAATGAGTAAGAGTGTGATGTCATTTTTTTTTAAAAAATCTCATCAAACATATCTGTCAACTTATTTATAGTCCAAATTTGGATCTCCATAATTTTCCCAGGGATAAAATTGCCATTGAAATGCCGTGGAAGAGATTAAGGAGAATGTGATGAGGCAGTTGATAGCTATCAATAAAGAAAACACAGTAAACTCTTTTGAAAAGCAGAAGGGGCACTGGGATGAATGTGTAAGTTACCAAGGGAGTAAGTTTGAAGTGGACTAAGCCACCATTGTCCTAGGTAGGCTATTGTTGGTTAATTTTAAATGATTGGGTACATTCTGGATAAAACTTATTTAACTTGAAAAAAAAATTTATCTAGAAAATCAAAATTCAGATATCACATCTTTATGCATCAGTTTTTGGGATCTTGTCATGTTTTTTTAAATTTTTGATAATTGCTTATGAAAACTGAAAAACGACAATTTATTTTCAAACTCTACTCAGAAACCAAGTAAATGGTCCAAACTGACAAAAAAAAGTAAAAAATGTATTAAACAAAAAACTCCTGTTGGTTTTCTATTAAACATGCATAAATGAGAAATTGCTGCATTTATAATCCTTTATTTCTGTACTTCACTTCTGTCATCCGGTTAATAATTAATATTTAATTAATGTTTTTCAAACTGTTTATATTGATGCCCCTTTGTTTGCACTTCTTTTATTAATCAACCTATCTAATTTTACATATATATATATATATAGAGGGGGCACGGTGGCGTAATGGATAGTGGCTCGAACTGATGAATTGGAGAACTAAGTTTGAATTCCAGTTGAATCCATTACATTCACTTACATGCTAATATCCTTGGGAAAGGTATGAATCCTCTTCTGCTACCACTAGCTATAAGTAAATAGCAGGACAGACTGAGTTCTATAGCTTTAGATGGCAACTGGTCTAGGAAGACAATTCTGAATTTCTAACCTGCAGAGAGTCGTTTGGGGACCTTGTGTCATGTAGTGCACCAGGTCTCTGTATTCAGCCCTTCAAAAAGTGTGGATGGTTCTGCACAAAACTTTCACCACTATAATCAAATCTCATGTGCTGTTGTCGGGCTGTCAGTTTCCTAGGAACTGAGCTGCTTGACCCTCATACCTGAAATTCAATGAGAGAGTCGAGTATATATATATATATATATATATATATATATATATATGTGTTTATATATGTTTTGACATATGAGGATCTGACAACTTAACCAATTGATTCAGTTATGAATTTTGTGCGATAAGTGGCATTTAACACCCACAAGTGATTTTCAAAGGAGGCCACATATGGAGCAAGACTGAAGATTGTGGGATGAGGTCACTGTTAGATTGGATGACCTTTTAGATCTTGCTCTTCCTTCTTAAAAATGATTCAGACTAGCAGAGTGAAAACCGCTGAATCCACTAAAACATGTTGATCTCCACTTTACCTGCTCCAAGGCTAAGCTCTCAAGAGTGTTATCAGGTATATATATATATATATATATATATATATATATATATATATATATATATAAAACCACTGCTTGAAGGAGAAATTTTTCCTAAGCATGTGGAAGGTGGCCGGCGTATGCTCAGTCTTCAAAAATGCAGGTAAGTGATCCTCTTCTCTCAGTATGAACCCATTAACCTCCTCAGTATCATCCGTAAGCTTTTTGAGGTTTTAATCAACAAGGTCATTAAGCACCTGGATAGGAACAACCTCTTGTTCGATGAGCAGTATGGGATTTGATCAGCCTGATCCACTAATGACATCCTAACTACCTTTACACAGAATTAGTGAGGCCTTTAATGACACACATACTGCAAGGAACATAGCGTTAGATATCTCAAAGGCCTTTGACAAGGTGTAACTGTTAACCAGAAATAGATTGTTGTATGTATGTATGTATTTATATAATGTTTTCATATTCAAAACACAGTCACGATATTGTGTTCATGTTCATAATTGATATTATTGATGATGACCGTTGAACGATAATATTATTGATGATGAAACATGAACAAATATTACAAACAAGATGAAAGTAGAATTAAGAACATTATAAAAAATGCACAACACCAGTAGACAATAGCAAAAAAATTAGACTAATTATTTATTACAAAAAATTTAAAACCTCCAATCTTATAGTTAAAATAATAATTCACCTCCTAGAAAAAATTAAATAGAACAAATATTATTTACAAATTTAAATGTCCATTAAAGAATTGTATTCCTAATCAATCAAAATTTGTAGAAAATTATATAGGCTACACTACAACATATTTGACAAGAAGACTCATACTACATCTTTCTGATCATAGATTAGAGTTAGGTCTCATTTAAATACTCATGGAGATATACTAGACCCTATTCATAACATACTTGTTGATAACACAAATATAATAGCATTATCTACATGTAAAAAAGGTTAAAAATAATGGAAGCCTAATTAATAAAAACAAAAACAAAACAACACTCAATAATATCAACTATGAACATGGCCACAATATCTTGACCGTGTTTTGAAAATGAAAACATTATATAAAAATACATACATACAGCAATCTATTTTTTGTTAACAGTTAATATATTTCAATCTTGAAAATGGCTAAATGTATAGCCAAAAGCACTCAGAAAAAAGAAAAACTGGACAGTTTTTATATAATTTATCTACTGAAGAGAAAAAAATTATAAGATCACATGAGAAATTGTATAAAAAACTAAATCAAAGCACATTGTCTGTCATATTCAATGAAACGTGCATGAAGGAAGGATTACTGCCTAAATACACAAATATATATATATATATATATATATATATATATATATATATATATAATTCCTTACCTTTCATTGCATCTTTTCTCTGTCTGCCTTACAGACAACATCATTGACCTTATTAAGAGAATGAGGTGGAAAACTTTTTTCTCCTGTAATCCCAAAAATGACCAAAAGCTAAATCCTGATACATATATAACCTGAAATCCCCAAAAACTCCACCGTGTGACAAGCTACTTGAACCGCTCGAAGGCAATTTGATCAATTTAATTAGAAAGGTTAAGTTCAAGAATTATTCCAACTACTTCCAAGCTAAAATTGGTAGAGAACTCCAATAAATTATGGATTTAAAACCGACAAAGTTAAAAATTTCTATAAAATTAACCCCACACTCTCATACATACACTCTCGCTAAATTTTATTTTTTATTTCTGGAGATGTTTTTTCTGTTTTCTTTTTGAATTTATTTGTAGGTCTGATGAATTGGATCGTATTTTTACGATTCCAATGGAATAAATTATGACCATGGAATATTAGTGTTTAAGTCTTTTTAATATATATATATATATATATATATATATATAGTCTCCATAAATTAAAAAAAAAAACATAGAATTTTATTCTTGGTAAGTGGCTATTATTACCTTTTTAGTAGTTTATGTTGAAGTTCGTAAATAGAACCTCAGTTGTACAAAGAGAACAACAGTGCACAAGATTCATTCATATATTTTGACGTGAATGTATGGAATTGAGTATATTAGTAGAGATCGGTCACGTTAAGAAAAAAGAATACACTTTACTTTATTTTTAAGAGTTTTCTCTTTTCGCCTCTCCGTGCGCTTACACTTAGCGCCTTCTAAATAAAACGTGCCATTGACGTCATTGTAAATATTGATTCTGTTTGGTCCGACATCATTGACGATTCTGCTGACGTCACGAGTCCCGGGATTTGTTGACGTCACAGGTCACCCTAGGCACCCAGACCTAAGACAAGTCTGCTTATCTTCCCTTAGATCCTCACTCGCCATCGCCACAAGTTGTCTTTTTTTTTTCACCGTTTTTCTTTTTTATCCGTTTTTTTTCTCCTTCCGTTTATTTTCATTAATTCATGTTCGTTTTATATAATTTGTTAACTACTCTTCTCTTACTTCCATTTATTTATTTTTTTGTTTGTTAAGTTCTACATTGGGCAGTCGTAAAAGGTGGGGGAAAAGTTGTATTCTGCAATTTTTCGCTAAAACTATCCTGAATTTAAAATTGTCAATAAAAAAATTAACAAAAGAACAAAATTCAAATGGACAACAATAGGAAACATTACCCCCCCCACACACACACACACAAAAATACAACATAACTGGAGGAAATTAGAAAGTGTAGAAACAAGAAAGAGTAAAGAATAACAAGACGAAAAAGGAGAAAGGTCTTTAAAATGGTAAGGAGACATTAAGGGATAAAGAGAAGAGTGATAAAAATAGAGAGGAAGAAAAAACTTTAAAACGAAAGAAAATATGACGTAAAAACTTAAGGTAAATGGAACTTAAAGAATAATAAACCACACGATAAGAAAAGAGACAAGAAAATAAGAACCAAAAACAGTAATCGAAGAAGGAAGAAAAAAGACGTTAAAAAATTGATAAAGCAAAGAAAGTAAGAAATTCTTTTTAAAAATTAATGAAATTCGTTGTTATTCTTAGAATTTTTCAACGGGAGTCTGAAAAAGACAGTTCATGACATTCATTACAAGTCCAATTATTATTTAACTCATTATCTTGAATTTCAAGATAGCTTTTAAGTTCAAGGTTTTCTAGGCAATTTTAAATCGGAAATATGCTTGAGATAGTCAACAGATACTGTATCAGGACTTATCAAATTATTATTACTTTTGTTTATTTCACTAATTTACATTGATTTTACTCAGATACAATGACTGCATACGATTGCTTTGACGTCATCTCGACGTCCAAACTAAATATGGTAGAATTGAACTTCTAATTGATATGCGCACTTCTGTTTTTAAAACACAATCTCTTTTTTTCTCTCTCAAAAGAATTAAATAGAAGAAAAACATTTATCGATAACATTGAAAACCTCTCAAAACAGCGATTTTATTTTTGTTGAATCCTTATGAATAAGCTTATTGAGGCAATTTTTTTATTATTATTCATTCAATAACTGGGTTCTTTATGTTTTACTGAAATACCTTAAAAGGCAAGAAGAGGAAAACTTTTATCCCCACGCGTTTCGTTCCGTGGGAAAATTTAAAGCTCCTCAATGTACAACAAAACGCGTTGGCATAAAAGTTTTTCTTTTCTTTTCTTTATTGTCTTTACACTAAAAGATATATTTTATTTATATTTAAATTGTTAGATAAACATATCTTTCCATGTGAATAGATAAGGGGACACATAAAGATATCACTTTCTTCTCCTCCCTCCCACTATATATATATATATACAGTGTATCCCGGATATAAGAGAAACCCGAATATAAGAGAGATTTTCTCTGGTCCCAAATTAGAGCCTGTGTTAATGTATATATAATAGACCAAACCCGGATATAAGAGAAACCCGGATATAAGACACTTCTTCTCCGGTCCTGACAACTCTCTTATATCCGGGTTAAACTGTGTATATATATATATATATATATATATATATATATATATATGAAGAAATATAGTCATAAAGTGTGCTATATTTATGGGATAAAGTGCTCAATATCAGAGATAGAGCGTGTGTAAATATATCAATGAACATAGAAGTCAACACTTAGAGGCGACAGGCTGTTTCATGCTAGATGCAATTGCCTGACAATTGCATCTAGCATGAAACAGACTGTCGCCTCTAAGTGTTGACTTCTATGTTCATTGATATATATATATATATATATATATATATATATATATATATATATATATATATATATATATAAACTATTTTATATGCAAGATAATATTCATGATAATGACGATGGCTTGTTTTATTTGTTCTATAAGCAATAACCTTTTTATGATGATGATTTGTTATTTCCAGTGACAAAGTGTGTACTGGGTAGGTATTTGTCCGCGCACTCACGTCGCAACAGAATGTAACACAAGGTCGGAGTTTTATATGGAATTTCGAAATCGCCGTACAAAAATTGCTCAAACCTCTTGTCACTTCTTCTTTTGGGGACACTTCAGGCGCAGGGTAATGAGCGCCATCCTTTCCCGAAGGAGAAATATTTCCTGAGAGGATGTTTTTTTTTTTCATGGTTTAAATTTCAACTTTCCCGGCATAAAGATACCAACAATTCTTCGTCAACGGCGATAATGGAATAAGTCTTTTCTTTTATCATCCCAGATCACCACGTGGTCTTTTCTCAACAGCAGCAGTGCCTGGTGACAACCTTTCGCCTGAGTGACTTACCTTCTCCGCGGCAACAGCAGTATCACTTCGAATTGGTCTACCCGTGACAATCGGTGGTCACGGTCTACCCCTTTCTGACCTACTTTTCTGTCCCGACAGACAAAATGTTCAATCTGTCAAACAAGTGGATAAACCTAATCGTAAACCAATTCATTGAAGGTCCTATAAAGTTTATCCTCATTGATCAAAAAATTGAGAATCATCGTCCAATTAAATCGTCCCCGTTTTCAATTCAAATTTGGTTGGTTTTGAAAACATCAAAGGCGAGCTGATCCTGTAATTGTTTTTCCAAGGAAAGTTTAAACCGTCTAGCTTCATTTTATCGTTTTTTATAACATCAATTTGGAGCCTTTTTCTTTTTTTTAAATCTTTACACATTATTTCGCATATATATATATATATATATATATATATATATATATATATATATATATATATATATATATATATAAATACCGGGTGTAAATCGTGTAACACCAAAAATTGTTCAATCGTTAGATTAAGCTTTGAACCGTTGTATCTTAGAAATAATTAATTAAAGATATCTTACTGGAATTCTCCGAGGTTTTTATAACACTATTGGACTCTATTTTGAGCAATAAGAATGTATAATTACTCTCCAAGCTTAACAGAAGAATCGTGATGAAATCAATCATAAACGAAAATGACATGTTCATCATTAATTAATCATAGCTAAAGCTCATAAAGGATTTAAATAAAGTTCACATATATATATATATATATATATATATATATATATATATATATATATATATATATATATTCCAGGATCATTTTCCATCACCCTCTCTAACCTTCTAACTTTCTATCCTGGAGTAACAAGGTGCCTTACACGTTTCACGTACGATTTCATTTTCAAGTCTTTCTTCACTGAACTTTGGACTGTCATAAGTGAAACTCTTCTCTCACATGCCAAACGTCTTATGGATTGAGTTGGATCTTTTCTAATTGATCTCTTTCGCTCTAAGTTGAAATGATGATCCCTCATCCTGATGTGACCTCTTGATTCAGTTTTCCTCTCTACTATGTTATATTAAGCGTATGGTAGCGAGAGAAAGGAATAACGAGTATTAGAGTGAA
Organism: Acanthosepion esculentum; assembly: GCA_964036315.1. Lineage (NCBI taxonomy): Eukaryota > Metazoa > Mollusca > Cephalopoda > Sepiida > Sepiidae > Acanthosepion > Acanthosepion esculentum. Next base: position 32,363,862 of record OZ038517.1, on the reverse strand, counting down.
ACAATGTTTATTGTTGGTAGAGAGTACAGGAACAGTGATCATGTGTATGTGTAGTGTCGGAGCTGAACCATTTCTTGTGACAGCGTGGCTAAGGTCACAGGATACGGTTGGTGCACGTTTGGTTGATAGAGGTCACAGTTGTAGGTCGTCTTGTCGGTTGGTCGACTGTTGTCTTGAAATAGGGTGACATCTGATTGGCGTGGTCTTAGTAGCCCTGTTCTGTGGAGCAGATGTCGCTGGGGTCGACTGCGAACGGAATTCCTTGTAAACGAGTCGAGATAGACCCAGATGACAGTAGGTGGTGGGAGGCTAGTTCTGTGGAACGGAGGTCACTGCGTCGACCGTGAAGAGAATACCTTGTAAAAGAGTCGAGGTAGAGCTGTTTTAAGTCGAAACTGGATAGCCGCGGTGGTAGGTCAAGCCAGGAAGTGTTAACGGTTGTTGAGATGTGCTGTCATGTTGAATGATGGCGGTGAAGGCGGCGACGGTGGCGGTAGTAGTGCTTTGCGTGATGGCCGGTCTACAACTCTGTTGTCATGGTGACGAGGTTATGGCGGCGGTAGCATCAGTAGCGCCGCGATTGTCCCTGGTCGTCCACCGAGCCTGCTTTTTTACAGTCGGGAACGTTCGCGATTGGCCAACATTCACTTTGTAGACCGGACGTGGTTCTTTGAGCACAATGCGCAGAAAACGACTTTTGTTATTTCATTTTCTGTCTTTATGGCGGTCACATCCGGCCAGCGTGCAGAATGAATCAGAATGAGATCTAATTGCGAGGGAGTGTAACAACTGTTACCGATTTTTAAAACTTATTCACCGTTCTCTTGACAGTTCGTGAATGGACTTTGAAAATGGAAGCCAGAGTATGAAGTCCAGAATGATTTTTTTCTCTAACCATTGCTCAGTTGAGAAGGTGGGGCTGACACAAAACGATTTTAAGCTGTTATCTTTCTAGCTGAATAACTGAAAGTGTTTTTCAGAGTTTCTTATGACAAATGATGTCATGATGGCTAAACGTCTTCTCTGAAAACCTGGAAAAAAGAAACTCAATTAGTTTAGTTGTTGTTAAACATTTTGTGTGATGGACAATTATCGCATGCTGTTACACGATTCATAGGCTGACACAAAATGATTTTAAGCTGTTCTCTTTCTAGCTGAATAACTAAAAGGGTTTTTCAGGGATTCTTATGACAAATGATGTCATAATGGCTAAACGTCTTCTCTGAAAACCTGGAAAAAAGAAACTCAATCAGTCTACGGTTTTTTTTTCTTTGGTATTAAACATTTTGTGGGATGGACAATTATATATATATATATATATATATATATATATATATATATATATATATATATATATATATATAACTGTTTGGCTTCATTTAGGTGGTTTCCTTTTCAAAGAAATTGTGTTAGGAAATTTCTAATTTTCTTAGTCTTTAATATAATTTAATATTTTCTTTATTAGTTTTGTTTTTTTATATAGTCTCTGTATTAATTTTGACACAATTCCAAACTTTTATTTATTGTTTTCTCATACAATTTTCATATTATCGTTTTTATTAAAAAAATAATTTTGATACAGCTTTCTGAACCACACAACTAAGCGTATCATTCGAACTCTGATAAATAGAGAACATCGCTGAATGAATATATTAATAATAATATTATATATTATATTATAATATTATATATAATATTACATATAATATCATATATTATTATATATATAATATTATATATAATAATTATGTATTAATAATTATACAGCTTAATTGGCCACACGACTAAGCGTATCATTCGGACTCTGATGAATAGACAGTATTGCAGAAATAAACCAGAAATAGAGCAAGAACATGATGGTTTCCTTAAAGATACTGGAAGAAGAAAAGTCAACTCCCGGCGTTAGGATTACACCCGATCGCTATCCTGACGATCGCCCACTGAAACTGACATTTTACCTAGCTTCAACGTATCTGTAAGATATACTACCCTCCACCGTGACCTCAATCAACCAACACGGGCACCAACCATACCCAGCGACCTCACACTAAGCCCACACAAAAATTAGGTCAACACCCGGCGCTATACTTACACCCGACTACCATCCTGACGACTGGCCACTGAAACGGACATTCCACACATCCTTCAATGTGTCTGTGCTCTCTACCAACAATAAACGTTATTCAAAATTTAATCCTCGTTATTCCTTTTTTCCCGCTACCAAACGCTTAATACAACGTTACTTTTCTTCGAACATCGACTGTTCTGGATTACTTCTGCGCATGTCAACTGACTCATTTTGCCTCTGTTCCGGTTATTATCGGCATATTCACAACTAATTCGGGATTTTTCTACTGCCCGTCAACATTTCCGGTTTTTACTTTGTGTGAATTAACTCTTCCGATCACTATACACATATCATCCTATCAGCCTTCTCCTGTGTATGCAATACTGATTTTGTATAATTTACCAATCGTTGCGGTTTTCTCGTCAGCGGCGTTATATAAACTTTTTCTCCAATCTACTTTGAACATTTCTCATTACTAGATTTCGAATTAGCAACACTGTTTTTTATATGTTTTCTATGGAACTCTTTTCAGCATAAACAATTCGCATTTTATTTCCTGAATTTCTATTGTTATTTGCCAAGAATAAATTTTGGCATATTTTATTTGAATTTCTCGTTTTAATTGTCATTGCCTTTGACCTGTCAGATCATTGAGCCTTTATTTTTAAATTGTTAGCGAGCACATCTGAAAACATCCCAGACCCGTGTTACCTCTATATGGGTGAACTTTAGTATTAAAAAATTAACAATAGCATAAAGATGTTCACTAATTCGCCAAAAAGATGGCATATGATGAAAATGCCGCAAACTTGACTAAAAAAACAAAGTTTTATCATCAAAATCTTTACGTTATTATTAAAAGGAAAGACCAAAGTGTTTTTAGATTATTTTAGTAAATTTTAATCTATAGTAGGGTTAGGTAGTAATAACACCATACGAAAATATACACTTTCCTCTTTACTAAGTGAGTGACAAAGAAAACTATCTTCCCCTCTTCTATATATATTTCCTTTCCTTCTTTCTATTGTTCCTATCCTCGATAATAGACATGAGCCCAGACTTATTTTATGTGGGTCAGTGAACGCCATAAAAAATCAACCAATGACAACAAGTCCCGCCAAAAATCAAATGGGAAGCACGGATGTGTCAGCCCCCAAAAAAAGAAGAAAACCACGTATGAGACTAGATACGCTGCAGTGTAGAGGAACTTGATTCGAGGTAGCAGTTCGAGACGCAAAGGTTGTATTTTGTATTATATAGCTTTTTCATTTAAAATTGCTCTTGATACATATAAAAAAAATTATGTATCGTTTTCACAAACCATTTTTATTCAGTAGTGAGTTCTTTACTAACTTAAATCCAGAGACTCTACCAAGGACTATGGGTCAACAACTCTAAATGCGCTAGGCATTTTGCTGCCATTTCTGGAGCAAGCTGGGTTTTTATGAGATGGAATTGCTAGCCACATGCCTAATTGATTTGGAACTCAGAGTTATCCTTCCAATAGACTGGTTGCCAAACAAGGCTGAAGAGTTCGGTCTGCCATAGCTAGTTGCATGGATTTTCTCAAGACTATTTGCATGAAAGTGAATGTAACAAACTTAACTGGAATTTGAACTCGGCTCACCAATTTTTCATTCCAGTCTGATAATGTTGTGGAGTTATTTCCACAATAGAACTTGCAGTCAGACTAAATGCGTCCTAAATGGGGTAAACGTACAGAAACGTTAGGAACTTGTAATAAAGTGTTACGCAGATTAATCGAGTTGTGGTCACTGATAACTTACTCCTCTCTCGACTACCTACTGACTCATACTTATGAGTGGGAGAGTCTGTTATCTAGACAAGGTGTCTTCCACTATAACAGATAACCATTACACCACCTGTACATTCCGAACTTCATTAGTTACCCTATGCTCATAACCTTGTGCCAAGCTAAACTAAGCTTACTAAACTACAACAAATGAACAGCTCATTAACTTAAATAGTGGCAATAAGAATGTGTTACATCATGTCAAATGATTGATGGTTTGAATTAAGAACAAAAAGTTGGTTCAGGTTATGGGATTACCCCACTTGTCTACTAAGGAACTTTGCCTAATGACTGCTAAATGGTGCTGCTAAACCAATATAAAAAAGGGTGCCAATTTTACAGTACCTACTACTAAATATAAGACAATAGGATAAAGACAATATTTGAAGTAATAAAGTCACTCGAATGAACAAATTTAAAATGAAAAAGATTTTAAAGTAACTGTCGACATATTACAAGTAGGATTTTTTTTATTAAATACATTAAATCTTTCATTGCTTCTAATGATAATATATTTACACTATAAGAGCAAATAAAAAAAATAATTGGAAATAGTTTTTTATGTGAATTTTTTTATTGGAAATGATTTTACTGTAAGAATGCATTGGAATTGATAGGATTTCATTAGAAATAATTTGACTATAGTGATGCATCACAAATGAGTTTACTAGAATACACTAAAATGATTTTATTAAGAGAATACACTGAAAAGGATTTTACTCAATAAATGAATTGTAATTGATTTTAGTATAGAAATGCATAAGAAATAAATATCCTTATAGGAATGCATCACAACTTATTTTACTATAAGGATGCATTAGAAATTATTTTACTATAGGAATGCATTACAAATGAGTTTACTATAGTATTGCATTGGAAATTATTTTGTTATATGAATGCATTGCATATTATTTTACTATCGGAATGCATTGCCAATGAGTTTGTAGTGGACCGGGGTTTGAATATGAGGATGTGGTAAAGAGAGGAGAAATCTCGGGGTTAAACTTTCCTGCTGGCCGGTCCAGCTACATGAGAATGTCGGACGTTATATTAAGTCCGAAGAATACAAAAGAAACAAACAAGACCGATATACATGTATGCAAACAAATATATATTAATAACAAATTACAATGACATGAAGGGTTACAGAGTGTTGTATGGAGAAGTTATGATGAGTGTGTTGAGTGTCCGTACGAACGCGTATATTGTTTTTAGCGTGTTCCCAGAATATGGGAAACGCTGTATGAGTGAGAGGTCACATATTGGAATAAGTAAAAAAAAGGAAAAGAAGGGTTTTTTTTTACCTCGCCTCACGCGCGAGGTTGCGGCCCGAGGCCTGAGTCGAGATAACTGACAGCACGTGTGCGTAAGCCGTAAAAGAGGAAGAGGCGAAAGGTCAGCCAGTATTTATACTCGTGGGAGAGAGAGACCCCTGTTGAAGGATTAAGGAAATGAGGAGGAGCTAACTGCGACAAGTTAACTGTAGCAAATACTTTTACTATAGAAAGGTATTGGATATGATTTTACTACAGGAATTCATTGCAAATGATTTTACTATAGAAATGTATTGCAAATAATTTTAGTATAGGATTGCATTAGAAATTATTTTACTTGAAGAATAAAGTGGATGTTGATATTACTTGAAAAATACGCTAAAAATGATTTTACTATATGCATGCATTGTAATTTATTTGAATATAGAGGTACATCATAAATAAATGTTAGTGAAGGAATGCATTGGAATTGATTTTTAATATAGAAATTCACTAAAAAATTATTTTAATATAGGAATACACTGTAAATGTTTTTACTGTGTAGAATTCATTGAAAATGATTTTACTGTGAGATAGGAATGCATTGCTATATATTTATATAATATATAATTTTAGTATCACTTGTTTATGCGACCTGTGACATAATGAGTAAAATTTATTGACTATGTTAAACATTTATTCACTTTAATCAATAAATTATAATAGTACAATAATTTTTTTATTTTAAGTTCACCGAGTACAAGATGACGCGGCCGTAAAACATACCGACCACACATCCAAGCTTACAGAATCTGGTATTCCCAAGCAGTCACTCATCTAGGTACTGACTAGGCTCAATGTTGTTTAACTTCATTAATCATACAGAAACCAATGTTTCAATGTGATGTGGCCATAAGCCTCTAAAATATTAGGAATTATAAGCCAAATTTATCAAAACTTTCATTCACCCTAAAGATTATATACAGTATATTTTGGTGGTAGAAGAAAAAATATAGAACCCAATATGCACTGTCAAGGTTCCAGCTGTTCTTATCATAACCCACTGACTTTACTGCTAATCCACTAGCAAGAGTTATTTTATACACCAACAAATATTGCTGAAAATAATAATAAATCATGTTTGAACAAGTTTTCATGTCCAATTTTCACGTTGCCCCACAAAATTGGAAAGCCAAGAAGAAAGGGATTATCAATGGTCAGGAAGCACTGCAAGTATTACTGAGAGAATAGTGATTATATGCATGATGAAAAGGAATTACTAATGATTTTATTGTAGATGAAATAGATTGCAAGTGATCAGGAATTAATTCAAATATTTCTGGCAAAATATGCTGTAAATGATTTTCTTATATTAAATGATTTTATTCTAGAAATGCGTTGCATTTCAGGAAGAACGGTTTGGCAAATGTTAGAAATTAAGACAAGCACTACTGAGAGAATAGGACTATTATAGGTATAATGTTAATAGATTGTTAACAATTTTATTATAGAAATACACTGAAATCAAGAAGAAAGGGATTGAATTTCAAATTGACGGTCTATGTTTTTGGTCATACACACTTTAAGATACATTTGGTAACTATTGTAATCTTTACTATTTTTTTGAGTTGCGTCATGGTGAGAGTGTCTCTCCACTATATATGTATAAATGCTAATAGATTGTTAACGTTTTTTACTATAGAAATACATTGAAAATCAGGAAGAAAGTGATTGTCAATGGTCAGGAATCACGGTAATAATTACAGGCAAAATAAGGCTTTTATATGCATAATGCCAAAGCATTGTTAATGAATTTATTACCGACATACAATGAAAATTAGGAATAATCTGGTTGTCAGATATCAAAAATAAGACAGCCATGACAGAATATCTTGGAGTTTCAAATAGATGGTTTATATTTTTGGACATACACCTTATAAGACAGGTTTAGTGATTATTGTACTCTATACTATTTTTTAGTCATACCAGGGTGAGGGTGACTCTCCGCTTGTTGAGGCATATAAAATCTCCTGCCCCACCCACAAGAGACTTGAGACAACCAGTGAATTAATTAATGAGTAATATAAAGTCTTATTTTGGGATGTGAGACTAAGATAAAAAAAGGGAAAATTGTTTGTTAACTCTGAACAAGAGTAAATTACTGAGAAAAATAAAGTAAATTGTTACTGGCAATGAATTAAATCAGTTAGGAAGAGGTTGAAGGTCAAGACAAGGTTTGAACTGGTAGATAACTTAAAATGTAAACCATTCACATCACAATAAATCCCTATACTCACATGATTAACCCCTACTGTTGCCGAAGTAATGAATCAAAACTATATAACATTGATCTTGTCAATAGAAATTATTCACGAACCCCCAAAACATATTTCAGGCAGTACTGAAATAGACGGGTTCAATAATAAAAAATAGGGAAAAATTTTCGAAGAAGTAATTTTTGTATATTAGTATTCTTTAGACCTTCCTTAGTATGTGACCCTTATCTAAATTGAAAATTATTGATTTTTAATCAATTTAGATGGGGAGGTCCTGTTTATAATATTGATATCATATAAAATTGACCTCTTACTTTTACGGAGTTATTGGGGTAGCTGTTTTGTACGAAAAGAAACATTTTTTGATGTGTGGCTACAAAAAAGGTCTATTAAAAACGAACAAACTGATATGTGCATTTTAATTAAAGAAAAAAATTTACATAAATTAATAAAGTTATGTATCCGTTTATTCTTCATTTAAGATAAATAACTATGAACCCAAAATGTTTGTACCTGTGTCTTGGAAAAAATCCCATAAGAAAAAATGTGTTTTTTTTTTCAATTGTAAACGATAAAAAACACTTTAAAAATTCAGAAAATTAAAAAAAAAATGTAGTTCAATGTTACTGCCACACTTTCAACAAGTTTAATAACTCTCTAAAAGCCAGGGATCAATTTTACTATATATCGATATTATAAACATTATTCTAAAATTATTTTTTTTAAAAATCAATATTTTTCGATTCTGACTGCCACCCAAGAAAAAATGTACCCTATTTTTACGAGTGGACTAAGTGCTCTTTTCAACAAGATGACCGGTAATAAATTGTAGCGGACCGTGCGGGTGAAGATGTGAAGAGATATCAGAAGGTTAAAATTTCCATTTCATTTTCTTGACCAAAACTCTATAAATAGAAGAATCTGAATCGACTCAAGCAGTCAGACTTTCACCCCTGGAGAGATGCCAAACTAATGCACGCAAGTCAAAACCTTGACAAACTACACTTTTACCGCGAAAACTTCTCTGACTCAGCAAACAACAACCACGCTCTCTCAGGAACAATTTTTAGCAATTACTTACAATACTTAAAAAGTGATATTTACTCACTACTAAATAAGTATTCGTAAACAATCAATCAAACATTCAAACAACTAAAGGTACACAACTTCTACCAATTTTGAACAATAACTCAAACAAACTTACGCACACACAATATAGATTGAACTCGCACAGAGGACATTTTTGTACATAACCAAATACTTAGTTTAATTTTACGAACAAATCTTAATAACAGCTTCACACATGCTGAAACTTCACAAAAATACTCTACACAATCTAATTCAACCATCCTCATTTTGAGAAGATTTTATCGCCTTTTCCAACGAAGGTGTCTTCTCGTCAACGTTACCAGAGAAGAAAGAAAACAGAAAGGAAAACAACAAACAAAAGGAGATGAAAGAAGAAAGGCCTATATAGACAATTCAACTTTATTAGCGAGAAACAAGAAGTATAAAAAAAAAAGGATGAGAAAAAAAAAAGGAAGTTCACAACTGCACTGCTAAAAAAGTCCTCTTAGCTCATAAGAATTCAATCTTATGTAGGTAACAAAGAAAGAGTTAGAGAGAAAATAGAGAAAGAAGAAGAGTCAAGATTCCACTTACGATATTGTGTCACAAAGTCGTTTTAAAACTCTTTTTCGACCCGTTCCTTTTTTGTCGAGTAAAGGGGAAAAGAAAGGGAAAGGGTTAACTCCCTTGCATTCGAATATTGTAGATAACAGTCCTTTGGCTAGGGACAAAAATGGTCTATTTCCCTTCTTTTGGTAGTTCGAGTAGCTCCTCACAAAAACACTTCAAAATGGCCGCTTCCTTCCCACGTGTAGCAATATTCAGAGGTTAGATGAACCAAATGTCCTTTTTCTTTAGCCGCAGATAAATTCTACCTGGTTGGTTTATTCGACCGCGCCAAGGTATCTACCAATCCTTTCAATTATTGAGAATGCCCTCAAAATTCCACTTATCCAGTACTTAGAATAAATAAACAGTCCTGGGAGAATCCTGCTCTACATCTCAGTCTTCACACGGAGACTAAAACTAAACACGCCTAGCTTTTTAGGCGAATTTTTTCTCTCCTCGCAACTTGAATACTTGCGACTAATTCTGTTTTTGTCTTAGTCGACTTGCTGGACAACTTTAACGTCTTATTTCGACGAGGGAGAAGATAGCTCGTCCTTTCACTGTCAAGATTTATTTATACAAAAATGTACAAATTGTGGCACAAGGCCGAAAAAGGGGAGGGGTCAAGGCTGGTCTTAACTAACTATCCTATACCTAGCTAATCAGATTCGCGACCCATTCATACATTACAATTGACACATTCACCACAAGAATTCGTCCATCACCATTCAATCCTCCATACACCATAATACCACATCCTCACCAGGGGGGACCTACAAAAACGCGCCCCACACCATAAAAATTTGATGATAATAAAATACATAAAAATCTAATCATGGAAAGATGCAGGGGGAGGGAGATGAACCCCTTAACAAACTAAAAATTCAATTTTTTTTTTAAATAAACATAATTTATGTTAGTAGGACCCGTCCAACCCTCAAAATAGAGAGGCCGCTGTATTCTGCCCAGAGGACAAAATCAAGAAGCACTCTCGCTAAGGGAGTGGGAAAGAGATAAAATAACTTGGCCATGGGGAAGTAAAAGGCTGATCCAGTTGAGATGAAAAGGAGGCCAAAACAAACTCGGGAGGTTGGGAATCTCGACTTGGATCATAACTAAAATGATGGCCGGGAAACAGGCCGGGAACAACACTTACTCATATTAACTAGGTACACTTAAGCTTGTCTAACCTAACCAAGGGGAGGGTTCCACAGGAAACCACCCCGATGTAACTTTGGTTGACCTAGAAAAGAAAATCAAGGCTAGCCCCGTTCAAACGAACCAAGCTAGCCGCTTTTACCCACCTTTCGCTAAAGGCTGTCGAATGCAATCGTTTTCTATCAGTTCTAATCTTCATCTTGAGCTGATGCTCAAAGAATCGGATTAGATCCTGATAAGAAAGCTGATTGCCTCGCAAGACTTCCTCCATGCGCGTCGTCCATATCACCATTCGGGCCGTGGCTAGCAGCATCAGAAACACCATTCGTTTCACCCCGGAATACGGGGGCGACACATTGTCACACGCGTATGCACGATCAATGGACACGAGTTCTTCGGGAGCGAGACGAGCCGTCAGCTCGCCGACATGGTCCCATAAGGGGCGGACCCGGGGGCAATGGTAGAAGGCGTGCGAAGCCGTTTCTTCTAAACCAAGGCCACACCGTTCACAGTCTGGCAAATCCGCCAAGCCCCATATGAAAGCCTTGTCGTTGAGAGGCAGCCGATTCCGAGCCAATCGCCAGGTAAGCGAAAACTCAGGGTTACTGAGATAATCCGCCGCTGGCGCCCAAGACCAGTAGGAGCGATACTCCTCCTCCGAAAAGCAGAGCGTATCACGTAGGAGATCCTTCGCGCGACCCTCCACTAATCCCCGATAGAAGACCTTCCTAGGCCGTGAAAGGTCACTGGACCGCGGAATAGCCCTCAAGGCTGACCGACACTCGCTGAGGAAAAGCGATTCATCTCGAGACTTACAACGGCGCTCAGCCTTCGAGATGGGGGGACTGATGGTAAGGCTAGGGAAGGCGTCCCTAACAATCCCCTCCAGAATCGGATCTCCTCTAGTCAATGCGCGGCGTAGGAAAGCCAACCGAGAGGCACGGATGTGACTCTTCAAGTGTGGCATTCCCAGCCCCCCATGACACGGACGTTTGGTGCAGACTCGTCTGTCGACCCTGTTCGCGCGTCCCCTCCATAAAATGGAGGATAGCGCTTGCTCGAGCGCCTTCATGTGCGCCTTACAGAGAGGAAGTACTGACAATCGATAAAGAATCAGGGGGAAAATGTATGTAACACACACCTCCGCCCTGCCCTTTACGGACAACCTCCGTCGCTTCCAAGTCTTACCGGCAGAAACGACCTTTGCTAGTACTTCAGACCAATTTTTCTCCAGCTGGAGGTCGGGTCCAAACCACACTCCAAGAATGCGAACAGGACCGTCCGTCCAACCGAAGCGGCCTGGAAGATCACGCCCCTTCCAGGCACCTAACCGCAAGCCGGACGACTTGTCGCGGTTTATCTGTCACCTTCTCGTACCGATCAAGCGCCTTCTGTACCGCCTCAATGTCGCTAAGGGACGACACGAAAGCAGATACGTCATCGGCGTACGCGGAAACCCTGGCTCGAGACCCTCCAGGAACGGCGATCCCGCGTAGGGCCGGACTGCACGCCTCGTCCTTCAGCCGGCGCAGGAGAGGCTCCAACGCCAAAGCATAAAGGAGAGGCGACAGCGGACAACCCTGACGAACCGACCTCGACAGAACAAAAGCGCCCGACAACTTTCCGTTCACCTGTACCACAGCACTGGGGGAGCGATACAGGAGGCTAATCCAGCGGCAGAAGTCGGGTGCGAATCCGGCGGCCTGCAGGACAGTAGCAAGGTAGCGATGGTCGACCCTATCAAATGCCTTGGACTGATCCAAATTGATCAGCCCGGCTTCTTCGTCGTCTTTTACGCCCTCTAGGATCGTGCGGATCAAATGCAGGTTGCTCTGAATTGTTCGGCCCCTCACAGAACAAGTCTGCTCGGGTCCCAACAGAGACTCGGCAACTGACTGCAACCGCTCCTGCAGGATCTTGGCCATAATCTTTAACTCTGTGTTTAGCAGAGTTATGGGCCTATAATCATCTAGTTTCCCCCCAACACCCTTGCCCTTTTTCAACAGAGTGATCACACCCCTGGAAATGCGATTGGGGATGGACCCCGACCGAAACCAGTTGTTGAACACTGCTGTCAAAATCGGAACAAAGATGTGCGACAGCCTCAAGTACAATTCATAAGGCAAACCATCCAGACCGGGCGACTTGCCTCTGCCGACCTTCTTCAGTGCCACATAGACTTCGCCCTCCGTGATCTCTCCCTCGCAGCTAGCTGCTTCAGTCGGCTCAAGCCGAGGAAAGTCAGCCAAATAGCTGCGAAACTCCTCCTCACGGAGACCAGGCTCCTTGGTAAAGCGGCTCTCGAAATGCCGCCGAAACGCCTCGCACATATCGTCAGTCGACCGCAGAGTACGCCCCTCCGGGGTTTTGACTTGACGAATGTGTCGATCACCACCTCGACGGACTTCTTCCCGACGCAGATCTGCGCCCAGGTTCACAGCTTCGTTAGATATCTTACTTAACTTATGCCTAATTACCTGACCCATGTAGCGCTCGCTATTCGAACGCTGCAGGGCCTCCCTAGCTAGGGCTATCTCTAGGGGATCCCCCCCAGCCTCCGCCCGGGAAAAATTAGCCTTAAGTGTCTTTACCTTATCAGCTTTATCTAGAGCGAGCCGCTTGCTGAAATCAGTGGTGAAAGACCTAATTCTATCCTTAAGTTTCTCCCACCACTTATTCCCGATAACCGCCCCCACTAGCTCCCGCTGCACTAATCTAATTAGCTGCTCCTGGAAGTCCCGCCTGTCCAGTAAAGACAGATTGAACTTCCAGTAACCAGCCATTCTAGGCCTATGTTCTAACGCCACCCGGGCACAAACGAGTTTGTGATCCGTGTAGCCTACCCAGTGGAACGTGGGACAATCTAACAAGTCTATGTCGGCTCTACGAACTAACATTCTGTCAAGGTAGCTAACTACCTTGTCAGACGGCCAGCTATGAGCCCACGTCCACATTTTCCCCCTGGGATGATCGATCCGGTATCTATCGACGAGACCATAATCGCCAATCAGATCGACCAGGCTACGATCGCCCCTTCTCCCGCTAGCGCCCCGCCCCCTATCTAACTTGGGGTCCAGGATGGCATTCCAGTCCCCCATTAGAACTAGGCGCGAAGAATCGACTAGGAACGGCCCCAACCGCCGAAAAAAGGAACACCACTTCTCCCGGTCGTTGGGCGCATAAACCGCAACGACCCGAAACGAACCACTTTTCACGGCAATATCGGCCACGATTAACCTGCCCTCGGCATCGGTATGCACAAGGTCCACCTTCGCATCAAGAGTACGTCTGACTAACAAAGAAACTCCTCTGGCCAACCGGTTCCCATATGCTGAATAGACGACAAAGTCATCCTCCAGCACACACGCATCGGAAGTGCAAACAAAGTGGGTCTCTTCGATCGCGGCAACATCCACATCGAAGGACAAGAGATCCCGAAGCAGGCGGGCAGCCTTACCCCGATCTCTCAAGCCCTTCACATTCAGACTGGCTATCTTCATTTCCATTTTCTAGGCCTGCAAATATAAAAGAGAGTTAAGGCAAAAACCTACTCACATACGGGGCGGAAATCTGAGCCGGACAGGACCCCGACGGATTGCCCCAGGCTCCCTACACCCAACTCTGACATAATACGTCCATCCAGGGAAATACCGCCGACATCCGTGGGGTATGTTAATTTGATGGCCCTATATAAGGAGGGATGAACCAAAACAGGGACCCTCCCAGCACAAAATTGGCGTAGCTTCTTGATCTCCGGATCGTCTATTTCCAGCATCCTGATGTTGGGGAAGGCCTCTTTTGCTTCAAAAAGATGGCTCCATACTTTTAAGAAGCTCCCCGTGTCCCTCACACACGTAATTACCCCTGGGGCCTTGGGGAAATTGCGAGGGTCTTCCGTTGTTTTCCCATCTACCTCATTTATTTTATACAAGGCTTTTAAAAGGGGCCTTTTATGTTTTGAGAGGACCTTTGTGTATTCCTCTTTGTCTACCTGACAAATAGTTTCGGGGCCCTCAAATAGTTTCTTTTTCTTCTCCCTTGAAGGATGGGGAGGGGAAGAAGTGGATGTATGGGGTGGCGTGCTCACAGAACTGGGGGAAGAAATAGAGGGAGAGGGGGATGGAGTACGTGTAGGGGAGGAAGGGAGACTCCTATCTTTGGGGGAAACAGTATGTCTTATTGGCGATGCAGGGAAGGAGCGTCGCCTGGTTCTATCCATGCTACGCTCCACCCTGCTACGACCAGAGATATTCTTTTCTTGTTCTTCCGAGTCTTCCTCCCTACATCTTTTCAATGAGGAAGTTCGAGGCGGAGGCATACTCTCCACCTCCATTGGTGCTTCCTGCTGCTGCTGCGTTTGTGGATGCTTTTGCTGCTTCCGTTGTTTGTGTTGAGACCGCTGCTGTTGAGGCTGCTGTTCTTGTTTCTGCTGTTGAGGCTGCTGTTCTTGTAGCTTCTGCTGTTGCTGGCTTTGCAGTTTTGCCTGTTCTTCGGGCCGCTTGTTTTGGCCTTCTTTAGGGTGTTGTTTCACTTCCACTTCTGACTGCCTTTTTTGCGGAATTTCCTTTTGGGGTGGAGATGGAGCACTTGAAGACTTCCTTCCTCTGGTTACTTCCGTCCATTCTCCACCAGGTTTCGGAATCTCCTCAGGTTTCTTAGCTGTTGTTGCTGAAGTTGCCGGGCTAGGTGGGACTTGATCTTTCTTCTTAGAAGGGCACACCTTCGCCATGTGACCCACGTCTCCACATAGCCAACAACATGGTTTTCTCCCCTCCACCACCACCAACATTTTTCTCTTACGGCAGATCAGGGTGTTGGGGATTTCTTTAAAACCCTCTCTGTCTAGGGTGATCTGTATTTCCATATCACCTGTCTCTATTCCAGATTTACTGCTTATGGCCCTTACTTCGTTTACCTCTCGATATATGGAGAAGAAGGCCCCCATCCGGTCTTCCGGGATGTCTATTGGCACCCCGTGAATGGTTACTTTGGTTCGGCGGGTGCCCAAATATTCAGTTTGAAGCCTTAGGGCTTTGGTGTTTAAAACACACCCAGCCAGCCGCTTGGCCTGTTCTTCTGTCTGGAGAAGAATATCCCACAGTGCATTGGTCCTTCTTGCGAGTATCTTTGGACTTATGTTGAGGGTTTTCAGGGCCTCCTCCATACTTTCCCTGCTCACTCCAATCAGTCTATGTGACTTGACGTCAGAGGTAAGCAAGGAAATGGTCCGCGCGTTAACAGCTTCAAAAGCTTCTTTTATGGTTAGGAATTCATTCCCATTGAAGCTTTTTTCATATTTTTCTCTTTCGTTGGTATAAAATGTGCCATCCTTTTTTGGCGGCCTATTTTGGTTCCAGACCGTTTTTTCAGGTGTCACCGGTATTGTTACCGGTGTATATGGAGTGTTGCTGTCGCTGTTTTTGTCAACCATGGGACCGACAAAGTCGGCCATGGTTGACGTATAATATAATTTCTTCTCACTTTTTTTTTTGTTTTGTTTTAACCGTTAAATAATGACTAAAAATAAAAATAACCGGAAAGAAAAAACGTGGACAACAAAAGATAACTCAAACAAATAATACGGAAAATAAACAGAATAATGCAAACAAAAACAGTGAGGGGGGGAAAATGCAAGAAGGAGAATAACCAAAAGAGAAAAGAATGTATAAATACAGATAACCAGAAAATAAAAAGGGCAAAGTTTTTAGCAAATAAAATATCAAAAACAGAAAATAAAATATCAAAAACAGAAACTTAACAGGCCTTTGGTCAATACGGCTTTTTGTGCGTATGTTCGCTTCAAGCTTGTCTTTCAAAGCAAAAAATGACGCTAACCACCTCCAACCAGGAACGTCTCTGTCAATCGCCTGAGTAGTCAATAAGTAACTCAGCCAAGCTCGTCCTTTCACAGTCGTCGCGAATCTCCCACTAACTTTCCACTTTGAATTTCTTCTGTCCAGGCGGGAACTGTCATCAGGACCAACCAGGAGACAATATTCGAACACGTGACATATTCATTGAAAGGGAGAGGAACAACATATAGAGAGAAGGAGAGAGAGAGAAAGAAAGGGCGAAGAAAGAGACAGGAATATAACGAAGTGTGCCAAAATAAAATTTCAACAATTTATCTCAAAATATTCAACCCAATTGTATATGTCAATTGTATATAAATCAATGTTATTGTTACACTTTTAATTATGTTTGTCTCTGAATTTTCTTGCATGATTTGTTTTCAATATTCCTTTTATCTTTTAATTTGTTGTGGACGAATGTTTAAGAACACCGACATCATAAATCCTTCTGATAACTAAAAATGCATTCACCAGTCTGCAACACACATACACAACATATAACGTGATTTAAGGGAGTCAAATTTTTAGCTCCTTTCTCACGTATTCAAGGACAATGCATCATCCATAGGACTACTTACAATATTGGTGATTTTCTAAGCATAGCTTTGATGTTGCACAAGGCCGAAAGTGTGAAGCATCCAGTGAGGATCGAACTCACTATTCACTTGTAATTGATCTAGTGAGACAAGCTTGCTAACCATTACACCGCTTCGAAGAACTACTTACAATATTGATTGTGTCGAATTTCCGTGAGATTTATGAACATCTTTAGTAGAGCTACATTTCTTAGTTCCATCAGTTTAGATTTTAAAGTTAGATGCCATGCCATGTACACAGATCATCATCATCATCATCATTCCCTTCATATTCCATTTGTAAAGAGGAAGTTCCATTCGAACAGCTTCTTCTCAAGAACCGCTACTTTGTGGAACATACTTCCGAGATGCTTCCATGATCACTACACTCTTAACATCTTCAAGTCTACGGTCAACCGTTACCATTCCTATGATACATATCTCCATAAACAGCACTTCTTACTCCCCCCTCGCACAATAACCACATTCAGTAACCCTCTACCTTGAGTGGCTCTTTCGTCTTCGAAGAGAATGAGATGATTTGACCCTGTGTACGAGGCTTGACGGGTCTTAGCTATAAAGGTCTGAATTGGGGAAACTAAAGAATGGAGCACTCATCTGAACATTTTCCATGGAAATAGCAATAGAGTAGTGACAGGCTTGCGACGTTTTGTCTCTGGGAAAGGGGTTCTACGAATGGGAGTTTTAATTCATCAATAACAAGACTGCACAAATGCTTTGGAGCTCTGTCATGACAAGAAAGTGAGGATTGTGTAACTCCAGCCCAGATATCGCAGCAATATTTCATTTTTGGTCTTATTTGACTTATGTAAAAATGAGGAATGACAGAAAGATTCTATCAAAGCCAGAAAATGAGGATTGTGTAGCTCCAGATCAGATGTCACAGCAATATTTTCTTTTTAGTCTGATTTGACTCTTGTAAAGATAGAGCATAACAGGAATCTTATGAAATCCCTGTAAAAAATTAACTTCACGCCAATATTTCAACTGCTGATTTTCAAGGCAAACAATGCAGTCTTTACTTTGAAAATAGGTGCAACAGAAATGTCTTGCACCAATTTCTACCTTCCTTTAGTTACTAACCCAAGTTTCATGATCACGAATTCCAGGGTGTATAGTATTTTTAATACTGTTATAGGCCTTTAGCACGGTGGAGTAATGGATAGTGGCTCGGACTGAAGAATCGGAGAGCCGAGTTCGAATTCACTTAAGTGCTAACACCCTTGGAAAAGGTATGAATCCCCTTCTCCCCCCAGCTATGGGTAAATAGCAGGACAGGCTGGGTTCTATAGCCTTGGCAGAAAGAAATGGCAACCTACTGCGGGAAAAATCTGCCTCGTCAGTCATGTATCGAAAGATACATGATCGCCTAAGCGTGTATCACGTATGGAACATAACTGACTATAGGCCTTTCTTATGCACTGTAGACTTTAAATAATCCTTCAGTAATTTTAAACACCCACCCAAATGGCTTTACTCAAATTGTTTAATTTAACACTCTTCCATTTTCCTCTACTTGTGAGAATGGGAGATTTGGAGGGCCTATCATCATCAAAATCTGGCCCTGCTGGTACCAAATTACCTGGTCTGACAAGTCAGGTTCTAAGCATGATAGAGGCAAAGTGGAAAAAGTACAATAGTTGAATTTCACACAGAGGTATGAATGCCCCGGTTTGAGAACTCCAGAGCAGTCGTTATGGATTCGGATAAGAAGTGCAAAGTAATTTGACATAGAACCAGGGACACGCACGCAAATGCTACATTCTTCCTAAAACCAGATCTTCTTCTGATCCGTGCTACTCTAATTTCCACCGCTGACCGGATGTGAACGCTTCGAACACCCAAAACTGAACTAAAATTCCGTCAACTGCGCAGAGGTTCCGCACATAGCTTTCGTTTTTACTCACACACTCAAAGAAAAAAAAATTAAGCAATACAGTCCAGAATTTCCATTCAATAGCACCCACGCCCACCTAAAGAAACAAAATAAAAACCGGGCCGATTTTAACCTAAGAAAAGGCATAAAAACCCGTCAAAGGGACATTTTTGGACGGCATCTTGGTCCGGGTTAACAGACTTCGTCTGGAAGTGACATCCCATCTCCAACAGATAGCTCGCCAAAGGCCGTTGCCCCGTCATAATTCATCATTTTCCCCTTCCGTACGCCTCAGCGGACGCCTTTCACAACTCCACTTATCTCTTTTTTCAACGAGAGACATCTACGCCGATTTATCATTTGTTGTATTTTACGTTAATGCAATTGCTTATTTCTTTAAACCTTCCTTGTTTCTTCTTTATTCTGCCACTATACGCTTATAATAACACAAACTTTACTTCCCTTGAATCAAAAGAGGGGAATCAGTACATTCGTTGATGTCTAAGGAGAATACTCTTACTTATTGTCTCATTATACAAAGATTAGAAAATGTCAAAAAATCATAAAGACTTTTTTTCTGGCGTAAGTAAAGAAGAAAAACAAGAAAAACGGGGTAAAGACGGGAAGAAAAAGAGAAACAGAAAAGAAAGAAAAATGAAAGAAATAAAGAAGTGCAACTGTGCAAGCAAATAAGTACAAAGAAAAATAGGTAAACGAAAAACGGAGAGGAAAAATACAAGGAAAAAGAGGAGGAGGAGAAAAAGTAAGAAAAATGGATGACATAAAATGAGTGGAATGCCGGGAAATTTTATTGATTATTTTTTTTTTATTATTTCTTCGTTCTTTGCAGCAGCGTCGCTTCTTTCTTGACATATTCATCATTCCTTCCGATGACAATCACAGAAATATTTCTGCCAAGCTATAGGCTTTCTGTTAAGAACGCCGGGTTCATTTCAAATTGTCGATCGGTCATTGACCTTCATTAGAGATTCATTGAACTGATTTGACATGCAGTTTGAAATCGATAATAATACATTCTAACAAATGTATATTTCACTGCTCTTGGTAAATACACCCGTGCTTCAAAGGCAAATATTTTTTTATTTGGCTTCATATAAGAAATTCTCAAAATAATTTTACAAATTAATTATAATTACCGAAGAGGCAGGAAAGTCGAAAAATTAAGATGTGATTTATGTCTATTTTTTTATAAATAAATGAATAAATATTAATAATAATAATAATGAACAACTTTCACGGTTTTGTCATTTTAATTTTCTGAGGAATTTTAAATCTTTAGTTAATGAATGAATTAGCTCCTTGCTAGTTCCAGGACTATGAAGAAATTCTCCTATTGCAACATTAAATATTTGAGCTTAACAACTTTAACAAGATATTACAATAACAATCATAAATATGAATGCAGGGACACCTCGACGTGGTGTAATGGTTAGCTAGAAAAATTTCGAATGAGTAGTGAGCTCGATCCTCACTGGGTGCTCCGATTTTCGGCCTTGTGCTATATCAAAACTACGCTTAGAAAATCTTGGGTACATCGACGTGGTGTAATGGTTAGCAAGCTTGTTTCACTAGAAACATGACAAGTGAATAGTGAGTTCGATCCTCACTGGTTGCCCTACACTTTCGGCCTTGTGCCACATCTAAGCTACGCTTAGAAAATCACCATAAATATGAATGCAGGCCATTATCAAAAGAAGTGAGAGGGTACAAATGAGAAGATTAAAAAATGACAAGGTTTTTCTTTCTTTCACTGAAGCACGTATTAAACACATGGGTGTGTTATCGCCGACTTTATCTTCTGTTGCAGGCCGGTGTGTGCGTTGAGAGATGAATACGTGTGTCTCTTGAAATGCCAACAACAAACATGGCAGACTCGTGATGTGAGTCCACGTAAATAAATGAAAGAAACGAAAAGAACCAATATATATGTACAAACAGAAATGATAATGTATTAACAAAGGTATACAAGCGACAAAGACAATAATGTATGTAACAAATGAATGTGAAAACCGTTTTGGTCCAAAGTATGCGTAGTGAGTAAATATGCGTACGTGCGTGTGTGTGTGTGTACTGTTCATGCGTTTTCCAAAGGGAACGCGTTCTCCGCGAGAGATTACATGTTGGCGGATAAGATCAGAAGAAAGTGATAAAAATTATCGCAGAGTATTTATAGTCCCAAGAGCGGTTTTGAAAATTAGGAGGAGGAAACTCGACACCTACCTCCCTACCTTCTTTCTTTCTTTTCAGCGCCTCTTATATATATTTTCTTTCGTCTATCCACGCAGTCAAACAGAAATGGCCCATTGTGTAACTGAGGTAATGCCAGGAAGTAGACTACGTGTTAACTAACGAATTAATTAAGGAACAAACAGAATGATATCATCATCAATATTGACGACGACGAAAAATATAATACAGTGTAACCCGGATATAAGAGAAACCGGATATAAGAGAGACTTTCTCTGGTCCCAAATTAGAGCCATACTTACCTAAACAAAATAGACCAAACTCGGATATAAGAGAAACCCGGATATAAGAGACTTATTTTCCGGTCCCGACAACTCTCTCATATCCGGGTTACACTGTATATGAAGACCAAAATATTATCTATGGTCACAGGAACTCTGGAGAAAGGAACGGGAAAATTCACCATTTGTTTCTCAGGCATCCCCAATATCTGTGCCCAGAAGATCGAACTTCTTGAAACATACTACGATTTAATCAAGTGATATTTCTCGTGCAAGCCTCAGGAGCCATAGTTTCGACCCGGTCGTATTGGATGAAAAAATGGGAAGCATAAAATAAAAACTATACATTAATAACTTAATATCTATAAAAATCAAAGGTTGTTTCGTCCCTCTAAGTTGATATACTCCAATACAATAGTCGACGTATATATATATATATATATATATATATATATATATATATATATATATATATATATTTGTTTGTTTGTTTTGGGCAAAGCACAATCTTCGTTGTTGCTACTCTATTTCATTCTGTTCATATCCATCTATCTCATTCTGTTCATATCTATCTATCCCATTCTACTTATGTCTATCTATCTGTCTCATTGTGTTACTATCTATTTATCTATCTGTTATAACGAGCGTTTGGTTGCGAAAGGAAAGAGATAACAAGGATTAAATTTTCAAACAGGGTGTATACGTTTAATATACATGATATATTTAGAGTTGTAAGAAAATTTGAGAAAATGTCTAGGGAAGCGGTCCTAGGGTGCGGTACCATGGAAATGTGTCTGAAAAACGATACCACCGGTTGACCCAAGCCTTGTGTGTGAATTTGAGTAGATGGAATTGTTTGTTAATGGTTGCTAACACAAAATCACAATCTAATTTGCCTACCGACTTTTCTCTTGTACACGGTCCGACAGATGAAATAAAGACTGTTTAAATAAACGGAGCGTTTACTCAAATACAGGTATCCACTAAAAATAACATTTGGAGTAATATATATATATATATATATATATATATATATATATATATATATATATATAGATAGATAGATAGATAGATAGATATTGCTTCTAGTATCTGTAATCTGAATTTGTTGTTTTCCTGGTGTAGGATAGTTGTGTTGTCGATTATCCTATCCTACACCATGAAAACAACAAATTCAGATTACAGATACTAGAAGCGATTTATATTAAAAAACTAAAGCCGGCACTGAACAGAATCAACTATATATATATATATACATATATATATATATATATATATATATATATATACATCAGTAAATCAATGGCGTAGACGAGAAAAACGTACAAATTTGGATTTTCATCTAATCTCTTTCCTTGTCAATGCACTTAATTCAGTGGTGAATATTAATCCAATAGATTGAAAATCATATGATCAAAATTTCCGTTCAAAATTACTTTCAGCTAATAACTGTGTCAGGCGATGAAATTATTGATCAACTCATATGTATTCTAAGATATACCATCTGTCATGTCAGGAAGTAGTATTCTGCGACAGCGTGCAAAATCTTTAATTCGCTATCGTAAACAGAGTGTTACTTATTTTTATAAATATATATAACTTGATACACTTTTCACTGGATGAGATCATGTCGAGCCATTGAATTATGCTAAGTGCCCCATTGCCCTTTAACGTAACACATGAGAGCTGTTTCGACTTGAAAACTCACTGTAAATCAGTGCGATTTTTCATCTTCAGCAACTTTGTAAATATATTTTAGCAATCTCTCCGAAAACTGTTTACGGAAGAAGTGTTACAGGTCTTTCAAGCTCTTCAAACTTTTTTACGAGAAATGATGCAATTTCATTGATAGTTAATGTTCTTTAATGTATATACTATGATCATACTAATGGGCACGAGGCCGAATGGTTAGAACGTTCGCATTCTGACAATGAGATCCGGGTTCGAATCTCACCATAGTCGATTTATCGGGAAGGAGACCTCCTAATGTTATAGGGCTGGAGGGATCGATCCCAGCGGGCGGCACCTTTGGAAAGTGCCTGAAAACCGTACCACGGTTGCCGTCGATAGCTGTGCTAGCATGAAGTCACATGTCATTGTGGCCGAGGGCTTGAGCGTGTTGACCTTGTTCAAATTGTTGATCACGCTAGATAACACGCTCTTTCCCAGAAACTGTAACTAAGGCCTGCTCAGCATAGTCACAGTATAAACCACAGGTGGGCTCTGTGGCTGTTGAATAAATACGCCTGGGCAAGCGTCTGCAATAGGGATTGGCTAATCACTTTAGTAGATAGGAATCCTTGAATATGAATGGCCAGCAATACATACATGATCATACCGTGGTTGTTCAGTGTCTATGAATGTTATTCTCCCATTTGGTACTGATGACAAAAACATTTCCATATTTACTGTTTCCAAAACTATTAAAACATCTATATAAAGTCCTATAAAGTTTATAGGAGATGACTTACAACAATGTTATAACGATCAACATCCCAAGCCAATAATTCCTGCTTTTCTTTTTTCACAGGTCTACTAACATAGTAAAACCTTTGCATTCCAAAGCATTTTGAAGCATTTACATAAGACTTTGCCAAATTTTAACGGCTGACAACCGGTGAAGTCATTACCTTCTTCACCAAAAAAGATAAACATTTAACACAAACAACATATTTCATTTTTTTTTCTGTCAATAATTGTATGCACATTGCAGAATAATATCTGTAATGGTTTTATGCGGCATCTGCCGATCTCTAGAGACCATAAATCTGCGTCCGTTTCTTCTCTCCTCCGTGTAAATCGCGTCTCCACCTTGAGTGACCGTTGGTGACGCTGTAGCAACACTAAGAGCAGAAACAGGAAGTTAGCTCTTTCATATCTGAAAACATACTGACATATTTCGGGTTTTGCGCAAGTCTCCACGCATAACTTCCGCTTGAAGTTGATTAAAAATACAATCCTAAATAAAGATGTTGACCAATAAGAAATGAGAGCGCCTCAATCGGAACCTCTTTCAACTTCGCTGACAATATAAATAGACCCCTGTCTAAAAGGAAAAAAAAAATTCCAGCAGGAGACACACAGCGACGAATACTGACAACTGTGAGCTGATACATCAAAGGCATCTCGGCTTCAACAACCACTACCACTCCTCACACCACCCTCGTAATTGACACCCCCTTTACTTCTCTCATACATTCAACTTACTTTTCCTTATTCACAGGACATACTACCAAATGAAACTAGCATCTCTCAAAAACACTTAAGTACTTTTACAAACTCTTGTATTCATTGAAATGTAATAAGAAATATTTTATTTAATCTTAAATACCAACCTTGTGAACATTACTACTGTTTCTGTACAATACTAAACCACTTATTAATGTTTATATAAATTACTATTGTTATACTGCAGGCTTAATTGTTCTTAAAATGTGATTTATCGTGTTTTTTACTCATTCATATACCCCTTATAGTGGGTTAATCCTAACAAGGCCCCACAATAACGTCTTCACACATCTCGATGTCCATGTTCATCGCTGTTATGTCCCTTTTGCAGACGTCCTTGAAGTGAAGATGAGGTCGCCCTGGTCGGTGGTCAGCTCCCTGTACAGAAGGACCTTCGAAATCCTCCCATCCGGCATACATATCCAAACCAGCGGACCCGGCACTATTGAAGAAGGGCATACAGGCTGGGTAACTGAGCAAACTACAGTGCGAACTACGGCATTGGTGACCCGATCGGAACAATTGATGCCAAGAATTCATTTCAGATAGCGAAGATGAAAATTGCTGAGACTTGGCTTTTCTCTGCAAGGAAAATCTCTTCTTCAAACAGCATGATGCTCTATGTGACTTTTAGACTTGGGCGATCATGGCTCTACTTAGCTGCTCTTTTTGTTATTTCCAGCAATACTTATACTGCCTCTTAGTCTTTGTGCTACTTGTACTATAATCTCAAAGCGTCAAGTAGGCTGCCTGCTGCTTCTCTTATCTTCGATAGGTCCTGTGAGTGTAAAATTCTCCACGCCTTCTTTCCTCTACACCCTTTGACTTCAATGTGCCGTTTTCCTTCGCCACGTTTCCGAAATTTCAATTGTTTCTTTCTGATTGTTAAAAGCAGTTACCTTGTTTGTCACATTCTTTGTCCATGGTATTCTCAATGCACGTTGGTAATACAACTATAGTAATATATCTTGCCTATTAACTTCAAAGGGGTATATTTTCAGTGCTAACAATCTTTTTGTCTGTTCCTTGTCTTCATTATATTCAGAAGCTGTTGTAACATTTAGAAGCATAACTCATATCATTTCAGGACGCAAGGAATCATGGCTCTTCACAACTTCCCTATTTTTTTAAGTCTGTAAAATGCACATCGATAAATTGTTAGATTTGTTTCTTGTCGCTTTCATCATGGTTTTGAATTAGGAAATTCTTTTAGAGTTTCTGAAGTTTTGGGATAAGGAGTTACATGCGGACTATCGCCTTCATCTTTGTTGACATTATCACAATGGTCTGGCCGTTGTGTCCTTCAGCCCTGTATTTAATCTACAGAGGGTTGGGATTGTTCTCCTTCCGCTGTCCATATCTAGTTCTTATTTAGTACTGCACAATTATTGCTCGCCCTGTTTCCACTGAGTCCAAATACACACTGCCAGCCCAGGGAATTTAACTCACAATTACTAAGTCACTAAATTCACCTAGTCCAGAGGACAATCCTGAGTGGAAACAGACAAGCAATAACCGAGCAGCACTAAAGAACCAGACAAGATCTCCCTATACATGGTTAGCGGGAAAAAAAACAATTTACCCCCAGATATTAAATAAAGGATTCAGTTCAAAATTCCTTGAACGTTATCGTGCTTGACAAAGGTCAGAAGGCATAACGGCCAAAACATTGTGATAATTACATAGATGGCAGAACATTTCCCATGGAAATAGCTATAGACTTACAAGGTTGCATCTATGGGAAAGGGGTCGCAGGGTGGAAAATAATTAGTCAACCACAAGGATGTGGAGGCGCTTTGAATCAAGGCTAGAAAGTGAGAATTGATCAGCTCCAGCACAGATAAGGCAAGACTACCCCCTTTTTGGTTTGATCTATTTGCAAAGAGAGGGTATAACAGGAGGAGTTTGATACTTTCTGGAGCAGTACAAGGAACCAACCATTTTCGTTTTTAGATCTGAATAGACATTTAAAGCAAGAGACTTCTATATAATAAATGCGAATGTCAGGGTGTCACTTTTTCAACTTTATTGCTAGAGGGCGTAAGCCCAACATATCATGCCATTTTGGAATTAGGCCAACTCCGTGAGCCAATTAAAAACATTCCTGGCCGGATTCGGACTCGTAATCCTGAAATTTGGGATTCCCAAGTTTTCATTACTGTGATTGTTTTTCGTCGATTTCTTTGTACGATAACAATTTTTATAATTTGCAAATAATCAAAATTAATTGTGAAATGCAAAGTCACCCATAAAATAAAAAAAATAATTGTTTATACGGAAAGAACCTCTTTACATTAATTTGTCTTTAAGTGGCGTCAGAAAAATTATCCTTGAACTTTTAAAAAGTATTTTTAAATATTAATGCAATACTTAAATGTAGCAATTAATTTTGAGTTCTGTAGTTTATTGCTGCTTATAGCATCTACTTCTCCTCTACCTGTTGTGATACAGGCACAATCAAGAGCTGTCCGCAGGAACTGTCCCGATAGGTAAGTTAATAAAACAAAAAATGATGTATATATATATAAAAAAAAAAAAAAAGCAAGGAATGATCATAAGTCAGTAGATTGTACTGATTAAAAGTTTAGTCCCATGTGGCTGTATCTATCCCTCTTGTGAACTATACCTATAGCGTTCAATTTTCTTCCTCCAGTCTTAATTTAGTTTCTTATTCAAGTCACTGCATTATAATTGCACATGATGCTTTATCTTGTAAACAATAATCAAAAGGAAAAAGATGCGATCACTCAATTTTCAGTGGTCATCTCTGGAAACATGGACTTAAAGCAGCATGAAGGTTTCTGGTTACTTGGCAAGAGCAATAAATTTACTAAACAGTTTTTGTTAACCCTATTTAAAATAGCTTACTTCAAAACTGTTCTAGAGATAATAGTATTCAAAATAAAAATACTTGTCATTATTCAAAGACCAAACAAAACTGGATTTATGTACACATACAAAATACACACGTGATAAAATCAGCTTTCACACCCAAAACATACATACATACATACATATTATGTCATTCACACCCAAAACATACATACATACATACATATTATGTCATTCACAGACAGTACTGTTTCGCTGTATCACAGCTCTGCAGTGCGACTAAACTTCCGAATGCCTCAAGCCAGGATTGAAACACAACTAATTTGGTGTCAGCCAGAGCTATCTTCATTCGGTAGAGTTACACAACTAAATCAAGCGTATTGTTTTTACAGATGTAAACAAATGCCAATCAGCCAAAGTTTTCCATTCATTTTACTGAAGAGCTTTGCATTAGTGCAGGTGGCTGTTGTTTATAGAATTAGCTTATCACTCAACAGTGCTCAATTGAAATGTATTTTCAAGAGCTAAATTATGTCATTCACAGACAGTACTGTTTCGCTGTATCACAGCTCCTCAGTGCGACTAGGCTTCCGAATGCCTCAGGCCAGGATTGAAACAACTATTAGAGCAACACACAAATTATCAAGACAAAGCAACACTTATACCGCTTTCTGACCATATTTCAACTTTTAAGTTATAGTAAAGTTTTCCAGCATATTACCTCATGGAGTGGAATGTTTGCATTGCATACGAGAAGTACCAGGACCAATACTCAATTTCTCCCATTTCCTATATTCTTAAAATGCGTAAGTAGCATAACTGAGAGCAGAGCAGGTAGAATCAAGAAATAATTCAAATTCGAGTCGTCTGTTACATTCTCTTCCTGCTAATGGGAAAATTATGAACCCCCTCTCTTATTACCAGTTATGGGTTGAACAGCAGTGTAAGCACCCTAGTCTAGAACTGATGTTAATTCAAAACCACTCCCATTACCATAAAGTCATGAAAACATAATTTGTGGATTGAATATACCTTGTAAAAAAACAAAGTCTTTTACTTGATTCTTGGGACAGAAGACAAAATTAAAACAAAAATCTTTCTCCTGGAAGTCCTAAATCTGAACAAAAGAGTTGGACATCTTCAGAACAGAGGTCATAGGAAAAGGGCCACTTTTGCCGAAATCTACACAATTCACAGGTTGATGTCTAAATTGAACTGATTTACTCGTGAAACAAATATATGTGATCTTAGGTCAATGTTCATCTTTCCTTAATTTGGATGTTGCAATTTTTTTGTTTTGATTATCTAATTGTCATGTTGAATGGGACTTCAAATTAATTTATTAGCATCATCCATATGACTGTTTCAATGTTAGGTATATATTTTTGTTGAGAATACCAGATTTTGTCACTTATCTATGTATTAGCTATGCATAAATGGGTTAAGAAAAAAATGGTTATGGAAATCCAGTTTTCTTCAAATCTTATATTTCTACTGTGGCTACTTTATACAAGAAAATTTTTTCAGCAGATGTCATTGAATGGAAGCTAATTTTGAAGAACAAAAACTGACTTTTTTTTTCCTTAAACTATTTTCTTGCAATTACAACAATCAAGATATTGTTTATTTTAAAATTTGAAACCTGTTCATTGGAGAAATTTCTACATTTCTTTAATCATAAATGAAAGAAAAATAATAAAATAAATCCTCAAAGTGCAGAATGGAGTGCAATTTTGCCCTAAAATTTTATTACAAAAATTCATGCTTATGGTCAGAATTTAATAATTGCTATATGTTTTATGCTAAGACTTTTGGTACTTCTATAGTTGAGTAAAATAGGATTATTTTTGGATTATGTAAGCAGATATTTGAAGGCATGTCTCTAGGCAATTAACTATTGCCATAAACCGTTTTGGGTGTCACTACAGACACTTGCTACCAGAAAACGTCTGCTACTTATTCTAAACAAAAGCTACCATAACTCATTTTCTTAAAATTACAATACAAGAGAATAACCATAAGAATTAAACTCAACCAAGTCCGAGAAAAATCAAGATACCATGACATTTCAATACTGCTCTATCTCATGTTTAACAAAAGGTTTTAAACCAATCTAATTCTGACCATAATACTTTGATTTTGCATCTGTAAACTGTCAGTATTTTTTTTTTTTAATATTATTAAATATATGTAGAAACTTCTTCAATGAATAGGTTTCAAATTTAAAAAAGGGAGATAATCTAAATGGTAATTGCAGACATCAATATAATTTTTTTTTTTTTTTTATATCTCAGACCGGGAATCCATAGAAATTGCACCATATCTATGGATGTACAGGAATTTATACCCACTACACCTGTGTATGCAACTATTACATAGAAGACTAGCTATTTACATTCCATAAATAACAAAAAGCTTTTGATTAACCGCACCCCCCTCCCCACAAAAAACAGCAAGAAATTTAGTTTCTAATGTGTAAATGAATTTTTTGGCCATTGAGCTGTTCATCTTCATAGCTTTATTTACATTATTTGGATTATTGTCCTCACCTTTGTCGTCATATTTATTACCTCAAGGACACATGGCACAGTGGATAGTGTTGGTTAGATCCAGTGACAGGACCCAAAGAGTGGTTAAGGCAGTGGAGAACTTTCAGAGGGAAAAATTAACAGGAGATAACTGACATACATTAAACATGACACGCAGAACTAGAACAGTCTACCCCAGTGAGAGAAATAAAGGGTTCGGTTCGATATTCCAACCACCTGAAGAAGGCCGGAGTGTACAACGGCCGAAATGTTATAATAAACATGGCGACAAAGATGAGGACAATAGTCCGAATAATGTACATAATACCTCATCTCAGAAATATAAACAGATAGTGATAGGAGCTGCAAATATGGAGATTCTGGATATAGGATCATGGCCCACATATTTCCAATGATTTACAGAGCTCTCAGTGTGTGTATGTATATATATCTCCTTATTCACATAAATCCTTAGCCAACTGATTCCATGTCTATTCACTACATGGATCATTATTTTCCTTAGTTAAGTTGTTTATATAAATCTTACAACTAAAGCATTTTCATGTGTTTGCATAGTTTTGTGTTCAATTTTGCAACAATTCTAGATTTTCTGTGAAGTTAGATAAGCCTAAAACTTTGGCAATAGTTTGACCATCTCTGTGCACAAAGTTAAGCTTAGAAAATGTCACCAAAATAAAGGAAATGCATTTTAAAGTAAAAGTAACATTCTGAAGTTTTAGCCAAATTAGTGAAGCCCATTGGCTTCTTCACAGAAACCGTTACAGAGGTAAAGGCTACCAATGCAAACTTGTCTTGTTAAGAGTTCTGTATCATTTAATCTAATGCTTCTAAAATTCTCAGGTTTGGTGTTTGAATGAATCTAATTTGGCCATCATAGCATTGCTACTGATCAAAGTTTCAGGTGGATGTTATATATGAGCTTATGTTGATACACATTGTATTGAGAATACCTTTTCAATTACTTCCACTGTTCTTATTACTCTCTCTCTCACAAGGGAGATTTAATTCACTGATCTTCATTTGTGACCATGTCAATTCAATCATTCACTCCTGTGTGCAATATATACATACGTGTGTACCATCAAAGTAGGCAGTGACTACTCTTAAAGAAAAGTCAGCAGCTACATTTTCCTTGTAACACAATATGCAATAATCAAACAAAAATATTAGTTACTGATTATTATGCATAAAATGCAAAATTGTTTTTTGTTAATTTACTACATAAAAGTCACAAGCTGCCTACCCTAAATAATTACTGACAGCATGTGCCTGATAGATATATGCATACACAAAAGGGAATGATGGAATTGGTAAGCGAGATGGAAGGATACAAATGAAGATCAGTCAATTTAAGATCCCATTAGGCTCATAACATTCACCCCAAACTGACCAGTAGCAATGTTATGCTAGCCATAAATTAGATTCATTTGAACACCAAAGCTGAGAATTTTAGAAGCATTGGCCACCCTCCCACCAAAGTTTATATTTGACTAAAATATAACTGATGATAATGAGATTGCCACCAAAATTATTCAAAATGCACTTAATGTGTCGAAGATGAACAATTTTTAAATTATCTGAATTCTACAGGTTTTTCTTACTAACCTAGCATTTGTTTATTTTAATATATTAGTTAAAATAAAAGCATTTGTTCATTTAAGGGTTAAACTTTCTTAATGGGGGACAGAAATTAGCTCCACAAAGTCCCAGATTTTTCTTTTTCATAAGTTAATTTTAAAAGAGTATAACAAATTGAAATAACTTTTATATGGGCTTATTACGGATTTCTTGTTAAGTGCATATTAACAAATTGGGAACTGAAATGAATTCACAACAGTTACATTTCAAGCAGAGCTGCAGATTGACATTTTAATAAAAAAAAAAAAAAAAAAAAAAAAAACCCACACACTTTCCTCAAACTTAATTTTGATTTATGGGCTGAAAAGTTTTCTAAAATTTAATTTTACAAGACAAATTTACCAATTCACTGGCCTG
Organism: Acanthosepion esculentum; assembly: GCA_964036315.1. Classification (NCBI taxonomy): domain Eukaryota; kingdom Metazoa; phylum Mollusca; class Cephalopoda; order Sepiida; family Sepiidae; genus Acanthosepion; species Acanthosepion esculentum. The sequence goes on along the minus strand of OZ038517.1, from coordinate 32,332,200 downwards.
AGAGAGAAGAGGTGGATTCATGCCGTTCTCAAGGCTATTTTTGCACATGAGTGAATATAACGAACTAGATTTGAATTGGAACTCTGCTCTCACATTTCCAATTCTAAGCTATATCACCAATCATCCAAGATTACATCACCTGGTATTCCCAAGCAATTATTCATCTAGGTACTTATCAGGTTTGACGTCGCTTAAGTTTCATGATCACGAGAACCAGTGTTTCAACATTATATAGCAGTAAGTCCAGTTGACTAATAAGCTGCACAATATATAAGCTTTGGGTAAATCAATAAAAAAAAAAGTGTGCGTGAGTGAGTGTTTAACCCTTAACATAAAGCCTGCAATCCAACCTACACATTCTCTACCTTGCTTTAAAACTCATTAACAGAGTTATTTTCAGGTTACATAAGAAGGTATTTAGAGAAGGCAAGAAAAACGGCTCGGCTAAGGGTGACATTTCTACTAGAAGCTAGGTTCTTGCTCATTAAGCAATAGGAAAAAAAAAAAAGTAATGACAAAGATCAATCACAGGTGTTAGGATTTGTTAAACAAAATGGGGTGAATATCTTGTCTGTTGCTAATTACTTTGCTATTATATTGCCAAAAAGAATTATAACACATGCTAGTCTGTATAGTAGTGTGAGTATTTTCATTTCGAGTGAATGGCAACATTGGGTGCATTGAAATGCTTCCTCCACTCCATCAACACTTAGACAAACATTGCTTAACTGTTTTTTTTTTTTTTTTTTACCCACCTCCTTTTGAAAGTTGAAGAAAATCTTTTTTATTTACAACAAAACCATTCTTTCTTGGCTACAAATCAGGTGAGAAATGTCAACACTGAAAAAGGGTAGATAAGAAAAAAAGATTTTAAGTCAAAAATTACTTCATTACTATGAGTTTATTATGTGTGTAGCTGTCCACTTTCTTTGGCTGTTTTTCATTGTCACATCTTTGGAAAGGGAAAGAAAGAAAAGAAAGAAAAGGCAAAGAAAAATATGACATTCATATTTTTTTTCTTTTAAGAAATAGAAAATCAAATTTGGGATAGGGAGAAAAAACATTTAGACAAATTACTCACTGTAAGAAAGCAAATTCTTTTTCTTTTGTAAGATACAAAGGAGGCAAGTTGGTGCTATGAACTTAAAATTTGGAAGGTAAAAATATTTCATTACAATTAGATGCTACACAAAAAAAAAAAAAAAAATCTCTCTGAAAGTTTTTATTAGTATTTCTTTTCCTACATTTCCTTGGAATTATTGTATTGTACCATTTTTTTTTTCTTGTTGGTTTTGCTTCAATTTGTTCTACTCTATGTTCTTGTGTTTTTGCATGCTTACTGGCCAATTACTTTGATTAGAAGGCAAATATAAAAAGACAAAGATTAAAGGCTGCCATTTTAATCTTAGACTGCCACTGTTGTATTTTCCCAACAAAAATTACTGCAGGTAATCTACTTCAGTTTATGTCTTTATTAATACTGGACTAAGTTCTGAGTGCTCATACATACAAATTCTCAAGTGATGCCAACCAATGAAAGTAATAAAATCCCTACACAGAATAGAACTAGGAATCCAGCAACTGCCTTAGCTGCAATCATTTCTCAGATTGTTCAATGAATAAAAAGATACTTTGGGTAAAAAGCCTCAACTTTTTTTTATTATAGTTAATCTCAAGAGACAAAAATGAAAAAAAAAAAAAAAAAAAAGATTAAAAATATCAAGAGAGAAGAGAGGGATGGAGAGAGAAAAAGAAAATGCTGTTTTCTATATTTCATCTATAAATTAGATCATTGATAATACAGATGCATACATGTACAGGTCTTTATTTTTTTTATTATTAATATTATTCAATCATTTTTGAAAATTCAAATGAATATTTTTTTTTTTTTTTTTTACAATGTGGAAAAAAAAAATAAAAATAAAAAAAATGGTCACAATTTCAAAACGTGAAGCAAAGAAAAAAAAAGAAAGAAAAAAAAGAGTAGCAGAGTTTATGCAGTTCTGCCTTCAAGGGGGATGGTTAACTGGTGTTGGTGGATGGGTGGCTGAAGGTATACATAAACGCAGAACAAAGAGGAAAAATATTAAAAATGTTTTTTCTTCCGAAAGACATGAATGACCAAGGAATATAGTAGGAAAAAAAAAAAAAAAGGTAGAGAGACAAGAAGAAATGAAACCCGAAATTGTAGAATAGAAGAGGGTATAATACAGGGGAAAATGAAAAAGAAAAGTGGAGAAGAAACAAGTGAGTGATTGTTAAACCATTCTTGCCTCCACATTCAGTATAACTGTCCACTCACCAACAACAGCTATCTTACAAAAGCCAATGAGTTTATACAGATGCTTAAAAGGAAAAATTGAATTAAAGATGGGATTGGGGAAGAAAAAAAAGAAAGAAAAAAAATCACTTTACAGAGGAAAGAAAATAGACAATAGTTAATATGAAAGAATAGCAACAGAAACAAGAAGGTGGTGTATGTCTTCCAATCTGCCAGACCACTGTTCTATCACTGCCACCACTGTGGAAGTGTGAGAAAGAGAAGGAAAGAGATTGAGTGTGTGTAAGTGTGTGTGTGTATATATATATATACATACATAACTGTAAATAGCCCTTCTGCTTTTTCCTTCATTCATTACTTCTGAATTCCACCCAGCCTGCCCAAACAGTAGGTTGCAGGACAGGAGATTATATATATATATATATATATATATATATATATATATATATATATATATATATATATATAACACACACACACACACAAACACCAGTGGTAGACTAGTGACAGTGCTGATAATTTCATCTATGAATCATACAATTAGTGAATTAAGTTTGTAGGTAAGTAGACTAAAAGTCCTTAAGCTATGGCCACGGTAAGTTGGGAGGTGGACAGCGGTAGTTGTGCAGAAACTGGACACACAACCTTAATTTAGGAGTTGATTTTCTTTTCTTTTTTTTTTTTTTTAAAATCATGTAAGCTAGAATATATGCATTTTTTTTCCATCCAGTTTGTACATGTTTTTTTTTCTTTTTAAATACTTTTAATAACCCTTTTATGTGAATTTTGTGACCCACGTTTGTCCCCAAAATTCTTGACACCCACTAGGCTGTACATTGATGCCCGTTTTGGCAGACAAAAAAAAAAAAAAAATCCCACCCCCACCCAATTTCCCCACAGAGCTGTATAACACTGAACATGACTCAGCATACTGCTGGTCAACACACTCTTAAAAAAAAAAAAAAAAAAAAATCCTTTAAAAAATTGTATTCATGTTGTGTTTTTTTTTAAAAAGTAATTCAGTCTTTTACATTTTCCCTTTCCCTTTTACTGCTCCACGAGGTGGGGTAACAGGTCGCCCAGCATTCAAGCCACCATACAAGAATTTCTTTTTATCAGCGGGTTTCAATATCTGCAAAAGAGAACAAAAAATTATTTAAGTAAAGACCACTAATTCTGAAAAGAGTTTCTACGGCCGAAAGTATAGTATCCAGTAATATACATACATACACACACACACACACACACACACACACACACACACAATTATACTACTTTTTCAAGAATTTTAATTCAGATAATGATCAGTTTTTTATCTTAGTACTCCCTTCAGCAAAGGTTAAAAATGCAATTTTGTATTCTTGACAAATATTCCATAAAATACAAAGGCCAGCAATCATAACTATATTCCATCAATCAGCTTCTCACCTGGAATGAGCACATTAAAGTCTCATCAACACTCATCATGGCACCTGCATTATCAAATTCCCCACAGTAGTTGGGTGCTGAAAAAAGTGTGACAAGTTGTCTTTTTGCGAAAAATTCGTAACCATCTTCCACTACCTACAATAAGGAAATAATTTCAATTAATGCAGAGTAAAGTTAGACAATTTTATTAAATGTCACAAGAAAAAAAAACAAAAACAAAAAAAACCCACAGCCAAATGGGTCACAGGTTAGCAACATCTTATCCAATGATTTATGAAGTTACTCGAGCTCTAATGAAGTCAGAGAGAAAAATCGGTGCTCCAAAACTCCTCACAGAAAACCCATCAATGCAATCGGTGAAAATAAGATCATGCCAATTATGAATTAAAATTACAGATATTTAACATATTACTGTAAAATAATTCAAACACTACTCCCACTAATCCCACAGAAACAAAAAGTGACAACAAAACTGTAACCTGATGAACTCAATATAAGTGAGAAAAAGACTAGATCCACCCACCACAGCCAGATATTTAAGACTAGAACTACCTTGTTCCACAAAATTGTTTTTGTCTTGTGCCAGATTAAGTTAAATTTAATCTATACCTCTATGAGTAACAATATTTTTGTTACAATTAACATTATCTAAAAACCATTTCTTTGTTTACTAGAACTTGAGATGTGGAAGCCAACAAGTCAATTTCTGATAGCAAATCTGTAATTAGTTTAAATGTAACTCATTAGGAATCTATTTGAGGGTGATAAAAAGTTTCACAAATTTGATATTTCAAATAATCTTGACTTATCTCCCAAAATGTATAACCAGCCAATTCAATTAAGTTCTTAACTATTTTAGGTGGCAAATAAGGCTGTTAAGTGTAAATGTTTTCTACTTATAGCTAGTTGTTATAAAAAATAATTCAAGTTGTACCGCCACAAAAATAGTAAAATGCAAAAATATAATTACCTGATGAGCTCGACAAATAAGATCCAAATCATGTTTGTGTAAGAATTTGGCCACCACTTCAGCACCAAATGTGAATGATACACCACGATCATTTTCACCCCAGCCCATTGTTTCTTTGTCAGGATCTGACCACAATAAATCACACAGCAAGCCCTGATCTGGGACATCAGTAGGGCGCATGATTCTCCGGATTTGTTCCATTGACTGTAAATCAGGACTCAAACCTATTAAGAAAAAGAAAATAGATAAATAAAAGAAAAAATATATGATCATGTGCTGAAAAGAAAGGCACAAGGTACTTCAAAACATCTAACCAAATGTCGAGGTTTTATTTTTTCTCTCCTCTCCTAATGAACTTTAACACCACCATAAGATTCTAAGGCATCAATATTTATAAGTACTATGCAAAAACTGCCAGAATCTTGTCATTATCATTAGTTTTCTTATTGAAAATTATAACATTCGCTCATTAGAGATAATTCTATTTTATGTTTTACTGAAGTCACCAGTTCTTGAATTTTGAATGATCCAATCATATTCAAAGCCCAATAAACTTTTTTCTCTTTTTTTTTTTTTTTTTTTTTTAAATTATCTTTTGGAAATTATCAAATTTTTAATATTACTTAAATGTAATTTTTTTTTTTTTTGGCAAGCAGACAGGCCAACTGTCATAGAAAAGGTAAATAAATCCAAGATTCAAATACACCTAAGCTACATCACAACTTAACATACAAGTACAGTGTGCGATGGGTAAATTGTCGCTATTTTATATTATTAATTTTGCACATGTGCATTGTTTGTTTCTGTCAATTGCACAGTATAGCAGGGTCAGTTGGGCACTGTGAGAAACAGAGCCCCATGACAATTCAACCCACCAGAAAACTGGAAACTACATTCTGTACTGTTTGGCATTCATGCTGGAAGCTCCAATATGAACATTTCAGAGATTTTGAAAGTTAGATGAATCTAATGGTGATTATGAAGGTATGGCAGCTCTGAAAACTTACTTACAGAAGAGTTGCAGAAGATTCCAGTCAACTAGAGGCCATGGTTGAAGCCACTGGTGATTTTATTTGATAAATTTACTCTTTAGTATTCCAAGATGTTATTTTCATTTTTGTGTAATTTAGATGACAATTTATCGATAGCACCATGAATATTGAAAGGGAAGAGAGGACATTCTTAAAAAAAAAAAAGTTTGCTTTCTGAAGCCTGATGCAAAATACTCCAGTCTCAGTAATGTTTTTAAGAGCTGTTTAAATTCACATTGATAATGACAGAAAAGTAAGCTTCATAACTCTTAAAAGAATGTTACCAGGATTACATTCCTTTAAAATATCCATCTGTTGAAATCAGTTATTGTTTTAAATAATTAACTTCATAAACCAAGTCTGCTATTTAAAACTATGTTAGTTTTCTGTATAGAGTAAAATATTCAATATAAAGAAAACAGTTTCCAGTATAAAATTAAGCAAAAGTGTACAAAGAGGAAATGTAAACTCCAGTCAGCAGTAGAGCAGCAGATAAAAATAACGAGAAAGCAATTGTTAACAAATTAAACCAGCTGTTGGCCAACCAGTTTTAGCCAGTCCAACTAATAGTTTTTCAAATCTTTCAGTGTGAGTGTTTACATACATTATCATGTTAACCAGCTTACCAATGCTCACCTGCAGAAGTTTCCCACACTAGAAATACGTTTTAATACAAATGTTAAAGTTTAGAGAAAATGTTACAGTAATCTACATGCGACAACAGGTTTGATAGTAAAGGAATTTTTAGTTGTTTAAAACATCACTTAAAACCAAAAACAGGATGCTTGAGATCTGTTTCAAAAAACAAATTAAAAACTTAAAAATCTAAAGTTTGTGAGCATTCATTATTACTATTACAGCTGTAACTAAAACCATCAAACTTAAACTTTCAATATAAAAACAAAAATTTGTCAAAGAAATAACATTTGAGTAAGAAAATAGCTGTTACTGTTGAAAGGATATTTTAACCATTCCATTTTTCTAGGATTTCAAGATTAGTATTTATGTCTTAACATTTATACAATTCCTAATTTGAATTCTATTGAAAAATGCAAACTAAAAGCAAAATAAATTTTAAAATGTTGGCACATTTACATACTTCATTAACAATTAAACCAAATCCCACATTGTACATTCAGTCATATATTAATGGCTAGTGCAGTTAGCAAATCAATGTTTAAACAGTATATCTACAATTGCTAAACAAGTCACATGTAAATATAAACAAAAGGTTGACTGGTTAGGTTTTTAGAGATGCAAATTAAAAAAAAAAAAAAAAAAAAAAAAAAAAAAAAGATAAAGAATATCACCCCTAGCAAACTTAAGTGCTTTTTGAACTGCTTTATGAAAAAGCAAGATTGAAGAACAAATTTAGATATTTGTTTTATTTATATCTAAATGGGAAAGAAAAGATAAAGATCTAATTGTAAGATTCTTGCTTTAATAAAGAAAATATTTTGGGGGCCAATTTTTGGTTAAAAAATTTGAATGACCTATTAAACATTTGTTATGCTTTCTGCTAATAAACTAAATTGAAGGGAGAATTTTAAAATAGAACATGGGAAATTTACTCAATGCAAATCAGGCAATTGTAAATGGCAATTTTCATAGAATGACTTTACAAATTTTTCTTTGATTGTAAAAACTTAGAATGCAATATTCTTTATATAGAAAATGATACACACAGCATAATTCTTAGTACAAGAATTTACTGAATATTTCTGTATAAAATTATTCAAGATGAGTTAAATGAAACTGGTAAATAAACTTAAGGGAAGCAAGGCCACTTGTAGAGAGAAGCTGAGCCAACATGTGACGTGCATTCCTGTGATATCATCGCTTGCTGCCTATTAAAATCCAAACTGCCTGCCCCTGCCCCACTCCATAAAAACGAATAAGAAAAAGAAATTGCCCTTTTAATTGATACCATTTTATTTAATAGTGTGGGACCACACAGAAAGCAACAGGGGCAATCTCAGCATGTGGTACTTTTGGAACATGCTTGGAATCAACCAAGGATTGACACAAACCTTGTGAGGGAAATTGGTTAGACAAAGTTATTTGAAAGTTATCAATGGTTATGTTAGCATGAAGTGGCACATCATTGTGACCAAGGGTTTGAACATGTACACTCTCCCAGAAACTGTAACTAAGGCAGGCTCAGCATAGTTCCAACATGAACCACAGGACAGGTGAACTCTGTGGGTATTGAACAAACATGTGTCTGAACAAGTGTCTTCAACAGGGATTGACCAGACACCAGTGTGTGCTTGGAAAACAAGTAACCAGACACTATAAAACCAATGTAATTATGATGGGCACTGAAAAATTATCTGCCTGATCAAGAAGCTCATCATATTTGGTCAGATTCTAGAAAGCAAGTTGGAGGAAGAAGAAAAGAAAAAAAAAAAAAAAAAAAAAAAAAAAACCCACATTACATGAATTTTACCAGGCTGAGTCACTAAACAGAAAAGCACTTATATGTCATTTAAAAAGAAAAACAATAGCTCAATACTTGAATGAACAGTGAAATCTTCCAGAGACAGCTGAGAACCACTAAAATTTTTCACAAGACAATGAAATTAAAGCTCAACATATTGGGAAAATATTCGAGACCGATATAAAACTAGAATTTGTGACCAGATTATATATATATATATTATATATATATATATATATATATATATATATATATATATATAATACACACACAAGCAGACATTTATTTAAACAGTTAATATCCACCATCTAAATGACCCATTTTAACTAGTTTTTAATTAATTAGTCTGGGGGTGGGGGCTGTGGTAATGTTCTAATATCCGAACATGCTTGGAAATAAAGCAAAGACTGGTTTTGCTGATAATCTATAGTTTTATTTTTTGGGGAAGACTGGCAGGGTTTGTTTGTTTCAAATTAAGTCACGATATAGAGAATATGAATTTATGAATAATAAAATAATGTGTTTCTACAAACCTGTAAAAATTAAATCGGTTCTAGCTAGATGAAGAGTTTATTCCCTTCCCCACCATGACTGCTACTATAAGCACACACAATATATATTCATTTGTGATCTACTTTTAAATAATATCTCGATAAGATTAGTATTTCATGTAAAAAGAGTAATTCCAATAATTCCTTTATAAAGTATTTCAACAGCAGTGCAAGACACCCAAGTAGGTTTGGCTGGTTTTCAAGTTCACCAGCTCTGCAGTTCATTCCACCTGCCTAAAAGTTCACCACCGACATAATAGAAAGAAAACAAAGCTAATTAAAACAGTTCGGCTGTTGAAAAATTAGTACACTCAAACAAAAGACAGTTACACTAGCCAATCCAATTAAACTGAAATTCAACAAATCAGTGAGAAATTTCCCTTCTGAAATTGTATATTGTTTATTCATTAGATAAACATGTTGGAGGTGAGAAACAAATACAGCAGTAACACAACTGATACCCTAAATATTTTCATTAAGTTTTAGTAAATTAGTTTTAATATCATAGGATTCTATTTATGGCCACCATCATAAAATCAATCTATATATACTCACCTCCATGGCAACAGAATATTTTTTCATCAATAATTGCAGCAATAGGCAAGCAGTTGAAACAATCTGTAAATGTTTTCCACAATTTGATATTGTATCTCCGTTTACCTGAAAGTAAAAAAATAAAAATATTAGCATCAGTTTTTATTTAGCAATTATCACAAATCCTTTTTTACTTATATTTTTGTGAAATTTCCAATTTAATCCTCAAATATAAGCAGAAAGTGAGGAATATTTCACCATTCAGCAACACTTATTTCAGTGTTGATAAGAAACATTTGTAACTTTTGTTTGCTACTTTTAGATTATCTCTAAAAAGAACCATGCAGGAATAATCAAACATTGTTCTGTAATCAATATTATCAATCACAAATGTCAAGTTTGTCAGTCTATCAACTCTTAAATAACATTAAAGAATTTAATTAAGCTCATTCCTGACCTGTGACAAAATCAACCTGAGCATATGAGGGAAAATAGTAATTATGATCTAAAACTATTGACCATGATTAGCATATAAGATCAATTTAAAATTACTTAAAACCTAACTACAGATAACATTAAATGAAAGTAATGGCAAAAATCAATAGTGAACATACTTGTTACATTCCTGCTTCGTTCATGTAGTTACATTTTCTTTGTACTTGAAGTCATCAGAGCAGAAATTGGTTTATGAAAAGTGATTGATACATGCAGTTTCATATAAACATTTAAGCAATATTTCAAGGATGAAGACATGAAATTAGGAGATAAATGATAGACAAGAATATCTACTTTAAAACTTATACAAAAATTTGTTATGGCTGCTAAAAGATTCACTGGAAGAAAGCCATTCACTGAATAAAATGTCCTATAGCTGTCAGTATATATTTTAAGGATTTGATAAAAGTAAACATCAACATTTATAAAGGTTTTTCAGGAAACTTATAATATTGAGCAACATTTAACAGTTAAATGAATTTTTGGTCCTATTCATAACAGGCTGTTTAAAAAAAAAAACAAAAAAAAACTGCCACCTTAATGGGTTCAAAATGTCAAACACTGCCAAATAATGCAGGGGCAGGATAAAGAGACCAAAATTCAAGACATTATCAGGTTTAGTATGCTGGTGGTGGTGTATTAAAATTCAGAAATTTCATACATATGAACTAAAATATCAAAATTTGAACATTTTTTTAAAATTTAATGTTGACCAATTTCTTAATTCAGTTCTTTTGTTCTTCCTCTTCAATAAAATTTACTATTTTAACCTCTTGCATAGAGTGTAAATGGAGGGAGAAAAAAAAAATAAAAAAAAATAAAAGGCAAGTTTCTCCCTGCGGAAGAGTGTAGACAAAATTAGATTAAAGGAAAAAAAGATTACCACCATACGCTGGATGGAGGTGACAATTATATTTAAGCAGTTTTAAGAACTGCTCTGACATTATGCATCACTTGAAACAGCCACAAAAATGGTGACATTTTACACATCATAAGTGAAACAAAGACATGGCCTTGACTTATTTTCATTTTTAACCTGTTTAGATTTTGTAAAAAAAAAAAAAAAAAAAAAAAAAAAGATACCGAGGAGGCACAAATTCACAGAGAATTTCCTTTCCGAAATAAATCAAACAAATAGTTGGCAATGTGTACTCACATTCCGATTTAGGATTCAAACTATGAACTTCAAAAAGGGAATAATAGATAAAAATATGTAAACAGTGATAAATATTCTGGACTGAATTTACTTGCTTAAAGCATTGTTCGAAGTACACCAGATATAAAAGTCATCTCCATAATACAAGCATAATGGACATGAGAATTAAAAATACAGGCAGTGTTTCATTAAAGTTATTTTAATACAAGTCTACAAAAATACCAGATTTTCTAACAGTGGTACCATGAAATATCTTCAAAAGTATGGTATACATAGCATTTTAAATTTTAGTAACACACCTTGTATATCAAACAAAATCTTTGATTGCCACTTTTTGACTGAAATAGAATTTTATACAAATCGCTGAAAGACATTTGTTGAATGCCAAATGACTATATGTAGATTAGTTTTCTTTGAAAGAAAGGAAAATAAGTTTCTCGTGACAAGTTGTTTAGAGTGTGAATAAACTGGACCAAAATTGAAGATTGTTAGAAATCTGATCCTAAAAATTAAGTTAAGGATTCATATAACTAAGCCTTTAATCTGACAACTTAAATGGCACTCACTGCAAACAAAAATGAACTTCCACAATTGATTCCAATTCTCAAAACATTACAAATACTTAGCTTCCTACATATGGATGTGTTCATGTACTACTAACATTCCCAATAGACTACAAAAGCAGTTAAGTTTTTGAACCTAGGAATAAACAAACCAAACTTACTGGAAAAAAAATAATAAAAAAGATATATAAAAGGGCAGCTATGAGCGAGTGAAAAAGTATGCCGATTTAAATGTAGAGATGTTACGTACATTAGCATACTAACATGAATAATTGATTGACATAGCTGAGGCACCCAACAAGTACTTAATTGTTAAGAATAAGGCATTTATCAGGATTACTTTCACATAACCAAAGGATCGGTTATTAACTAAATCAGATATAAATTAAGCTTATGCTAAATAATGTTGAGCAAGACTAGAGTTAGGAAGAAGAAAAAAAAACAACATTTGCATCATAACCATGTTTACTGCCTCTACTCTCTGAAACTAAATTGGCAACTCAATATTTAGGTCAAGTTTAAGTTATGTTTTGTTTTTACAAAGAAAGCTTTCTATATTTGATATAGGTCAATCAACAAGAGTAAAAATTATCAGCTCAATTAAAGATTTCTCAAGCAAAGACTTCTAAATAGAATTTTATGCATTTGCAATAAATTAAGTAGCATAACTCATGAAGAACTGGATATTATATCAATAAGGAAATATATGTTAAGTAAAAAAAAAATCTACTGGCAACTCTTAAATTTTTCTGAAGCAATACAAAAATTGAATCTTGACAAGAATGAGCTCTGAAGGTGGGGGACTGCTTTTTTTTATAGATTAGATAGGACAACAAACCACTTCAAAAAAATTTTAGAGGATAAATGTTTGAATTAGATCATAAATATCCATTTACCTCTAATTTGAAACTTTATGAAAACAACCAATATATATAACCCTACAATTTCAGACTATATAACATCACCATACCAACAATGTTCCATAAATTAATCCTCACTGCATCTTTTCATTGGTAAAAATGAGGAAGGATTCAAATATTTTACTTAAGGGTGTAATAAATCCTAAATATAGGAGCAATTATGCCATGAAAGATTTCAAAAATTAGATTAAGTACATACAATTTCAAATTAGATTTAATTTGATGAAACTGTACATTATGAAACAAATTTGAAAACTACATTGTTTTCAGGAGAGGAAAAAAAGCATTTAACCAAGTTGTAACCTGTTAACTATACTAAATCTTGTTTTGCTATTGAAACGATGGTTGGTACTTGTCTTAACACATCAAAATCATTGCAAAAATCTTCAAAATCATGACCATCAGGAAAGGTGGGCCAGGTTTAAAAGACTAAATTAAAAACAAATACAAGTTTGGACCTGTAGCAAAAAAGGAACATAAAAAGCTTTCAAAGCAAATGTTTTTCTGTCAATTCTTTGAAGTGTGATAAACAGTGTTTTGCATATTCCTTAGTGAGTCTAAGTAAAAGAAAACTAAGTATTTGTGAAAACTGAGATTGTGTAAATACTTGAGATAAAGGGTGGAGGAGGTATCTACTCAACTCACTCCCAAAAACTTGACCAAGTCTCCCCATTTTAATTTTTTTTTTATTTTTATGAGAACGCCCCTAGCTGAGAATATTCCAGTCATATAGTATAACCATTTATGCTTTTCTTAGAAAGTGAAAGTAAAAAAACCCCAAAAAACCCTACAGACAAGGTGGCATAGCATTTGATTAAATTGTGTAATAGATGAAATCCATGTCCTTTTGGCATTTTAATCTTATATCTTCATTTTCCCCCTATAAAATCAGCTTTTGTTTACTTGATCAAAGAATAGTTTTGTCTGGTTGATGTAAAAAGTTGAAGCCAAATATTTCATCTCTTTTCCTAGTAAGTACTAGGAACTGTACTTAGGAAAAGAAAAAAAAATTGTGAAAAGTAATGACTAGCAAATAAATTTATCAACAGAAATCAGTCATCGATTAAAAATGTATTATTGCACAAGCAAATTGTGCTACACATAGCTTAAACATTAAAAGTAAGATGAAATTTTACCATCTCCAATTGATGTTTTATAATTTTCACTGCTCATGTAACGTCAACTTTAAAATTTGCCATTCACATATTCTTTGAATACTAATCAGTTATTTTGCTCATCCAGCAATAATAGATCAGTCATAAGAGAAAATGAGAAAAAGCAATTGAAGTAAATTATTTCTATTTCCTGCTATTAAAGTCAGGTGAAAGCTAACTGGAATAATCTTCTGAAAAAATTCCAGATTACTTTTGATCTATCCGAACAACCATACCAATTACACTAAGGTCTATTTATAGACACAATAGCAAATGTTAAGAGTAAGTCTATAGGAGACAGTTGGTAGCAACTATGAAAAAAAAGCGCTATTCAGCTAAAGTGGAGAATATTTTCAGGAAACAGATACATGTTAGTATCTAACATTTAAATTGTTTCATGAATCTAATTAAAATTAAATAAAATCAAAATGCAATTAGAACTAAAACTAAGTAGGTTTGTTTATATATAGGACACTTTTTCTGACAAGATTTCCCAAATATTTAGACTGATAGATGTAGTTGGATAAAAAAATACTGCTTAAGGGAGGGGGGGGGACCACAAAGATTAGAATATTGCACAAACAAATCTTAGGACTACAAAATAAACATCACAACCCATCCCAGATAAAAATGTTACTCAAAACTAAAAACATTAAAAAGATAATAACCATAAAAAGGAAGACAATTTTTAAACAATTAAAAGATACCTATAAATACCTAAAGAACTTACGCACAAGAATTGCTTTTCATATGGTTAGTATCGATTTCTTGGTGAAAGTTATGCATTTAGTTAGAAATGTCCTGGGGAGGGGGGGGGGGGTTACACTGCATGCTATAGAAATTAGAGATCACATTTTTACAAATACTAACATTAGAATTTAACAGTTCCAACAAATTTGACAAATGCTAAACTTGAAAAATTTTGAATGCCATGGACAAATATTTCTTAAAAACAATTTGTAATCAATTTTTTTTTTGTTTGCATGAAACTTAAATATTGAATGTATTATCTAATTAATATATTGTCTGTTTAGAATAAAACTAAATACTTTCATTAAAACTTAATACTTACATTTCTGTAAGTATTCATTTTAACCTCTAATTACATTGGCTGTTTTATACATGAGCAAATCTTTCTGGGAAATTATATAAGCAGTTGATTTGAAAAAATATGCTGATGAATAAGTCACACCTTGGATAAAAAGCTTCAGATATTAAGTTTCCAATAAAAAAACTAAAAAAACTTTTTTTTTTTTTTTTTTTAACTTTATACAGCTTTTGAGGAAAAAGCTGCCAAAAATTGAAGAGGAAATAGAGACACTAGACTACAACTGAGTGTGCACGTCTCAAATATATAAATTAATAGCCCAGGGATTACTATTACACTTGCTGAATTAAAATGCAATATCTGATCATAAAATAATTGGCAAGAAACATCACAAGTATTAAATCTTATTTAGGTGTTCTCTATCAATTACATAAATGAAGATATGTAATGTAATCAATTATCATCTGTTTGAATATTTAAATTCATAAAGAATGCTTTGAAAACAAAAAATATTTCAATCATTCATCAGAACCCCCAACATCACATCTAACTAGATTAAAACATTAGCCAATGCATAATGCCAAATATTTTCCCATAACTTAAAAAAAACCTCTTGTAAATTTATAAGGAAATAGTGGAAAGTTTTCAGTCTAACCCATTTCCCAAAATCATATCAAATTGACCAAACATCAGAATTGGTTGAGCAGAGAACTTTTCAGCAGCCTCTCAAAGTAAATAAAAATATTTTTACTTTATCAAATGGCTTTATTTAAGATTCTGGGAAAAATAGAATCAAATGCCACAAAAACTGCAGTCTTGCTAAAAATTCTCTTAAAATGCGTGTCAACTAGCTAGTAATATAGATATTAAGCATTAGAAAATGTAAAGTTTTTATGAACATTGTCTTTTACAATAACCAAGTCGCTAGTATGTACAACTTCAGTCCACTCTCCAATATTTGCAGTAAATAAAAGAAATCTTTCATAACATTTGAGATATGTAAATTTTTCTGATGTAAACAGTTAAGAACAACCTAAAAAATTCAAAAGGGAGATTTTTTGAAACTAATGGATTCTATAAACCAATATACTGGAGTCTATTCAAATACTTTGAACTAAGTAAAATTTATTGCAGTCAAACAAATCAATTTAAAAAACAAAGTTACGAACTAGTTATACAGTTGTTAATAGTCAGCAAGATCATACTGTAGAATAATCATTAATAATACATAACATGAATCATCTAACCTTTAAAAGACAGGATATAATTTGATAGAACTGCTAGACTGACTAAAACTCAGAAACCATATACAGATTGGTATGTTTTCACTTAACTACCTATTAACTCCATTTCACCTAAGTGAATACCATGTTAGTATGCCACTGAGTGACATAATGAAGATTATACGCATATATACTGAAAGTGCATGCGCGCGCACACACTAGACAACCTACACACTTCAAGTAGTTGGCTTTGAAAGATTCCATGGTTCAAAGCAGACGAGAACTATATAAAGTATTATGCTTGTCTAAGATGATATTCCTTTTGTCAGACACTATTAATCATGAAATAAATTTTCTATCTACATTGTTCAAACAAAGTACCATACTAGAGGAAAAAAAAGAAAAAGAAAAAAGCATTCCCTCAAAGTCGATCAACACATTGTATATGCAAAACTATACTAATATAAATTACATTAAAAAATTCTATGCAAAACATTTGGTCTTAAGGCATTATAGTCCAAATGATAGCTTTTCTTCTAATGCTGTTTTACACAAGTCATTCATGTAATACTGAACAGGCTTTTAATTTTATTTTGATTACACAAGCAGATAAGCAATTCTTCTGGACTGCATACAAATATTTTATTTCTATTTGTTTCACTCCAAGTAACAATGCTTCTAGAATGCAGGGGCTATGAGGAATGAAAGCAAAAGAGAATAGAGAGGACCGAAGGACAAAAAAGGGAGAGGGCTCAAGATAACGATTGGCATTGGGAATTGTCTTTGCCGCCAAACATTTGCTCACCAGGGATATGGGCCTACACTTATATTGTAATGTTGTACATTCCAGCACTAAAAAGTTGTGTTCTATGAATTACAAGATAATTTTAACTTATTTAATTCTATAGGCCAAACTACCAGAAATCTTTATCAGGAAAGTTTAACCCACACATACAACCCCCCCCCCCCAAACACAATGCAACCCAAAGAGCAACTGATAACTTAATTATTCCTTCGATGTGGTGTAATGGTAAGCAAGTTGTTCTTGCTAGATAAATTATAACTGAATAGGGAGTTCAATCCCAATTGGTGTCCCCATATTTTCAGCCCTTTCCACACCTAAGCTATGCTTAGAAAATCAGCATGAAAAATTGGTATTAACTAATTAACTAGTTACAAGAGATTTGTAGTTTCAATGCCTCACAATACTAATTATTGTCATCATATGATTGTTTAAAAATTTAATGAGGACTTTAATATCTCCTATATTCTGACAGTAAGCTAAACTAAGTTTCAAGCCCAACAAAAAATATCAGTGATTATAACTTGATACCAGACAGAAAATTTAAGCATACACTTAAGTATGAGCCAAGGAGAATTTTTGAAAATTTTAAAAACAAATTCATTAAGTTTCTTTGTTTTGTTGCAAATAATAAAACACATAATTCAAAATTTGACTTAAATATAAATATTGATTTACCTTATCATTAGTACTCTACTTGTGTATAGACTAACTCCTAAATTTTACCCCCCCCCCAAATGTGATCATAAAAAGTTGCACAAGTACATCAATTATGCTCGTTTTGATGGTCAGTAAAAAAAGTTTATGCTGTAAAACAATAATTATAAATAAACCAAAATAAAAACTTTATAAAATAGTTATTTCATGATTGCTTTTATGAAAATACTTTAGTTTAAAAGGTAGAATAAAAACTTTTTAAACGGGCAGGATATTTTCACTGAGCATTGTTCAAGGTCCAAAGTGGGTGGAGCTGGATATTAATATCAGTCAAGTGATGGAGTCATTTTATAGGTGATAAGTGCTGACAACTGATGCTAGTGTTCTAATTTATAGTAGAAGTGATCAAAAGGGCTATAGTTACTTGTCCTTCTAAGAATTGGTTTGTTTGAGCACCCAGAACTTTTTTTTTTTTAGTGCCTTATCTAAATGCATCATTTGGATCTACGTTGAAATATAAAATTGTAATCCGAGAAATACACTGGAAAAGTTTTAAAAGTTCCTCTTTATCATTATGTAAAAATTCCCCCATTGACAGCTTGAATTGTACCAATATCTTGAAAATTGGCTAAAAATGTAGTTAAGTTAATTACTTGCAACTATTACAGGCAATTTAGTATAAATAATTACATAAATATAATTATCTTATTCTGGCCAATTTTTTTTTAATACACTGGATGATGCTAATACTAAAAACCATAAGAGTGGAATTTTCAGGTTACAGAAAATCCTGAATCATTTTCAAGTCTAAAGTCACTTTTACATATTTAATAGATGCAAAGATACACAAGATTTAAGATTCAACATATTCAAACTTACAAAAATGGGTACTAAAATGTTATCAGATTTTAACAATTAAGAAAATTTCAGGACTCGTACACAAGAAATTACATTTTACTTTAGAAAATTATAATCTAAAGGTAAGTTAATTTTAAAGATAAGGTTTAAGTGAACTATGAATCAGTTATGTCACATGCATGATACATGCTTAGGTGATCATGTATCTTGATACATGACTGACAAGGCAGATTTTCCCCCTGCAGTAGGTTGCCATTTCTTTCTGCGGTAGACCAGTTGCCATCCAAGGTTATAGAACCCTGTCTGTCCTGCTATTTACCAATAGCTGGGGGGTAGAAGAGGATTCATACCTTTCCCAAGGGTATTAGCACATAAGTGAATGTAATGGATTCAACTGGAATTCAAACTTGGCTTACCAATTCCTCAATCAGAGTCGCAATCCATTACCCCACCATGCCTCAAAGTTAAAAATTTTTAGAATAAAAATAGTGTTGAAATTTACAATAATGCAAATCAGTTTAGATTCAATGCCTGTAATTCACATTCTTTGTAATTCCTTGGAGTCATTCACTTATTCAGTTTTTTTTTAATCAATTTGTCCCACTCAAAGTGATAATGCCACTAAGACAATGGGAGTGAAAAAGAATAAGGAAACCCAATCCTAAACAAGTTATAAGCCTCTACTGTTCAAAAGACTGGGGAGTTAGCACATTTTGCACCATGATGGTCACAACTCTCCATCTTAAAATTGGGGTTTATGGCAACATTCAAAGCAGAATAATAGTACAATGGCATGCCAGTTCCTTTTCTACCGGTGACATTGAGGTTACCTAACCCAGCCTCTCAGAAGTCAAGGCAATACTTACAATGCAGCAGGTGGTTTGAATTCAAAGTTTTCCTTCTAGCCTTGCAATAGCATATAGAGGCTCACACTGACCAGGCTACACCCCACTCTCCAGATACAAAGGAATAGAGGGCATTACATTTGGGAATAACTTTTTGGCAAGTCCTGTAGCCAAGCTGTCAGCCAACCACCCACCTGGCCCTACTCAGAGATTTCTGTCTGAATTTACTTCCATCACCTTTTCCACATTTTGGATATTGCTGCAAAGCAGTGGAGGTTTAAAAATCATGGTTTCCCTTCCACCTTTGTCCATTCTCTGGCTTGGAGCTGGACTTGTCAGAGGCTATTTGAGACATGTCACAGAAGCATTTTATAGACCATGGGAACTTGACCTCACTACCACTCCACCAGCTATGACAACATTTGGAACATGTACATATGTAAAACATACATTGTGTTTTAGGAGCTCAAAAAAAAAAAAAAATTAAAGAGAACATTATTAGTTATTATTCAAACCAAAATCACCAGATGTTGCAGA
The DNA here is from genome assembly GCA_964036315.1 of Acanthosepion esculentum. NCBI lineage: Eukaryota > Metazoa > Mollusca > Cephalopoda > Sepiida > Sepiidae > Acanthosepion > Acanthosepion esculentum. The sequence goes on along the minus strand of OZ038517.1, from coordinate 32,312,707 downwards.
GGTAAGTTCAAGTATTATAATCCCTTTAGTATACAAAAAGCAGCTGCTTATAACAAAGTAAAAGTGACAATTCCCATTGTTTAGGTCACTGTGACTTAAACCACAACAAACAATAGTCAGTACTACAACTTGAATATCTTATGCAATATTAGTCATATATATATATATATATATACACACACACAATCTTAAAGTCTATAGGATAATCATAACAAATTCTTTGTTATTGCTAATAATAATAAAAAGGTAAAATAAATACATCTTAGTTTTAATTTAATATTTTCTTTTTGTATACTCAAGCCTTGAACTATGGAATGAGCCTTTACCATTTTCAATATTTTCTTTTGTAAATCAATCATCACTAAGTTGAAATTTGCATATTCCCACCAAATCAGCTTAAAATATTCAAGTTTCTTACAGTTATACTGTCAACACACTATTTTTTTTTCTAACACTTTCAGTTAGATTTAAAATCAGCACTTAACAATTACAAAATTGCTAAGTGCTGGAAAATTTCTTTACAGATTAGAGAATTATCAAGTACCTAAAAACTAAGCTCAATACTTACATTCATCATAGAAACCATATATCCTGTTGATGCTTGCACACTCATGGTTCCCCCGTAGCAGAAAGAAATTCTCTGGGTATTTTATTTTATAAGCTAATAGTAAACAGATGGTTTCTAAAGACTGTTTTCCTCTATCCACATAATCCCCAAGAAACAGGTAATTGCTTTCTGGGGGGAAACCTCCATATTCAAAAAGCCGCAACAAGTCATAGTATTGTCCATGGATATCACCTGCAAATAAATTTCAGTGAATAAATATTAGATTTGAAGACTTGATTTAAAGTGTAGAGTGGTTATAAACTCTCATATATATATATATATATATATATATATATATATATATATATATAAAAGAAATAGTCTTAAAGTGTGCTATATTTATGGGATAAAGTGCTCAATATCAGAGATAGAGCATGTGTAAATATAAAAGTGAACATAGAAGTCAACACTTAGAGGCAACATTGTTTCATGCTAGATGTCTAAGTGTTGACTTCTATGTTCACACACACATATATATAATACACACAAGTGCAAAATTATAGGGATTATAAGTATCTCCACTTTTTTGCAGAAAAACAGTATAACATGATGAAAAAGGCCCCAAACTCAAAAGACAAAGTTTTAGTATCAGAATGTTATTAAAAGAAAAGACCAAATAATTTTATTGAAATTCCTTAATCTTTTCTAGCCCATTCAAAATTCTGATTAAATATTTATGAAGGACACTATTGCCTTAAAAAAATTGATGAATAATTTTTACAAGAATTGTTTAAAATTCTGCATTATTTCAAGGCAGTTAGGTGATATTGTTATTCAGTGAAACAACATTTACAAATCAAAAATTGAAAAGCTCATAACAATCGCTTGTACCCAATATTAAAAAAAAAAAAAAAAAATTAAACTTTTTAGTGTATAAATGTTCCCAATTTGTAACTATGGTAAGTCATAAATGATATTATCCTTTTAAAGGGTCATGTGATTTAAGAGTTGTTTGGCACTCTGCAATTCTTCCATTTTCATTATTCAGTTTTGTTTCATTGTTAACACCTTCAAAATTTTACATTTTGTAATTACTATTTCAATATATATTTTTATTTCATGTATTTATTTTAGTTAGGGCTATACTCCAATTAAGTAATTTTTTGATTAAGTTACTAAACTTAACAAAACCCAAATTTCATAAAACATCTTCAAACATAAAAAGTCAATAAAATATTAGATAATTGCTGAAAAATGTCAATTTGTAAAAATTACTAGGTAGTAGTAATAATAACAAAAAACACACACGCTTAGATTTTGTAAATTTATGTCAATTCTGGTGATCCACAGTAGCTCTCAACACATTAAAACTTATCAATATGTCAATAAAGACAAGAAAAAAAATGAAATGATAATATATTACTTTTATGCTATAGGTAATGTTTATCTCAGGTGTATATCAAACTTTAAAATTTGCTAATTTTACTCAATGTGTCAAATATTTGGAAGATTTTTAAAACTGGTAACTGTTTCATTTACAAATTTCTTAAAAGTAAGAAAATGGTCACTTGTAAGATTTTCTGAAATCGACCAAAAAAGTCAAGATTCTGATCTATATAATTTCTTTTTGAAATAACACCAGAATATTTTACTTACTGGAAATAGCAAGTTTAATCATTTAGCTTTCAATTAAAGCTAAAACGAAATCAAGAACACTTTTTCATTTTTAAAAATTCATTTAAAACTTTAGGTATTAAAAAATGTAAAATTTTCGACAATGTAACTTTTATACTGAAAATCAAAAACTTACCACAGATTTTTAGTGGTGCCTCAAGTTCTAATAAAATTGGCTGACTGAGAAAGATCTCCCTTGACTTTAAACATAGTCCTCTGATTTCAGTTTCTGTCAGCTGAACATTTTTACCTGGTCTTGATCCACGAACTATAAAATAAAAAAACACAAAAACAATCAAAATCTACAAAATTTATAACAAAATAGCTACATTACTTATTAATTTTATGCTCAATGTAGTGTACCAGAAGAAGGTCATTACAATTTCATAACTTCGTACAGTAGTTTTTATAAATTATATACATATGTAGAAATAAATGTTAAGTTATACAATCCTACTCAAGTGCTTAAGAATATTTTAAAAGAATTGGAAAAATATTTATCAATTGTAGATATTTATACAGCTATGAATCAGTTTTATTAGTACCATTACACAGTACTGGTATTACAAAATTTCAATTGCATCTCTTTAAAGATAACATTGTTTTAGAACAATTTTTGTTGGGAGGGGGGAACAAAATACAGGTAAATAAATACATTTAACTTTTGCTGGTTTGTGCAATTAAGTCTACTCCTTATAGTCAAATACTATTAAAAATAATTTAAAGAGCAACAATTTGTCCTTCAGTACAGTTGTCAAGTAAACCATTACAATTATGTCAGGTTGATTTTGCTCAATATTGTAATATTTACAATTTCACCTGTGAAAAGAAATTGTTCATTAACATTTTTAGAAAAATGGCTATAAAAATAAGTTATAAAGTGATAGTATGCATTTTAATGGAAACGGGTCATCCGACAGTCAAATTTACTAGTACAAATTTTAATTATTCATGTATAAAAAAAATTTTTTTTAATCAGCTTTAATATAAACAAAGTTGCACATTTTCAAACTAAGTGAACAATATCGGAAGTTTAAAACGGTGCTATGTTATATATCTCCATAAAATGGCATAGATCTATTAAAAGGAAGTGGCACAATGTTTTCAGATTAGAATGGTCATAAAATGAGGACACATAGAACTAAAATCTTAAATAAGTAAAAGAACTACACACGCACACAAAAAAAACAAAAAACTCCTGATCCATTACATGTCAAAGAGCAGATATTAAACTTAAAAAAAATAATTTCCAAGACAAAACAAAGGAATAATAATACCGCACTACCTGGGACACAAAACAAACTATTGCATGACAATAAACCAAGTACAAAAAACACAAAAAGATAACATAGCAGAGAGACTCATTGGGGGTGAGAAAAAGGAATGCTTACAAATTCAAAAGCAGCACACTAATAGAGGCAACTATAATTGATAAAATAAAAAATAAAAAGAAGCTGATTTAAACCAGTTATGTATGTCCATGAAATTAGGTATCAAAAGAGCAATAGAATTGAGACTTTATCATGTACCAAATCTATACAGGAATAAATCATATCCAGTAATTTGACAGACTGGGAGCTGAAACGCCAATTATACTATTAGGGCACTCAAATTATAGCTCTTTACTTCAACATATTAGAGGTTTAAACCATTGTCTAATGCTAATGAATCAACTATTTACTGCCCACAATTTTGAAGAGAGAGAGAGAGAGAGAGAGAGAAAAAAAAAAAAAAAAAAAAAAATTCAATTTAAGAGTCAGCAAAATTTTAAAATGGTTTAGAAAATTAAAACAAATGGGCATTAAATAGTCAAAAAGCGTTCAGCAATTTAAATTTTGAGATAAAATGATGTTTGGGGGCAGGCTTAACTATGTAATTGAATTTATACATAATTGCACCTCTCTCCCACAGAGACGCCAGAACTGATGTATCCAGGGAGAAATACAGGGACTACCAGTGCTATGTTGTAATGTGTTGTACTCTACTCATAAGAGAACAACAACACACACACAAAAAAAGAAAAAAAAGAAAAGAAAAATTTCTTTTCAAATAAAAAAGAAATTTAGGATAGTTAATGTAAGTACCTTTAAGTACCTTGGTCAGCAAGTTATGTCTGTCTTCCAACTGTGGCCCTGAAAATTTAAGGCGGTTCTAAGTTATGTTAAGGAGTGAAATTAGATGCTGTAGAATAATCTATGTCTGGGGAAAGTGACAAGATGAGAGATGAAATCACTGTAAAATAATATTTACCCTTAGCTCACAAAAGGAAAAAAGAAAAATTTAAGGAAATTGCAGTTTACCTAGTCTTTATCTTCCTATCACAAACAGAACTAAGAAATGTTAATTTCCGATAGATAAAAAGAAATATCATGCAATAGACAATGAGAAACTTAGAACGAGTATATAATAAATTCAAGGTTTTATTTAAAGTGACAACACTACAGAATTTTCATAGATACAAAGCTAAAATCTTAATCCAAGTAAATAAAATAGATAAACTTTGATAAAATAAAGTTAATATAAATTGTTCCTAAAAACTAAGGCCTAACTTAAATTTAATTATATTTACCTAATTAATTTCAAACAGATTAAAAATCAATCACCACTTGTAAACTAATATTGCAGGTATTCAGATTTTTAACAGCTCAAGGTGTTCCCCCCAATTTCATCATATGGCACTTGGAATGAGCATAAAAGTACAATTTTCTGTTACCACTCAACCAGTAGAGAGGTATTTTAAGTTATAGTGACAAGATGTTAATGCCCAAGAGGAAATTAGCTTGTAACTGTATAACAGAGTCTTTATACATACTGAAAATGTTATGAAAATTACAGATATCAATGATGAATCCCCTCATTTCTCAATTATTAAAACACACCATTAATGTTTCATATGTAACCAACAGAAAAGTCTTGAAATCAATCTTTTTAAAATTCTTCAGTGACAATCTGAAGATTATAAGACTTTATCCCATATATACATTATATATACACACACACACACACAGGTAATCAATCCATTGATATAATCCAGGTGGATCCTAGTAATATTAATTATCAAAACTGACCCACAGAGAGCCCAATGTTTTTGTTTTTTTTATTGCAGTGTAAAAAAAAATTCAGAGTATTTCAAGCCATTCTATGCACAGCTACCATCAGGTCATAAATCAAATCATTGTTTCAAATTTATTTTCAATGTCAGTTGTCCACTGGAAGACGCCTCATCAAAGAGAATGGGTTTGTGTCAGCGATTGGTGTGAACGCAAGATATCTTATGCTGGGGGAAGCAATCCGAGGTTGGAGTTTATTCATGGCCAGAAGCTTCAAATTCCTAGGGTTTAAGATAGAGATTTCCTCTAACCTTAAAATAGTTAACTACCTAGATACCACCCTTAATCTTAATAAAACATTTAAAACTTACCATAAAGAGAACAAAACCCTCAACTATATTAATATCGATTCTAACCACCCCAGTACAATCCTAAGACAAATACACATTAACGTTTGTACCAGGATTGGTTAAGTATCGTCCACTGAAAAAAAATCTTTAATAAGAATAAAAGACTAAGCTAAGGTCACCCCAAAGAGTGGTCTCAAAGGTAAACAGTCTTACGCAACCACCATTAGTAATACCAATACACAAAAAGTGGAACATAGGTGTAAAAAAAAAAAAAAAAAAAAAAAAAAAAATCACTTGGTTCACACACACCCTTCTGCAAACTGTCAAGTATCAACCATGATCAGTTCTTCCTGAACACTTAAAAAATTCAACAGGAAATCAGTCAAAATTAGCTACTCCTGCACTGATAACATGTACCAAATTATTAATTCCCATAACAATTACATTTTAAGTAAATTCCATGGGCGAAAAAAAAAAAAAAAAAAAAAACTAATCTATCATGGAAATCTCCTATACTTGTAGAATTAAGGAAAATTGTCCAGTAGAGAGCAAGTGCAGATCTACTAGGGTTGTATACCAGGCAACCATTATCCCTAAAGAAAATACGACAAACCATATTTACATTGGCGTTTCTGCAGAATTTAAAAAAGAATCAATACATGTAGACACTCATTCACTAAGCCAAAATTAAAACACTAAACAGCCCTTTCGAGAATATTTTGGGAATTGAAGGAAATGGGCCTGAATCCTCAAATAAATTGGAAAATTCTAGGTTTCTAACACCCCCTATAGGTACAAGCTATGTAAAAAAAAAAAAAAAAAAATCAGGATAAAGATCAATGCAAAGTATTAAATCAACAGTGAGAACTAATCACAAAAAGTAGACATAGGAATAAATTACAAATTTCATAATACATGTGCATATATGTGGGGGTCTAGTGTACGTATAGTGGCATATGTGCATGGACATGTAAATGTACATATGTATGTATGAAGTTATGTATACATATAAGTATTGGACAGTAGGATCTATTCCATTAAGTGTTCGGGTATTACCCACAATCTATAAATCTATAACGACTAATTTACATTAATCTTAATGGGTCTAAGTTTAAACCCCCCAATCATTCATTAATAATATTGAACACCTATAGTACAAAAACTATTTACTGCGAATCCCAGAAAAACACACTTGGGGACAGTATAAGAAACACTGGATAGGAACTGATATTAAACTAGAAACAAAGGTTCTGGCCATAAATAAACTCCAATCTCAGACCACGTCCCCCAGGATAAGATATCTTACGCCCCCACTAATTGCTAACACAAACCCATTCTCTTTAACATGGCGTCTACCAGGAGGACTGACATTGAAAATAAATTTAAACCAATGTTCTGAGAGACACTTATGGCTGATGATAGCTGCGCACAGAACAGCTAGAAATAGACTATCTCTATGTTGAGGTAATTTTGGGTTTTTTGCTGTAGAGTGGTTATAAACATTCATTTCCTGACCATGAGACCCAGGTTCGAATCTCACCATGATGGATTTGTCAGGAAGGTGACTTCTTGATGTTATCGATCTGGTGGAGGCAATCCCAGTGCATGAAAACTATGCCACAGGTTGACCCAAGCTTTGGTGAAATTGGGAGCTGTTGGTGGTTGTGCTAGCATGAAGTCACACATAATCGTAATGAAGGGTTTGAGCATGCTGGCCCTGTTCAGATTGTTCATTACGCTAATAACATGCACTCTCCCAGAAACTGCAACTAGGGTCTGCTCAGCATAGTTGCAGTATAAAACACAGGTGGGCTCTGCAGACATTAAACACAAATGTGCATGAACAAGCATCTGCAATAGGAGCTAGCTAGCCATCCTCGAGACAGGCATCCTGCACCATTTAGATATACAATTTCCTTTTACAAAAAAGGAAGCATTTTAATATATTTGTATTTAGTCATTGATGCAATAATTAAAAAATTTGAGAGATAGAGAGAAAAGAAAAGGAAAAAAAGAGGGCACATCCAAGTTCTATCTTGGAAGGGGGGGGGGCATGAATTGCAGGAAGCTTTTTCATTTACGATCATTGAATATAATAGTTATTTACACTATTGCCCTAGTGTTTGTTGTTATCACGAGTGTTATCTCAGGTGTATATCAATCTGGGTAATCTACAGGGTAGAGGGTTGTGTTTGGGGTAGACTGTTCTTGTTCCACTGCTCATGTTTAGTTCTTTTTTATTTTGTACTATTCAGTTATTATTCACTGGTTTCCACAGAGTGCAAGTAAACACTGTCCAGTCCAGAATCACTATATCATCAAATTCATAAACCAATGCTTTTTATCCCATATAATTTGTTGTAGTGAACTTAGAACTTTAAACATAACCCGGCTGCTGATTAGTTTGTAACTGCTGCTGTCATACTCAGAATTCCCTGTAAGTTACCCAGATTTATACATACCCAAGGAAGGCTGAGGGCACAACAGCCAAAATGTTGTGATAACAAAATTGAGAACAATAGTCCTAATATAAATTAAGTAAATAACTATATTTACTGACCATAAATGGAAAGCTTACAATTCAGAGCACCTCCACCAGGTTTTTAAAAGGAATTTTGAATATTTTATTCATAAAAGTAATTTAAAAATATCTAATTAAAAACTGCTTAATTTTATTGCAGTAGTTATTTAACTATTCAGTGCAGATGTCCTGTAATTGTGGTCCTATTTGATCAAAAACTGAGGATTTAAAATTTTCTAAAAATGAAACATTTCAGAAGTAATACATTTGTAAATAATGTTTCATTAAAATCCAACAATTATCTGATTTTTGCAAGAATTTTCAAGTCAATTTCACTGAAGACTCAATTTTTCCATACAAATTCAATACCCCATGTTGTGAAAAGTTTTTTAACCAATATTTCCAAAGTTGTTTGATCTGTCCTTGTAATAAAGATTGATAAAATTTTGTTTATATTATTTTGGTGTTTACAAATCAGACAAGCAATTGATTTAATCTATACAATGGACTAACTCCCCCACCCCAAAAACAAAAAACTTAGAATAATTTCATCAATATTTACTGTTTTCTGCCATTTCAACCATCATCATTTCATCTTCCCACCTCTCAGCAAATTTCTTGCAACTTTTCCTGGGAATTGAAGTTATGTTTATCAAAAAAATTCTGTAAACCTCTAACAATGGCTAGTGGTGGTTCATTTAACTTGCAAGGAACAAATTTGCATTCCATATTGTTGCAAAGTATCTACTTTTCAATGCCCCCCCCCCACTTATTTTCTTCCAAGTTCAGGGTCTGAATAATAATTAAAAAAAAATTTTTTACATGATACAACAGCTGTTACAATAATAAAAAAAATTTTTGCGGCTTGAAAATCAGCAAAAATTACATCTAACAAAACAGTTAAGGTACACAAGAAATATATATATATATATATATAGTTGGTCGGTTTTGGCAATTTATGTTTCTTTATGTGCGTTTTTTCTTCTAAATTTTACACATTAGTTGTTTCACAAAATCAAAGTGACCAAACTTTATATCAATATTCTTGAAACACTATTAAAGGTCACCTTAAACTACAATCAAGATGTTAATTTCTTCTGTAACCTGTGGAAGCAAACCCCCTCAAAAATTACAAAGAAAAAAAAAAAAAATAGCAATGAATGTGTGTGGTAAAAGAACTTTCAAATTATCGAAACTGCTGACACTTGTTTTTGAAACTTCCGCTATTTCTTTTTTGAGAGAGAAAAAACCCATAACCAACGAGTTATTTTTTTCCCCTAATTTGTTTTTATCTAGCAAAACCACCTAAATTAAATATTAAAAATAATTAACAGCTTTTAATTTCATTTTTAGAATGTGTATATTTCCAAATCAACGAGTGTTCCCCCCCCCCCACTGCTATTCCGTTAGCTTAACTTTGTTACACACACACAAAAAAAAAAAAAAAAAAAAAAAAAAGCTTTTTTTCTAAAAAACTGAAAAAGATTTCAGCTGATTTTGGTTCCATAAAAAATTGATGCAGTTTCACAATGTGGAGATGAAACTGAAAAAAAAATTTTTTTTGTTGTTGTTAAACTATATATATATATATATATATATTATATATAGAGAGAGAGAGAAACAGATCCCAACATGGTGAAGGTGAGAACACTAGTTGATATGTGGCAATAGAAAAAAAAAAAAAAAAAAAAGCTCCAGATTTTATTTCTTGCTATATGATTTCCTAATATTAAATACAAGATACTAAATGCATAAATTAAGTCTCAAAATATTGATATACCAAGACAACTGAGGTTTCACATAATGAGCAATGTTGTAAATGTAACCAGTAAAGATGAGAATGTAAAAACTTTTTTTCATTGAGACATTGTAAAAATTACTTGAGGAAAATAACACAAGTGCCTTCTTTTTTTTTTATAACATTTAACTACCCAGTATGGTTGCCACTTTTTTGATAATGTATGGACGCCCATATTTACAAAAAAATTGTCACATTCATACACACAAAAATGCTTAAAGTGTGTGTGTGTGTGTACATACATACACACAAGCATTGGAGGGGAGGGGGAGAGAGATATGATGAATTGTAATAAGGCCTTCCATTATAGTAGTAAATATAAATCTAATAACCATATCACCAGCCTTTATTTTTTAAAAAAGAGATGCCCTTACAACTATATAAACATTAAGCAGTACAGTAATGAATTTCTTGGAATTTCATAAAGTTATGCGTGTATATAAAAAAAAAAAAAAACTTAAATTTCATTCATTTGTGAGTCCTGCAAATTCCATTAAATCCCAGCTATTTTTTGCAAGAATTTCCAAATCAATTCTTTTTTTCATTAAAAAGAATCAAATTCCCAAATTACAGACTTTTTGGAACCCACCCAAATCATTACCCCAGGACTCACTTGAATCAAAACCCTTCAGCATCATTAGAAATGTGCCAAATCTGCTCATGAATCTCAACATGCCACCCCAAGAAATGGAAATTTAATTTGTTACTCATTATTTCTGATCAATCAGTAGAAGACTTTCCAGACTAAAAATTGGACAAACATTAAAATACCAAATCAGCTTTGATTTGGAATACTATGGATTCCAAAATAGAAAAGGCCAGTAGAAATAATCTTATATACTCCAAGAATGAGAATATTAATTTCCATAATTCCTGAACTCATGACAGTATACTTATCCATAACAATAATTTAAAATTATGTGCTAAATTGCAGCATCACAACACTAGTACATTATCCACAAAAATACTTTAATGTAATGAGATCAAAGAAAACATGTTAAATAGTAACTATAAATAGAGTAGTTTATCCATCAGTAAGATTACAACATTTAATGACAAGTATTAAATGTAAGCACTCTCATAAGTGGTCAGTTAAGTAATCACCCATCTCAATATGGAAATAATCAGATTGTGAAGTGATTGTAGATGACTATCAAGAAGATCTAAAAGGAAACACTATGTATTTGTTAAAACATTGGCTTCAGCCCTAGTGAATATTTTCATTTCCTACAGTGAAAAAAAATTCTGATCTATAAAAAAAAAAAAGTTTTCATGTAAGCTCATCCATAGAAAATGCTAATTGAAAACAATTGCTTTTGAATCATTTCAAATAAAATGCTAACATGTAAACAAAAAAAAACTGAATAAATTTATCTTTAATGTAGGAAGCAATTAGATTCTCAGTTCCATCTCATCTTACAGAAAGAAGGGTAAATCATAAAAATACTAAATTATCAACAATAATTATAGCTGATTTGTTTGATTGTTATTACTATTGATGGTATTCTGTTAACCTTAAGATCTGCTTAAGTTTGGAAACTAACCTTTATTTACCTAATGGTGATATTTTATGTCATTTTTAGCAATATTCTAAAGGAACCATCAACCGGACTTCAGAATCAAATTTTTGAAATTTCTTTTCAACTGTAATGATTAAAAGCAATCTGAAAATGTAAAAAATTTAAGTCCACACAAGCAAGTATAATTAATAACATTTTAAAATCCCTCAATCACTTAAAAGATTTTTGGTAAAGTGTATTGTTTGACAATTTTTCATGCCCATACATAAATTAGATCTAGTGAGATTTTACAGATCACAAGTAGATTTAAAGTAATAATGTTCCTTCAGTGTGCAAAGCTGACTATTGGCCACGTTACAGAAGGAAAAAAAAAAAAAAAAAAAAAAAAAAAAAAAAAAAACAATAATTTGCACTTACAATTTTTGTCCAGAAAATTTCAAACATTGTTTAATTTTACTGTGCAAATACAGCATAAAATATATCAATGTTTATTTAAAGAAATGAATCTGGTATGGTTTCCTTTATTCCAGTTTAAGCAAAGTTATTTAACTACATCTTTTCTTTCAAAGGACACAAAATATTTTAAATAGCAAATTTGTTTTGAATTATAAAAATAAACTTAAGTAATTTTATAAAATCTGGAATATTTAAAGACGCCCCTTAATTTTTGGGAGGAACCCCCCCCCCAAAAAAAGCAATACCTAAAATTTAAAACATTTTCAAAAATGAAAAATCTTGAAAACCTTGGCAAATCTGTCAACATAATTCACTTTACAAAAAAAAAAAAAAAAAAAAATTCAAAAATAAAACATACATTTCTGAAATTTTATTCAAGGAAGATCAGCTTACTTAAAGTTTAATTAACCTGATTTGAAACATTACTTACCTTTAATTTAAAATATTGCAGAAGAGCAGGTTTTAACATGGAAATGGTTGTTATGCAGTGTTAATTTTATCGATAGACTTCTGATGTTTGGTACTAAAAGACATAACTATGACTGGAATATAATGTGGACATTTTTTTAAAAAATACCCAGGAAAAAAAAAAAAAATTCTAAGCAACGCAATATTTTATTGAATTTTAGGTACTTTTTGCTTTATAGTCTAACTTATGAAGAGGCTTGTTGAGGAAATGTTAGAAAATTACCAATAAATTTTAACTTTAGTATAGTTGCTATTATTTTCTGCAAATGTTGCATTTGGACATCTGTGTTTACAAAAATTGACATTTTTTTAAAAAAAATACTGGGTCACTAAGTAAGCTTTTCCGTTAATAAGTAAATATAGTTTTACTTAAGATCACCTAACTACTATAAATTAATACAGAATTAAGCATTAAAACTTTGTAAATTATACATAAAAAGTCTTGTGAAAAAAATTCATTATTCACCAAAAATCTTTTTCTTTTAAAAGACAATATTGTCCACGTTATTCATAAAAGCAATTAAAAGCTTTTCTAATTAAATAATATCTTAGTTTTACTGCATTTTTTTTTCACAATTCAGAGCAGATTTTATGTAACTGGTTTCCTGTTGGATATAAAAAAAATTAAATTCTCCAAGGACTCGTCTTTAAACGTTATATTGTAAATAAATCCTAAAAGTTTTAAAAATACAACAATTATTTGATTTTTGCTAAAATTTCTAAATGTTTTTCACTGCAAAAGACACTTAAATTTCCAATACTATATTTTAACATTTCACTGAAACTTAAGCTTGGGGCATTTTTTTTTATAGCAAATCTTTAAAAAAGGTACCTACTTAAAATACATTAATTTCTTTTAAATGGGATCAGTCTACAATTTGTTGTAGAGACATGAAATTTAAGGTCATCGAATGTACCACATGCCTTTCTTTTAGGTCTAACAAAAAAAAAAAAATCAGTGTTCAGGAATCATCAATTGTATAATTTAACCTTTTAGAAAAGTCATTTTAAACAAATAAACTAACGTATTTAATTAATGTAAAATATTTAAAAGAAATCCACCTCAAAGAAAACTAATGAATACCTTTGCAAAATGTTAAATAAATTCATAGAAAGCGGAGAGGTGGAGAAGAAACCGTAAACGCTAAACTAAAACTCAACAGGATTTTTACATCTAGGAACTTTAATAAAATGAAGCACAATAGAAATACATTTGATGCCTTTATTTTACATAACAAAAGGGACCATTTAAAAAATAATAAAAGCCGTAATTACGTATGTGGGAGTGTATAAGCTGACCTAGATTTGTGGCTGGCAACAAGAAAACAATCACTTTCATGAAACTTGTGCAAACTGTTTTCTCTTACAATGGACGAAAAAAGCAGCAAAGGGGATACGTTAAAAAAACAACAACACTCATACAAGTAACGGTGTAAACATTTCCAAGAATTACATTTTAATTTCATAATTTGAAGCTATTTTTAGAATCCTTAATTAACAGTCGGTTACAATTAATAGTAGAAGCATGATTGAACTGCATAGGGTTTTTTCTAGGCTGTCTGGCAGGTCAACTGGCAAAATTCTTTCTATTTTTTTTTTTTTTAGCAATGATTACCCTAAGATGATACGCGGAGCGTGGAGTATAAATATTCTCACGAAGTGTTGCAAGCAACAAGTTAATTTTTCCTTTATATTTTTAAATATCAGAAATCTATTGTGTGTGGATTTAGAAAAATGACAAACTGGAAAATTTGATATAAAATTATACGAAATATCGTTAGCATAAAGGGAATGCTATATGACAAAAGCTGTTTTTATTTTTAAGAGGGCACGACAAATGACCTCGCAAAAGGCAATGAGAATATCCTTCACATTGTTTGCGATGTAAAATGACTTCCTATACCGTGGTTAATGAGGAAATAAAAATACGTCTCTAAGCGGATTAAAACACAGAAAAAAAATCGAGCATAGTAATAAATCAATAATTACGAATATTACAATTTAATGTTGAGCCAAATCAAAGTGAATTAATATATAGGGCGTTAAAAACAGGTGTTAAGGACTAAGTCTCGGCTACAAAATCTGTCAATTGATAGCACGGCACTACTATCACCGTTGCAGCGAGAGGGAGGGGGGGTTAGACAATCAATGATGATGCAAACAACTCATTTCTCTGCTTACCATCTGTCATTCATTATTATCAAACAATTTCAAGGTTATTTACCTGAATTGAAGTAAATTTATCCAATACAAAATGCGAGCATCTCATTTCCAGAGATGTGTTTATTTTAAATGTTAAAACAGGTTCAGTCTGATGTTTAGTAGCAAAACAGTATCATGAAAGTAGCAAAAACTTGACAGTCGCAGACTAAGTTACGTAATGGGGTGTGGCGAAGGATATTAAGAACCTGTTTCAAAGAGCAGGCATCACAAATTACCGTAGTCCCCCACCTTTGTCACACTTAAAAAAAAAAAATAGTTATACACATGACGGCAAGAATTTAAGTTTTAGCATGTACTATCAAGAATATTCTATCTTGTATCCGGAGTGAATTTACTAACTATTCGAGTAGTCTCGGATTTATGAATATAAAGTTTGACAACTTATTGCAAATTCTTAGTTTTCACGATATTATTAGAGAGCTGCTTTCACAAAGAATCTCATCATAGGTTTAGCAGTTAACGCTCGTTCATGGGTTATCCGGTTTCCTAGTCAAAAGCAAAACCATGTTGGAAGTGGGGGGTTGGGAGCTGGTAGCAAGCAGTAAAGCTTTTAACCGCCTCCTCTTCCTCAGCATTGGAGGGAATTGATGAGAGCATAGAAGACAAACGGTCATGTGCTAATATTGGAGAATGAGTGTGAAAGAATATCATTCTAGTGATGCGAAGAAAAATACAGATAAAATTAACGCAAATGATGAATCAGTTGATATTAGACTGCTATAGTGTAGCTTGCCAAAGTGATGAGAAAGAAAATAACACCTACAATAACATGCAGTGTATAAATTCAACTACATTGATTTATGCAAATAAAACATATGTATTAAAAAAATTTAAAATATTTTTTGGAATTTTAAAAATAAGTCATTTTCTCATTTCCAAGAGTTAACACCTAAAAGATAATTGCTTAAATAAAGAAAAAAGTAAAATATTTAAATATTGAAAACTAAAAGTCAGTAAACACTAATGCTTATTTCGTTAAAAAAAAATCGTATTATGATTATGGTTTAAAAATACTTAAGTTACAAATTTGCTTCTTAAATACATTATTTTCCGTGATAAAGTTCCTCAGGGACGAAACGCGCTGATAAGTTTTCTATTTGTTTTTACTTTTTATAAAATGTAATTTACCTATATCCCAAGTTAAATTCAAAGCAGCAAACTCGGTATTTGGCCATTTTTAAATGTGGTAATTGTCACCTAGGAGTTTAAGAATCAATACACATTAAAATTAAAATAGTGGCTGGAATGGAATGTCTGAAAAGAAAATCTTTAAAACTGACCAATATTAAAACTAAAAATAAAGCATTTTTAAACGCTTGATTATTTTATTTTTTTTCAATTAGTCAATATCTACTCATCAATTTATGAATAGATAAATGTTTCAATTTTTTAATAATTAGATCAAGAAGCTGGATCTACTAAAGTTTCCTCCCTTGCTGGATCGAAGATAAGATTATTACATGACTCACACAAGTTTACATCTTACACCTACTACTTCTACAACTGCTATTTTTATTAAATTATGAAATACAATAAAAACTACGTTTTATGAAAAAAATCTTCATATGAATTCATCCAAGTTCATCAGCTTGGGATTTATATTTTCTCACATAAAATCTTGTTTTTTTATAAATAGTAAATTAAAGAGATGAACACAAAAATGTAATAAACTATTTTTGGTATCTGGGTATTTGTATCCTTGAAATTACAGCTTATTATAATACGCACAATTACATTTACACTACAGTAATTGAAATAGTAAACTAAAAGGTGG
Source organism: Acanthosepion esculentum (assembly GCA_964036315.1). Lineage (NCBI taxonomy): Eukaryota > Metazoa > Mollusca > Cephalopoda > Sepiida > Sepiidae > Acanthosepion > Acanthosepion esculentum. Next base: position 32,296,326 of record OZ038517.1, on the reverse strand, counting down.
TTTACTAGATTAATCATTTTTTAAATGAAATAAATGTTAAGAGAATATTTAAATCTCCCCACAAAGGTAAATATGGCACGGTCGGGTTTTTAATGTGAAGCCACACAGTATCCCCGGTCTCAGGTCGACCCACGCGAGTTAGAATTTCCAGGGTCTCTAGACACATTCAATTTGTGACTGGTCGCACCCCAGAAAGACTAGTCGGATGAAATCTCGTATCTACCAATTATTCAAAAGAATTCCGCAGAGTAGAAATATTCTGTAAACAAATAACAGTTTTAAAAAGTATTAAATTTAAGAGAGCATGTGTTTGTTTTCTTACAAATTTTGAATTAAAAACAGTCAAATTTGAAAAATGAACTTTTAAAGAGGGACTGAAATTATATTAAGTTTTAAAATTTATTTTCTCGGAAAATAAATAAAAGCCAAGTAATCGTTGTGAAAATAGCCACAGAATTGTCCAAATTTCTAATTTAAAACAAGATAAATCAAGTTCTACCAGTATTCTTTAAAAAGACGGAGGACTTTTTTATTTATAAATTGCTTTTCTAATTTTTATTTTTATTTTAGTTGTGACAAAAAAAGAAAAAAGAAAAAGTTCCCTCCTTTTAACAAGGAAATCTACAGCATATAGAAATTAATAAATAAAAATTGTAAAACCCATTGAACGTTGCAAAAATCAATACGAGAAAGATAAACGGGCAAACGTCCAAGACCTAAATAAGCTGCTTAATATGAAGCTTTCTCAAGTTTGGTCAGTTCAATAAGAAGAGGGATCATTACAAAAGAGAAATGCATTAGAAACTAGACCCCCATTAATGAAATCGAGCAATGACGAATCAAGGTGTCGATGATAGAATTTAATATAAGAATCTGAAGTATTTTGTGTGTCAATTTTGATTTTTGAGTAACAATTTTTTATTTTATTTCTCTTTAAAATGCATAACTAATACCCAAAAAAGTAAATATTTTAAATAATGAAATTAATATAAAGGAAATAAACAGGTTTGCTTTCACGCACTCCAAAATAAATTATTTTGGCGATTATGATTAATAGCAAGTTAAAAAAAAAAAAAAAAAAAAAAAAAAAAAATTTGAGCCCAGATAATTGTAATGAAGTTTTTAGTTAGATCAGAATACTATTTTTACTTAGTTAATAATAGTATTTTTATTTAGTTGCCCTGAATAACCTATTGTAACTAATATGTATTTATTTACAGTAATTCTGTAAATAAATAAATAAAAAATTAGGAATTATGAAGGAGAAAGATAAGGTGTACAGAAGGTTTTTTTGGTTTAAAAATGGGGAAGACAGTTAAGGTATCCCCCCCTCCGTCATCTTAAGAAGGCGCTGGAAATTGTCTTCTATTGTTAAGGGGATTGGCAAGGAATAGGGTCGAACGAGGAAAAAGAAAAAGACAGAGGAAAGATAATCAGACATACACAATATGAATAAAGATTTATATATATATATATATATATAAAGTAAGTAGAAAAACCACAATTAAAATAGAAATTCAAACACTGGGAAAAAATAAAAAAATAAGGAGTGGAATGAGAAAAAAAAAAAAGAGAAAAAGATATAAATAGATTTAATTTCCCATAGGAAAATAACCTACTAAACAAATATTTATTTCACAAATAACCAATATCAAACAATTTTTAACCGATTTTTAAAAGAAAAAAAAAACAGAGGCAAGTAAAAATCGTGAAATCAACGAAAGAAAAAAAAAAGTAAAAAAAAGAAAACAAAAAAACGGTTTTTGAGCAGGTTGATTTTACTTCAGCAAGAGGGGAACATTAATTCTACTTAATTTGATTACAAACCTAAAAAAAATACACAAGATGCATTCTTTAAACAAGTTATGGCAATATTTAATATCGAATAAATAAATCTAGCGACGAAATTAACCTAAAATACGATTACAAACTACTAACAAGATGCAACGGTTTTCGATGTCCTTTTCAAAAATCAAGGGAAAGGGAAGAGACGACTGTGCTTCAACAGTGGAAAAATATGCAATATTTACTTTACCTTCTAGTAATCTTGCTATAATACTGTCAATGTTCAACTTATCATCGGCCATTCCACAAAGGATCTTTCTTTCGAAAATAGGTAATAAATTGTTAACCAACGGTTGCTCCAATCAGATGTTCGTCGATTATTAGTCAACTAGTTGTTAACTGCAGTACACAACCTTTGCGACAAATATGGCGCATGCATGAGTACCGGTCCTGGCACTGCGCATTAATACAATATTTAAATCTACTTCGCGCAACTCACTTCATCCGCGACCTCGAACTATTTTCTCTCAAAATTTAATTAATTTTTTTTTTTTAAGTCATTAAGTTAGAAGGAAGGGGGTATGATAAGTTTTATGCAATATAAACAATAGTTTATTTAGTTAAAATAATTTAAATTTAAACATTTCTTTGTATAGTTATATCTAGAATGTAAATAAAGATAAGGTAAGGATGTCTATATATTACCAAAGGAAAACCCCTCACCACTTAAAAAAATAATAATAAAAAAAATATTTGTCGTGGATGTCGGTTCTCTAACTAGAAGTCATAGTGACAGGTTTGGTAATGGAAGTCTTTTTCTTAATTTGTCCCCTTCTGAGAGCACAGTTTTTGGGAGCAAATGTGATCCTGGACAAATATAAAAAAAAATAAATATGGGACTGAAACGTAAAGGTGAGACACAGTTTCTTTCAAATTAAAAAAAAATTAATTACATACCTGAAAAGTGAAAACAGACACAGGTGGCAGAACCTTTACCAGGTGTTAATTTCATAATTTGTTTAATTTCCAGCAATTAGTAGTCAAATTGAAATGTATTAAGAACAATATTTAAATTTGGTAATGAATGAAAAAAAATTCATTTTGTATATAGTTTAATCAAATTAGTTTTTTTTTTTTACAATACATATTTCATAAAACTATATTTAGCAATTCTCAATTTTTCAAAACTCATTTAAAGTATAATAAAGTTACACAATATATATTATATACACTTTTTTTACACTTCAAGTTTATTTTAAGTTTTATTTAACTTTTCTTTGTATTTTATGATCAAATCTTTAATTTTTATTAATTACTGTTTAAATTAACTGCAGAAGTTAATTGATCGTTCATATAATAATATGCAAAAATTGTAAATAAATTATTTACTTACACACGCACAATGAGAAAAGTAAATGCATCTGTAAATTTCTACCTGATTGTTTAAAAATGTAAATACCTGATTTTAAAAATAATACCAATTTAATGATAGAAGCAACAGAAAGTGAAAATATTTTTTATTCAGCATGCTTATCAGACAAAATAAAATAATTATTAAAGAATTTAAAAAAATAATTTTTCAACATTAAGGACTATTTTTGCAGATATATTCTCCACAAAAAAGTGTTGTTTTGCAAAATAAATATTTATTATTATTGTTCATTAATAGATATTAATTGATAACATATTTCCTGGTTTTGTTTAAATAAGAAGTCAGTGCTATCAAATGATCCCCCCCCCAAAAAAATACAGAATGAAACACTAGAGAAATAATTATTTTATTTGATGTGAAATATTGAATTTAAATAACTATTTCAATTTTATTGATTTACTTATAATTTATCATCTAAATTTACTGTTATTTATTTTTTGAAAGGGGGGTAATGAAAAATTTAATTAATTACTAGCCGTTTATATTTATACATATTAAAATCAATCTTTATGATAAATTTGCAAACAAATATTTTTATTATTTTGCTGAATATGGTATATTGGTGCTGGGAGTGGGGAAAATTGGCGTCATAACGTTACCATGATAACAGTAAACAGCCTCGTTTTGGCTTCGCATAATGAAATTCGCGCACTTTTTCTTCTCAAGTCTCGAACTCGAGCGGCAAAAATTAAACTCATTTAAAAAATTATTTATTTTAGAAGAATAAGTATTTTCTATCTCATAAAAGTAACTGATAAAAGGAAGATAATAAATTTATACCCGGATTAAAAAAAATAAAAATTGTTGATGATGGAAAGTTTATTTAGTAGTACTAGCAGCAGCAGCATTTTGTAGTAATTGAGGTTGAGTCGTCTGGTCACGTGCTTAGCAATGTGCTTCTCGCTGTTTTTGAAATGTAGCAGATTGATTTAGGTAGGATAGGAATAACGTCTACTACTGGAAATAGCATGTGTCTTCTAACTCTCCATTTTAATTTTTATGTGTCGCCGTAATTGTGATACGGTTAAAATCCAGCGTTTGACAAAAGATAAAAAAATATTCCGACATTAAATATTTTCTATTAAAACGTTTCTAGTGGCAGTGCCTATAAAATTTATAATGCCCATCTAATTATAAATTCTGTGTGGATTATTATAGAATAATGAAGTCAACTATAACTTTCTTTCTGTTAATCAGATCAACCCCCTACTTTTCAATGTTAAAGTATATACTTTATTATTACTTATTTGCAGTTTTAATGTTAAAAAATCATTTTGTTTTACACAATGATAACCTTTTTTATTTCATTCCTTTAAAATATTTTTTTTATATATCCAAGCAAAGCATTTTTGAACATCAACCAACAAGCATTTTCTTTTGAGTTTTGAAGCAATTATTAGCCTATATTTTTTTGTTTTTTAGTAACCCAAGTGTTATATGTGCAATCCGTCTGATATCAACCTAGAAAAACCTTTGTGTATTTTATGTAAGGAAATAAATGATGTCAGAAGAAACACTTGCCTTACTACATTTATTTACAGCTCTTCTATTTCACCTTTTTTCTTCTTTCTTTTTAGTAAAAAAAAAGTTAAGTTTTTGCCGTGCGTTTTTTTTAATTGCTTGAGTAAAATAAGTAAAAATACATTTATTTTGGCGAACTCTATGAATGTATTCAAATTTGGCATAATTTAACCAGAACTTCAAAATCAGCAATATGGCAAAGAAAGAATTATTTTTTAAAACCATTAGAATGCAGCAGTTATTATACATTTTTAATATCTTCCACTGAGTGAAAGAGGAAAAATACTTTCTGTACTAATTTTAAAAAAAGAGATTTTTAGTTCAGCCATTTTGAAATGACAATGATAGCTAATAATACCGTGTCAGTGTAAGATCACCTGCTTACATTTACAATAATTATCACCTATTAATTTATTGAATAAATATATTCGACCCAACATGTAACAGCATAAATTCTATATCATTTTTGTATATATATATATATATATATGTGTGTGTGTGTTCGTTATTTTGTGGACAATTATTAGTTGTGTGCAAGTTTTTCAATTTTCGCATAAAAAAAATATTTTCTTAATCTTACAGTCTCCAGTTTCCAAAAAGTAGGTTGGAGTTTTGTGCAATAGACCCTGCCACCACATAATTATTTTTTTTTCTTTTGTATAAAGCACTTCAAATATGAATTGTAAATTGACCCCCCACTAGACATCAAAACAAGAATGAATGTGATTTCTTAATTTTTATTTATTTATTTTTTCGGAGTCGGGGTTGCTTAATCGATATGAAAAAAGAGCCCCAGTAAATATTAAAACGAAGAACAAATATAAATGCAGTGGAACTCGGGTGAGACGAGACACAAAAACTCAAGAAAGTGGGAGCCTATGATAGGCACTTTCTCCTAAAGCATCAGATAATGATCCTAGCCTACTCTTGAAATCCATCAAGGAACTTTTCTCCATCAATTTTCTGTTTAGTTTGAGTTATTGAAGGCTGAAAAATTACTTATTAACTTATAATTGTTCACTTAAATTTATCCACTAGGTCAAAAGTTTGAGTTCAGCCACTGGATTCAATAATTACCGTATATACTTGTCTATAAGGTGATTTCATGTATAGTGTAAACCCTGAATTTTCTAGCATGAACTTTAAACCCCCCAGAAAAGATTACCTGTGTATAATGCAATTGGTCACCAATAATGCATAATTTTTAACCTTTTAAAAATAATTACCTGTTTTGTGCAACCCTCTATTTTTTGCATAAAAATATCATCAAAACCTGTACTATTCACAAGTATATATGGTAGTAAGTTTCAGACCTTTGGTTTAATTAACTTCTACTAAACTAAGATGCTGAAACTATTTAACTTCATGGTGTATGATTTTTTGAAGATGGGGTTAAAAAATTTAAATCCATTAAATTAAAGATTGTCAGCAAGCTAGATTAAGTAAAAAAAAAAGAGCTAAAATTTTGAGGAAACCTTATGCAGTAATGGGTTAATTGGTTCTCTGTGTTGTGCCAGAAAGTTTTTCTTGACCAAGTCCATCCTTCAAATCTATAAATCAACTATTCGTCCTTGCATGGAATATTGCTGGTTATTTGGTCTGGAGCCCTCGTTGTTCATCTTAGGGTCCTCGACAAAATCCAGTGACAGATATGCAATGTGGTTGGCCCTGATCTGGCATCTGGTTTACAGTCGCTCTCTCACAGATGTGCTATCACCTCCCTCTGTCTTTTCTGCAAATACTTACACGGTAACTGCTCCAACTAGCTATTTTGGCTAATTCCCAAACTGTATGAATTTAAATATGCCACTAGGTTGGCATCTCAGTCCCACTTTTTCACTGTCAAAACTGTTAAATATAGCCGTCTCTTCTACTCCAATAGCTTCATGTCTCGCACTTCCCATCTGTGGAACTCCCTTCCTCTTACTTGCTTCCCTGATAGCTATAATCTCCAACTATTCAAATGCAATGTCAATCAACATCTTCAGATGCCTTGATCTATTCCTCGTCCTTCTCTTAATCCTTTCCTCATTCTCGCCTCTTTACTCTTGCTCCCACTTTCTGTAACCCCTTGCATTCTAGTGGCACTTCCGCCTTGCTTGGGGTGAAAAGTTTTTTAAAAAAATATGATAAGATTCTTCAAGAAGAAAAAGACATGCAGCCATCAATTTTTAAGTCATTCTTTAAAATCCAGAGGGTGGCCCCAAACTGCTACAGCTATATCATGTTGAAACATTAGTCCTCATCCAATCACCAAAGTTGTCAATGTTGAACCTGGACTGTACTCAGATGGGTAACTGCTGGTTAATACCAATTGCTGTAAGCTATGCAACAGGCCCATAAAGTCGGCAATGGAGACAATCTTGCTATTTATACTAATAGAAAATGTCAATATAGGAGGTGCTTCTGGACACAAGATCTACCTAGGGTTGGGTGAGTGGGCCTAAACTTTTGGTAGGGTTGGGTGAGTGTCCCTATACTTTTGGCCTATTGTGCATATCAATTTTTAATATTAACTATTATTAATATTATTTGTTAATTACTCATATAATTTCTTTGTTGAACAAGAAGAGAAACACAATTATTTAAATGCTGAGTGCTATACCAGTCTACAAATTTAGATGGAACCATCATTTTCCTCAGGTTTTATTTATATATGTATATAAAACTATCTAAACAGCAACTGTCTCCACTACCGCAATGCTCTTCATTAACTGAATTGAGCACTATGGCTGTCTGGCGTTTGTTTACATTCATAAAAATAATATGCTAGAATTTCCCTTTCTCTCTGTCATGCGCTGATAGCTCAGAGGTAGAAACTCTGACTGATGCCAAATAAATCGGTTGGGTTTCAATCCCGGCTTGAAGCAATCAGATGTCCAGTCATACTGATGATCTGTGATACAGCGAAACAGGCCTATATATATATATATATATATATATATATATATATATATATATATATATGTTGTGATGGTATAACCCAACTTCCCCATTCACGATAATGGACGGACGGTTTGCCGATAAAGTGCGACCACAGCAGGTGGTCGTGAGCGACTTCGTTTGTAACACCTATTGAGGTTAGCATACTCTCGACTCTGTCTCTGTACTACATCCGATTATAAAGTTATTATTGAAAACCTACATTCGGTTTACTTTGTTTATTATATCTTGCACGAGATATAACAATATATATAGTCTGTTTTCATTGGGTTTATGTATCTTGTTTATCAAACTTGCTCCACACTAAGTGACATCAGTTCTCTCTCACAAAGAGACATCTCGCCAAAACTTAATTACAAAGGTGTGCAGTGCATTCATCTTCATGGCCGGTGAAAGCTGTTAAGATTGTTGAATAATTCAGTTTTATCTAAAGTCAGGGCTAGAAGTGAATTTCCTGACTGAATGACAAAGTTGAGTACTGGTACATTCTTTCTGTGGTATTAACATGATGTGTTGTGTTTGTTTGAAGCCTCAGAATTTTTGTTGAGTTGGCCATTGTTTCAGCAAAATTTAAGAACGGGATAGGTTTTTTAAAAGTAATAATTGTATGTTCATACAAATAGATACATGCAATTCCAATATGAGCAAATCATAAGAAATATTCATATAAATTGCTGATGCTAAATAAATGAACCTAGTGAACAGAGTTTGTCTTTGATTTATTACAGGTACATATAATGGGTCGCAATGCAAAATGTGGTTCTTGCTGTGGGTCACACTAAAAAAAAGTTTGAAAAACACTGCCCTAGAGGATGCATTTCCAACCATTAGCCTCTTCATGTCCAAGATCAACTATCCTATATATCCTTACAATCTACAATTCTTATGTCTATAAAATAAATCCATGCAGTAACCCTCTAGCTTGAGTGGCTCTTGAGCTTTGTATTGGGAGAAGAGTAGCTTAAAAGACTGATAGACATTTCTAAAATTTCCCTAGCATTAAGCAGATTGTGTGATGTATAACAGTTTAAATCAAGAAATCAATAAGCAGAGTTCGAATCTCAATTGAGTTTTGTTACATTCACTTTCATACAAATACTTTTGGGGAAGGTATGAATCCATCTCTTCTTTTCCTCAGCTATGGGTTAAATAGTAGAGCAGACTGAGCTCTTCAGTTTTGGTTGGCAACCAGTCTAGGAGAAGGACAACTCTGAATTAAAACCGTATGTAGCCCTGGCACAGTACATACGATATAGCGAATGAAAGGATCATGGAGCTGACAATGTCTCTATCATCCCAACGGTGGGTGACCTGATGGATGTCTGGAACACTGAGAAGATGTCACTGGAAATTTATTGCTTCATTCTAATACATTCGTATATACATTTGTATTTGCACACACACACACACACACACACTTATCGGGTGGACAGGTTCTTAGATCAATTAGAAATCTTCTTCTATGGGCCATATCCCTTCAAGATGTAGGCAATCATGGTTCTCCACGGCTTCCTATCACTTGTGACCCATAATAGCATTTCTCCCTTTGCCAAGAGCCCCCTCCCGACCACCCCCAATTCCACAATCTATTCACACTAGCTTGTTAGGTAGGTAGCCTTCTATCTCGTTTGCTCTTGATATGCCCTGTTCTCTAAGTGCTCTTGCCTCATTAGGTATCCAAGAAACTTCTTAAATACTTCTAGCTGTCCTTTTTATTATCATTTTCTTTAAGACTTTCTCATTACTTACTTGCACTGTCCATGAAATTCTCAGCATCCTTCTGTAGAACTGTTGCCTCGAGTTTTCTCTTCATCTGAGGAGATTGTCCAACATTCACTTCCATACAAGCAGATTGATAATGCATAGCAATCTAACACTCTTTTCTTTGTTTCTAACATCATTTTTCTGTTTCTTAGTACAGTGTAACCCGGATATAAGAGACCCGGATATAAGAGAGATTTTCACTGGTCCCAAATTAGAGCCTGTGTTAATAAAACAAAATAGACCAAACCCGGATATAAGAGACTTCTTCTCCGGTCCCGACAACTCCCTTATATCCAGGTTGCACTGTACTTTGTTTAACTTTTGAAATGCATCTTTCACCATTCAAATTTCAGTGTCACATATTCAGTCCTCCGTTAAAAAAACTTCCGAGATATATTTTTTAAAAAGTTCTGAAATGATGCCAATAAAATCAATAGAAATTGTAGCAATCAAAAGGATTTGTGGATTAGTTACAAAGAAAATTTAGTTCAAGGTTCCTTATGGAATCAAATAGTGCATGTTGGTCAGAATTAAAAATCTGGTCGATGACATTTACCTTGTCTACTCATGATGGGCATATGTAGGATGATTACTATGCTATACGCAAGACAGCTGTTATTGAGTTGATGTAAATATTAAATCTCTTTTTTTTTCCCTTATTTGTTATAGATCATCAGTTTAAATGATTATTTTTTTTTTTTTTAAGCTTATCACCCCAAGCAAGGCTGGAAGCCACTAGCACACTAGGGGTTACAGAAGGTTTGGAGGAAGAGCAGATAGGAGTGGTAAAGGAGAGGATGTGGAGAAAGATAGTGGATCGATCAAGGCAAGGGGGTTACAGAAGATTTGGAGCGAGAGCAGATAGGAATGAAAGGTGAAAGAATGTGGAGAAGGGAAGTGGATAGATCAATTGAAATTCTGCTTTAAATTAAAAATTCACTAGTCAGTAACTTAACAGTTATCAACACAGAAAGTGGAACTGGCAAGCAGAGTTCAGATTCTAACCTCGTCTGTTGCATTCACTTTCACACAAATGTCTTTATGAAATGCATGAATCCATCTCTTCTCTCCCCCTCACCAGATATGTGTTAAATAGCAGGGTAGATTGAATTCGGTGGTAACCAGTCAAGGAGAAGGAAAACTCTGAATTAGAACCATAAAGAAGGTAATAGGAACCCACTCCACTATATTTCCCGATAAGTCCTAGCAATTCATTTGATGATGCAATTCATTTGATTTGATGCCTATGTCCTGAAGGGAAATGGTATTACAAAATGTGAACTAATTAGGTCTCTTTTTTTTGTTTTTAACTAATGTTCATCCTATACAAGGCCCAAGGGCCACTCAAAGTAGAGGGTTGCTGAAGGTGGAGTTTGTGTGAGCAGTAAGAGTAAGGCTCATCATTTATGAGAATATGTGTGAAAGATAAGGGCAGTGGTTTTGTGGGTAAAAGTCATAAAAATACAAGTGGTAAGAGTAAGGGGTGCAGTTTATGAGGCTATGTGAGGAAGATAATGATTAATCCTAGACTTGAAAAGGTTAAGATTGTAACAGTTGAGAAAGCATCCTTCTGGGATTCTGTTTCATAAAGCAACAGTTCTTGGGAAGAAGCTGTCCAAGTGATACTTACTCCTTACTAATGGAATACAAAGGGAATGAGGGTAGCTTGCCTCAATGTACATGGCATGGCAGGTCTTAGCTAGAGAGGTTTGAGTTGGGTAGAACTATAGAATGTAGCTCATCCGAACACTTTCCATGAAAATAGAAATAGTAGCGAGAGGCTTGTAATGTTTTGTCTGTGCAGAAAGAGGTTGTAAGGTGAAAAATAATTCATCACTCACAAGGCAACATAGATGCTTTTGAACTCTATCAAGACTAAAAAGTGAAGACTGGGCAGCACCACTTCAGATATGGCATCTGTACTCCATTTTTTAACTGATTTGGCTCTTGTAAAGAAGGAGTCAGGTGCTTACTAGAGTGGTACAGAGGACAAAACCATTTTTGTGGAACTAAGTTTTCTTTAGTGTTTAACTGTGTTAATAATAACTTGTCTTTGTTGACACGTGTACTGTAGTTTTATAACAACTTATATAAATTTTGGGGACAAGAGACAAAGCACAGCCACAACTTAGAATTCAAATAAATGGGGCAAAAAAATAATCAAGTGAGTGATTTTGTATATCTTTGTCACAAGTTACCTTGCAAGAATGACCAAGAAGTTGAAGTAAAAGACCTAATTAGCCTCGGGTGGGTTACTTTCAGAAAATACATAGCTTTGCTGAAACCAACAAGGGTAACAATCCAGACTAAATCAAAAATATTCTTTATATACATTTTTTCATTGGTTTAGATTTTGTGACATGGTCTTAAAAACATAAGGTATGCTAAAATCAACGAGAGTACCACTTCACACTAAAATTAAAATATACTTTATATACATTTTTCTAGTTGTTTTATTTGGTTTAGATTGTGACATGGACTCAAAAAATTTTCAACACAAATGGAAACATACAAAACCCATATGATCACAGATCACAAGCTGATAGAAAAAGGGGGAAAATAACCAATCTTAGAAACAAAACAAATTAATTTTCACTCTTAGATACCATCTGTAGCAAAACCATGTAGCCCTGTAGATACATTAAAAGATCTATTACAGAGCGTGTGTAATCGTCTTGAGGATATGGTACCTGGAGATTGATTGATTTGTTTTTTACAGCTTATCAACCTTTTGCCAATTATTTAAAGGTAGGATATATTTTTAGATTGTAGTAAATTTTTTTGAGTGGGGGATAATAACAATTTTTTTGGTGGGGTGGATAATAATGATTTTCTGATACAAATTCTACTATTTAACTGTTGTATCCTTAAAGAAGGTTACAAACAAACAAAGGTGGTTCTCAAGTCAAAGGAACAGCAACACGGGTGTAGATGAGAGAAAGAGAGGTTTATTGTAAAGAGAATACACTACTGAAAGACAGGGAATCAGTTAGCAAGCTAGTAATTCCCAAAGCAAGCCTGCTAGATATATCCTGTGCTCACTATATATATCTACTGATATAGTCAACATATGGGATAGGGAGTGTGGGACATTCCATTACAACATTAACCTATAGGTTAAAAAAAAAAAAGGCCACAGAAGGATGTCAAAATCTGCAAAAAAATTTGAATTCTTTAATTGTAAGTTGTGCATAGTTTAATTTGTAACATATATAAATATAGGTAGAAAAAAGCAAATGTGGATAAGATAGTGAGTCATAAAGCACTGCCAGGGGGCCCCCAATCTGGCCCAATCTCAGTGAGAAACAGCAAGCAAGGAAATTATTTCAAAGAAAAAGAGAGAAACTATATGTTTGGCAAAAACTTTTCTTGGTATTTTCCATTGAACTGTGACAATCTTTTCTTTCTGATTTTTTTTATATACATATTGTAACTCTTTAGCTTAGCAGCCTTGCAACCTGGCTATGAAATGTGGAAAACAGATATCAACTCCTAAGGAAGAACCATGTTTATAAACATATTTTTAATATATTTTATGAAAGATATGATATACAACTCTATACAGTGTAACCCGGATATAAGAGAGTTGTCGGGACCGGAGAAGAAGTCTCTTATATCCGGGTTTCTCTTATATTCGGGTTTGGTCTATTTTGTTTTATTAACACAGGCTCTAATTTGGGACCAGAGAAAATCTCTCTTATATCCGGGTTTCTCTTATATCCGGGTTACACTGTATATCAGATTAATAGTATGTAACTGAATCATAAAATGGAAAACTCCTGTTTTATCTTTGGAAAGGACTTCTTCAGACTAATAATGATTTTATCAGTGGAACCTTATATATGTAGGCATGCGGGTAGAAATACAACAAATTCCAATGTAGGATTGTAACCAGCATTTGTTGTATTTCTTGCCCTTGCTTCATATATAAAATTCCTTCAATAAAACAATTATTCATCTTTTTTAAGGATGTAATATAACATAAGAGTCATTTTATATGTGCTCTGCAACCAAAAGACTATGATCAAAGTCTAATAATTATTCCACAGACATGACCAACTAACACAAGATTTGTGCCTGATCCTACATAAGCAATGGCTGGGTAAATTTTGGCCAATGACCCAAGTGTATGCGCTCAGGTTCCCCATGTTAAATAACTGGCCTTGTGTTGCATATCCTGCCCCAGTGGGGGTGGAAGGAAAGGGTAAATACCCACGTTATATATAGAAGTGTTAGAATAAGTATATTTTGACATATTTGGTTAATAAGTCAAAACACTGGTATTACTGGTTATATCAACATATTCTGCATATGTTTGTTTATGTGTATATATTAACTATTGAAATAGGGTTTGTCTATTGTGACACACAATCACATACATGTGGTACTGCAATGTTTTCAACCTGATCAAGAAAAGATTTTTTTTAAAATTCTAATTTGTGGTCAGGATTTTAGAATTGAGCCAGGCCGAGAACTTTTCAGCACCCCAATAATTTCTTTTGTTAAAGCGCTCAGATAAAAAGAATATTCAGACAGTTTTTATATAATTTATCATCCAAAAAGAAAAATTTTTTAGATTGCATGAGAAATTGTATAAAAAACTAAATAAAAGCACCTTGTCTGTCGTTTTCAATGAAATGTATATATATATATATATATATATATATATATATATATATATATATATATATATATATATAATTAATCAAGAAGAAAACCTTAAAGATTCATTTTGGTTATAATTTATTTTGTGAATATCTCTATATTTTCATCTCTTTCGACTGAAAGCTTTTAATAAATTGGCCAAAATAATTTGTAACTGAAATGGATCTTTAAGTTTTTCTACTTGATTTATTATTATTATTATTATAATGCTCTGTAGTTTACATTACACTCTCTCTGGATTAATATCCTCCTTGGAATTATCCCTACCAATCACAAAAGTTTGGGGACATCTCCTGGATTTTATAGTAAATTTCATATCTTCAGTTTAATTAAGCTAAACTAGTATATTGAATCTATTTAAACTCATGGCATCTGATTTTTTAAATAGTGGTTAGGTAAAACTTAATATCTGCCATTACCATTACCATTAAGACAGCCACATAGATTATACAAAAAGCTCTAAAATTTTAAGGAAACCTCATGCAATAATTGGTTAATTTTGTTATTGAATATATGATAAAAACCTCTGTCTATATTTTTGAGATGAGGTATTGTAATTATTTACATTGTTTGGACTGTTGTCCTCATCTTCATTGTCATATTCACAATGTTTTCACAGATGGCTCAGTGGCTAACAGCATTGGTTGAATCCAGTGACTTGAGCCAAAAGAGCTGTGAGTTCAATACCTGGCTACAGCTGAAGTGAACAAAAAAAAACTTGGAGAGTTGAGTTAAAAGGAGATAACTGATACTGAAACATCCAAAAGTGCTATGGTACATGGAACTAGGACAATCTAGCCTGGTAGACAAAATAATGGATTCAGTTTGAAGTTCCAATCACCTGAAGAAGGCCAGGTCATACAACAGCTGAAACTTTGTGAATATGGCAACAGTCCAAACAATATAGTGTAAATGATAAAACCTTTCAGGACAAGAAAATTCTTTTAACCAGAATGGAACTAGTAAATTAGTTTTGAAAAATGCTCATACCCTTTAATTTTTAGGTGATTCTTTGAAATCCAGATGCTACCCCAAACTTTTGGCCTATAGTGTGTGTGTGTGTGTGTGTGTGTGTGTGTATATGGTCTGGTGCTCCTGCTATATAGCTAGAGGTTCTTGATAACATCCAAAGAAGAATCTGCAATGTTATTGGTCATGACCTGGTACCTTGGCTTTAGTCACTTTGCCACCGTCCTAACATAGATTCCTTGTGCCTTTTCTATAAATACTTTCATTGTAATTGTTCTGATCAACTTTTCTCTATGGTATATAGATTTTATGAATTTAAGTGCAGTACTTGATAGGCAGCTAGGTCTCATCATTTTCCATTTGAAATGGCCAGATGTAACCAGAAGTTCTATGCTAACAGTTCTTTTTCTCAAACATGTGGAAATCTCTTCCAGCTTCCTGTTTCCCACTTAATTTTGATTTTCAAAAATTTAAATGCAATATCAAGCATTATCTTCTGCCATCTTAATTCCTGTTCTTTTATTGTTCTCTCTCCTTAATAGTATTTTTTTCTCATATTCTCTAACACTCAGTAACTGCTTGCATCTTAATAGCTTTTTTGCCTTACTTGGGGTGAAATGATTAAAAAAAACAATTATTTTTATCAAGGATAATATCAGAAGTGTGTGACACTCAGTGAAGATTGAATTCGCTTATAATCTAGCCAGAGTAACTCACAACTTATCTGTGTTGACCATCTTGTAATGTCTACAATACAGGAACCTGTCAGTGTTGGTTATGTGTGTAACAAATTTTTATTCCTTCAGTCCAGATAGATTAAAAAAGTTTCTCCAAGTGCTTATTCACTTAATTTTTTTCCAATCAAACATTGTGGCATGACAGTGACAAGGCATTTTTCAAGCTATTTGGGGATTAGTGCAGGTAAATGTAGATTTATGCCTTTTCAATTGTTTTAGTATGAAGCGAGCATAAATAGAATGTCAGATTTTGAACTCAATTTGCCCATAATTGTTACCCTCTATAATGACATGTCATGATATAGATATTCTCACAACTGGTAATTGTAAGTGATTGCACCAGGTTTTGACAGACAGACAGTTCTGAAATGGGGGAATAAATCAAGACAGATAAAGAAAACAATATAGTAGGTAAAAATGGAGAGACAGTGAAATAAATCAGCTGATCTTTACATATATCATCCTACTTAATTGATTTGACCTTGACCTTAAGGTCTCAGACTTACTATTCTGTTTGGTCTATGAAAGCAACTCTCAAGGACTCACTGGAAACAAGCTATTCTGGCGAAGAAGCCAAGTCAGTTGATTTGTCAGGCAATGCTTCAGATGCATCTGCAGACTCAAGTGAAATGTCAGGTATGCATGCTTGACAGTGTTTAGTATGATAAGGATTTAGTTGAAGCTAAGTGGATTTAAAAGAACAGGTAACAAAAAATAAATAAAACACATGGTAAATAACTAAAAGAGAAATGTATTACATGCAAGAAAGTACATATCATTCCAAGAGCTGTACTGACTATCGATCCAAATCTTTTTTGTTACTTTTGTTATTACCATATTTCAGCTGATTCATTCTATCATCTTTTTCAGAAATACTATATATGAAGAGGTCATTATCATTCCAAGAATTAATCATATTCTTGTTGTTAATACAACAAATTGACTAATTTGTTCTACAGCCTTCTTTAGTTGTATAATCTATGTATAAGGAGATCATTGGGATTAAAAAAAATTTCTGAACTAGTGATCTCATTCTTTTTGTTGTATTTGTTGTGAATGCAGCATATTGGCTCATTTGTTCTACAGCCTTCTTCAGCTGTACAATCTATGTATAAGGAGATCATTGGGATTGAAAGAGTTTTCTGAACTAGTGATCTCATTCTTTTTGTTTCTGCTACAACACCTGACAATTCAGCTGGTCCTTAACTTTCAAAAGAGAAGATGGTCTAATATTGCATGGTGCAAGGGTGAGTGACCATTTCCTTTGAATTTCTGTCTGAAAAAGGTCAATGAATTTGCCGGAAACTTTTGATAACAAAAATGAAACATAAGCTATGCAATTAAATTTTTATTTGATCATTTTTGCCAAAATAAGTTTGTATTAATTCAGAAAATTTCTAATTGAAATGGAAAAAAAAAAAAAACCCAACAATAATCATCAGAATTAAGTATTAAGGAAGATACTTATTTAAAGGCATTTCTTTTAAAATATTCAGGTTTTTTTTTTCTCATTGTTGTATTTTGTTGTTCTATGACATGTGATCACTAGTCAACTTACACCCGTCTCTTTCTTTACTGTACACTTTCATTCTCTTCTGCTTAACATATGTAAATATGTACAGTCTTCTTTAGCGATTCATTGCACTTGTATTGTTTTAGGCTTTGTTCTCTCAATAAATTCTCAACCTATTTCTGAAATATATCATTGATTTTGAAAAGGTTGGAAAACAAGACATGTCACAAATTTATCGTGCTTAATTACTGAACCCTGAAATTTCAATTTTAGAATAGGATTGTGGGTACTGTACAGATTTTATATTTAACATATTTGAAGACTCTTCTCAAACCAGACTGCATTATATCTACCATCCTGAGAAAGCAACTAAATCTAAGGGTGTTCTAAAAAGATGTTCTCCTTTTTATTTCCATGGAATCCACATTAGGAACAGGGAGCACAGTAACATTGGACAGAGCATGTTTTCAGACCCAGAACAATATTTTTTCGATATGGTCCCCACCTTGGTTATGCTTTTTTTTGTCAATGATGAATATGCTGCATTTTTAACATGGTTTGTCTTATACATCACTGTCACTACTGCTAAAATGCATCACCCACCACCTAACTGTGCTCACATCCATTTTTTGGTCTTCATAAATGTTCAGCAAATTTTGATGAGTAGGATTTTTTTTCCATAGGTAGTAATTTAATAACAGACATCTGCTTTGTAAACATTATAATGTTATATGCCATTTTGTCAAACATGAACTCAAATGATATCTGAAATGAGTGAATGAAAAAAAATTATGGGCAATTAGTGGGAAGGTTCAACTTCTACTGCCAACATGATAAAATAAGAGGCATTGCTTTTGGAACATTCCTCATATTATTTAAACACACAAATATTTGTTGATTACAATAGGGCAATGAACAATCTGCTAAATATAAAACAAAAAATTTGACTCATATATAGGTCCATAAAAAACAAAAGTTAAGGTAAATAATATGCAGTTTAATGATAATATTACATCCAATGGTTTTCATAGATAAAAGCATTTTTTGTTTTCTTTATACTGTAATTTTTATTAGTCATCTTCATTCTCTTTGGAATTGACAGTATTTCTCTTCTTGCAGATTGTGACAAATTGTTTATGATCAACATTGTCATCATTTTTTTTTATTTTTCATTATTTCCAGTAGTTGCATATATTGCTCCAGGGTTATTGCACAAAATATCTAAAGTTATAGTTTTATTAACTTTCTATACTGGTATTTGCACATAGATGTGTCAGTATTCTGTGTGCATGTATTTGCATATACAGTGTAACCCGGATATAAGAGACCCGGATATAAGAGAGGTTTTATCTGGTCTCAAATTAGAGCCTGTGTTAATGTATATATAATAGACCAAACCCGGATATAAGAGAAACCCGGATATAAGATACTTCTTCTCCCGTCCCGACAACTCTCTTATATCCAGGTTATATTATATATATATATATATATATATATATATATATATATATATAATTACAAAATATATTTCTTTTTATGTGTATTTATTCACATGTGTGTCATTTTATGTGTATTTATTCACATGTGTGTCATTTTATGTGTATTTATTCACATGTGTGTCATTTTATGTGTATGAATTCACATGTGTCTTTTTGTGTACATGTATTCATATCTGGGTCTTTGCGTGTATATATTCGCAATCATGCAGCTATTCATGAGTATGTATTCACATACACATTTTATTTGTGTGCACATTCACATATACGTGACTTTTTGTGTATACATTTGCAAAGGTATGTGTCTTCTTGTATGTATTCATATATATGTGTCATTTCATGTATGTGCACTATCATTAATATATGACTGAATGTACAACGTGGGGTTTGGTTTAATTGTTAATGAAGTGTGTGTGTGTGTATGTATATATATATATATATACATACACACTTGTATACACACTTGACTCTCCGATCGAAAACGATGTATGAGGGTCAAGCAGATGAGCTCCTAGAAAACCGACAGCCCGACAACAGCACATGAGATTTGATCATAGTGGTGAAGGTTTCATGCAGGACCATCCACACTTTTTGAAGGGCCGAATACAGAGACCTGGTGCACTAAGTGCCACAAGGTGCCTAAACAACCCTCCGCAGGTTTTGAATTCAGAGTTGTCCTTCCCCTAGACCAGTTGCCGTCCAAGGCTATGGAACCCAGTCTGTCCTGCTATTTACCCATAGCTGGAGGGAGAAGAAGAGGATTCATGACTTTTCCAAGGGTATTAGCATGTAAGTGAATGTAATGAATTCGACTGGAATTTGAACTCGGCTCTCTGATTCCTCAATCCAAGCTGCTATCCATTACTCCTCTGTGCCTCCTTTCTCTCTCTATATGTGTGTGTGTGTGTGTGTGTGTGTGTGCATATATATATATATATATATATATATATATATATAAGCATACATACATACATATCTTTTCTTATATACCTATTCACATGTATGCGTCTTTTCATGTGTACATATTTATATGTATGTGTATTTGCATCAAAATCTGCAAAAAATTTTCATCTTTTAATAATAGTTATGCTTAGTTTAATTTGTAACATATATAAATGTTGTTAAAAAAACAAACAAATGTTGATAAGATAGCAAGTGCCACAAAACACTATCATGGGCTCCTCCTTCTTGGTCAGGAGATTAGGAGGTAGTACACACCATCCTTGTGTATATATACACATCTAACAAAATGTGTATTGATATATATGTACATACACATTGT
The DNA here is from genome assembly GCA_964036315.1 of Acanthosepion esculentum. Taxonomy (NCBI): domain Eukaryota; kingdom Metazoa; phylum Mollusca; class Cephalopoda; order Sepiida; family Sepiidae; genus Acanthosepion; species Acanthosepion esculentum. Next base: position 32,276,219 of record OZ038517.1, on the reverse strand, counting down.
TTGTGTCCAATAGATTTTTGCATTGGTAAATTTGTGTGAATATTTTGGTATAGGTGTGAATATATATAAGAAACATTTTATGTAGATTAATGTTAATGCCACATACACAGAATTGACTCCTCCTCATTGCCTCCATATTCCACTGATATATATATAATAAATCAAGAAAACCTTAAAAATCCATCTCAATTATAATTTATTTCATGAATATTTTTATATTCCTCTCTTCAGATCAAAAGTTTTTTTAGAAATGGAATGAAGCCATCCAGACAGATGGAAAAAAAGTTGGAGGTATCTGCAATTCAGAAAATGTGGTATACCAAGCTACCATTTTTCTGAAAGAAAATATTGATGATAAAAAAAGTATACATAGAAATATCTGCTGGGAGTTGGAAACAGAGACTCTACAATCACCAACATTCCTTCTACAATACTTCTTTAAGACACCAAACTGCTTTATCTAAGCATTATTGGAAACTTAAAGATAGAGGCTTCACCCCACAAATTAAATGGGATATCATCTGTCAGTCTCAAACTCTCAACAACTTCCGAGGCAGATGCAGTTCGGGCATACAAGAGATTGCAATAATAAAATATAAAAATGCTGACCAATTATTGAATCAAAGTAACAAACTTATTTTCAAGTATAGACATAGGAACAAATCTAAAATTCCCTTAAAACATTAGCTTTGAGAGGTATACACTTGAAGTGTTGATTCTTTTTTATATGGGTACTAACATATGTGTATACGTGTATTCACATTTTTATATGTGGTTATTTATGTGATTGTCTTGCCTATTTCATGTATAATTTTAAATTATTAATTTATATTTTTATATTTTACTATTATTAATAATATTTTTTTATCTTTATCTATATTCTAAATTTGTTCTTTATAACTATCTCTTGATTTTATTTTATATTATATTATTTTATTTATGTTGGATATTATTATTATTATAAAATTGTGATCTTTATTATTATGTGAGGATGATGACTGCTGTCTAAAATGATATGACTCTATTAGACAATTTCTACATAATTTATGTCCAGAAAAGAAGAAAATTATAAGAATTCAAGAAAAATTAAATAAAAAACTTAACCACAGTACTTTGTCAGTTGTTTTTAATGAAACTTGTATAAAATAGGATTGCTAACCAAATACACAATTTTGTGTATGTGTGTATATATATATATATATATATATATATATATATATATATATATATATATATATTAGGGTTATATCTTTTTGTAAAATAATTGATTTCCTGTATTGTAATTTGATGAACATTTGTTAAAAAAATAATGTAGAAAGATTTAATTCAGTTTATTTAAAAACAAATGTCAATCCCAACACAAAATTTCTAAAATTGTATATAATTATAGTAGTACTATGACTCTATGGAACCTTCTAGAACTTGTTTTTGTTTATTTGTAAGTCTGTATGTTATGCTATAGCTATAAACTGTTAAATGCATTAAAAAATACATAAGTACTATCCAATTACATCATTAGCAAATTGAAAAATAAAGCTTGTGAATTATTTTGATTTTTTTATCCTTGTTGCATATACGGTAAAATTGAATTTTTGGTTTGGGTATGAGGTTTTTCAAGAACTAAAATTAATGCCTTTTTTTCATTACTTTTCAACAAAAGTTCATCGATTTATAACATAGGAACATAGGGTTAGAAAAAAGTCATAACCTTAAAATATATATATATATATATATATATATATATATATACACACACACACACACACATACATGCATGGACACACACACACACAAAAGAGGTGTTGAAAAGTCTTTGGCCTGATCCACTTCTCAAAATCTGACCAAACATTAGAATGTTTTAAAATCTTGTCTCAACCATGCTAAGAACTTACCAGCACCCCCTGTATATAAATATGTATACATTTGTGTCTGTGTAAATATTGAGATATATATGTACAAATCAGGGGTTCTGAAATGTTTTCAGCCTAAACCACTTCCCAAAATTTGATGAAATGACTAAACAGCAAATTTTTGTAGAGAAGGCTTCTTAGTTGGACCACTGAGAACCTTTTCAGCACCCCGTTCTATAATTATGTCTAAGAGTAAGACATGTAAATTCATGTAAATGTCATTGGTGTTCAGTTGATACTACTGTGTCCACTGTCAACAAAATAGGTGACATGTTATTGTTCCCATACCTGCTAGATTTACCTCAATCAACTTAATCCTCTCCCGCTACCATCAGCCGAGGTAATTTTAACTACCTGGGAATATTTTTCCATGGTTTCTTTATAACGACTTAATCAAGACCAAACAAAGAAGTCAATATAAATATATGATAACATATATATAATAGAAATATATAAAAGAAAGGAGACAGACCTACCTGTAATCAAGATCATAATCATTGTCAACTCCACAAACCTTTCCTTAGCTATATAGTATGTGCTTCACCAGGATTTCATATAGGTTTTACTTCAGAGTTGTCCTTCTCATATACTGGCTGCCAACCAAGGCTGTTTTACTATTTAACCTGTAGCTGTAAGGAGAAGAGGTGACTTCATACCTCTCACAAGGGTATTTGCATGTAAAAACTCAACTGGAATTTGAACTCAGCTCTTCAGTTTATCATTATAAGCTGCTATTCATTATACCACCTGCACAACCACATAAGTAATATATTGAACCATTATGGTGGGAACTGAAGAAAGAAGTGCTCCAACAAAAACTGCACAATCTTCAAGATTTTGGGGATTACACCCAAGAGGAATGGGAAAAACTTTCAAGGAAAAAATCTGACCTTGTTCCATTCATTGCCTCCTGAATTGAGGCAATTATTCAAGCCAAAAGCAACAACACTAATTATTAACTCCATACAGTGACATTTTCTACTTTTGGTAATAATAAAAACTAGTTTTAATCTTTGAAAATTTAATGGTTTTCTCATTTGAAATTTCTGATGAATCTTAATTCTTCAGTTAATAATTGAATAAGCCAATGGCAAGTTCTATGAAAATAAAATGTCTGTGGAAATTCCCCCATTGCGTCATTAAATATTTGAGCTTAACAAGTTTAATGAAATATTGCAATAACAATCACAAATACTGGTTATTATTTAAAGAAATAAGGAGGTACAAATGAAAAGATTTGAAACTGACAACTTTTTCCATTTCACTGAAACAGACGTTAAACAATTTTATCTTCCTTTCTTCCTTTCATTTTCTCACTGAGGCCAAGTAGCATTTCTGATATGTCTTTTGTCTTTTCACATGATCAGAATTATTTATGAGGTATTAGCAAAGCATAATGGTTGTATGAACTAATTAAGGGAGGGACAAGCATAGCTATTATATGATTATTTTTCTAAAAAAAGTTAAGAGCTGAAAGGTATCATTTTTGTTGGTGGTGTAGTATTTTTACGTGGCCTTTTGTCAGCATCATTCTGCTTAAGATTCTTTATAAACTACAATACACCATTAACAAAAATGCAGTAACTTGTTTTCTGACCCTCCATGATCATAAAATGTACCAAGAAAAGCATAGTGCTAATCCTTCTCAATTTTGGGGTAAAATTAACAAAAGTAATTAATTTACCAAGCTAGCTCCAAAATATTTTTTATGCCAATGTATCTGTGCACTTTGTAAAAAGTGTGCACTGAGACAATATAGCTATCATCACTTTTGTTATACTAAAGTTCACCCAATATAAGGTCGAGAGTTACTCAAGGTAGATGGTTATTGTTAAAATGCTTATGATGAATGTGGTGTGATTTGAGTGAAAAATAGATGGTAAGAAGTGAAAATTATGAGGATAAGGAGGTTGAATAACAAGTGACTCTTCACTTGAAGAGGTCAAAACTATAGTGATCAGGGAAGCAGCAGCACAGTAGTCTGTTCTACAAAGTAGCATTTTTGGGGAAAAGCTGTCTGAGTAGATCTTTTTCCTTATATTTAGAATATGTAGGAAATGAGAGTGATTAGATAGAGTCTGTGGTGGTAACATCGGTGGTGGCATCTTACTGGTTCATGCAAACCAATTCTTAAAATTATAAAAGATTAATGAACCAGTTATTGGACTATCCAAAAATAATCTTATATATTAATAGCCAATATATAATAGCTAATAACATTGTAAGTTCTGTGGAGGCTGAAAGAGGGTTTTCTGTAATTAACATAATTTATCCTGTAAAAGAAATTGTTTTGAAGTTAAAAATGTGGTAAATCTTAGTCATAAATTTGATAGGTTTTCAATTGGATCTTTGGGACTACAGCGATTCAGTTTAAATGTGGCTAAGAAACCATAACACAGCTGATGACAGTCAGTTATGTGCCATGTGTGATACACACTTAGGTGATCATGTATCTTTCGATACATGACTGACAAGAAAGATTTTTTTCTGCAGTAGGTTGCCATTTCTTTCAGCGGTAGACCAGTTGCCATCCAAGGTTATAGAAGCTGGTCTGTCCTGCTATTTACCAATAGCTGGGGGGAGAAGAAGAGAATTCTACCTTTCCCAAGAGTATTAGCACATAAGTGAATGTAATGGATTCAATTGGAATTCAAACTTGGCTCACCAATTCCTCAATCTGAGCTGCTATCCATTACTCCACCGTAGAGTCAAAAAGCATCATACTTCTGAACAGAAATATGATGAGAACAGAAATTCAATCTGGAAATGTTTTCTATTAAATTATCAAAATGGTTTAATTCTCTTTGATACTATAAAGTTATTTGTTTCCATTCTCAGATTGAAGAGAAGATAAGCAGAATAGGTTCCTAAAGATTACCTGCCTTTATAGAACTGCTTCCTGTAAATTTGGGATGCCATTATTTGGTGACATGGCGTGACCTTGGAATAAAGGTCTGAATTGGTGGAATTAAAGAAAAGCATGAAGGAAAAAGCTAGAGAGAAAAAAATGAAATGAAAAGGTGGTGAACGGAAAATGGGTGTTGATTTGGAGACACAAGAAAAATAAGTTATTTTCACTTTTATTATTACTTTAAACCTTTAATCTTTTTGGATCATGCTTTAATATCTCCTCTTTGGAACATTATGCAAACCATATACCAGAAAGCAGGTAAATACTACAATATTAATATAGAAATGGACAGCAGGTAAATACTATGGCATTAATCTGGAGACGGAAGGCGGGTAAATACTACAGCATTAATCTGGAGACGGAAAGCGGGTAACTACTACAGCACTAGTCTAGATATGGAAAGCAGGTAACTACTAAAGCACTAGTCTGGAGATGGAAAGCGAGTAAATACTACAGCACTAGTCTAGAGACAGAAAGTGGGTAAATACTACAGCACTAGTCTAGAGACAGAAAGCGGGTAAATACTACAATATTAATCTTCTTCTTCCAGGTCAACTCTAGTTGGGTCATCGATCCATTTTGAATTCTTTCACTGGATAGTATGTGCTATGCCAGGGCTGTATACAGTTTTTGAATTCAGAGTTATTTTCTGCTTGACTGGTTGCTACCCAAAGACACAGAACCCAGTCTGTCCTGCTATTTACCCACAGCTTGGAGGGAGGAGAAGAATTGGTTTCATACTGCTCCCAAGGTTATTAGCATGTAAGTGAATGTAATGGATCTGACTGGAATTTGAACTCTGATCTCCGATTCCTCAATCTGACCTGCTATCCATTACTCCACCATGCCTCCTTTATCTAGAGATGGAAAGCGGGTAAATACTATAATATTAATCTTGTGACAGAAAGCAGGTAAATACTATAATAATAATGTAGAGATAAATAAGTTTTAGATATTTGTTTTATAAACCTTATCCATAATATTATTCTTTGGTTCTAACAAAATTTTCCACTTTATTAATACTTTGCTTAGATTCTAGAAGACATGTTTTGCTATTCCTATATACCTTAAGATTTCAGCTGTCTTATTCTGATTATAGGTATAAAGTTCCTTGTAATTTCTATTTTACTTAAAACTACTTTATTGCTCACATGTTATTCTCTGCATTTTCATGCAGAACTAGATCTCTCTTTCTGCAAGGAGATTATCCAGCATTCACTACCATATCATATTTTAACTATTACATAGCTGTTTTGCAAATGAAAGTTACCTATATCTTAATTTGCTTAGTTTCTGGAAAACATTTTTTGTTATTCTAATGCACCTTATGATTTTTACTATTTCTTTCTGATTGACAGTATAAGTTTCTTTGCAGTTCTTATTTTCCTTAAAATTTCTTCATTACTGTGGTCAAAAGAAATTAATGACTCTTTTTTGGGATGTAATTTCAGATTGGGCGTTTCTTCCCTCTACACCGGTTTCTCGGTATTTATCATTGTTCTCTTCTCTGTATCTGCTTCGTTGTTTGTTTGTTCATTCTATCACAACTACACATATCGTACGATGTACCCTGACAGAAGACTTCTCTCATCTCCCCAATGGTCTACTTATAATTGCAAGTCACCAATCACTTGCCCAGATCATAAACATACTAGACATACAGGCACCTCAGAATGGAGCACTAACACACCTGGATGTCCCTCCTCGATTCTGTCCAACTACGCTAATATTATGTAAAGTTGCTAATGACCCATTTCTTTGTGGGATAACAAAGAAAGATCTCTTTTGACAGAACAACACACTCGCCTTCTCCGAAATCAAAGTCCTATCTACCAGACAAAGACCAACTCTCTTTCATCGAGAATAATTCAAGTCTTGTTCACCATTTTTGCCATTCGACTCTGGTTCTGGTTCACTATGTCTGCTACGATTACCTACATATTCTTAGCATTTATTGGTAGAACCATATCTCTACAGGTACTTACTAAATAGTAAGTAAAATGTAAAATATTCTAAGATGCTTCTTCTTGTTAACTGTTTGCATTACTTTATCTTTTTCTTCAGATTTCCAGAAAGCTGCGGTATTTCTCAAAGAGTTTCTTCTGAAACTCAGTGAAGATATAGAATGTGCTGAACTGCGAGACACGCTAACTTTGGCCCTGTTGCATATGCAAAAGTACTATCGGCTTCTGCAATGCCGTACACTAGAACGCACATCACAACATCAGTTGTTACTCTCAGCTCGAGGACTGAGTCCAATGACACCTTTTGTAGATGCCCCTGATAAGTTTCAATGGAAATGGATCAGCTTGGATAGTGCTAAGTACGTGAACAGCTCAACTGTGCAGGATGAAGGATTTTACCTCCTGCCTGATATAATTCTGGCTACACGTGAAGGAAATATGGATTGGATTTCAAAAATAATCCAACAAGGTAAACTGTATGTTTTGTGTACGTGCTTTTTTTGCTCATTTTGTTTCAGGAAAAATAAAATAAAAAATAAAAAAATATTCTCTTGTTAAAATTTCTTTGTATAATTTGTCCATAAAATGTTGTAGTAGGATTAGGTAGTAGTTACACCATATGGAAATATACACTTTCCTTTTCACTAAGAGAGTGACAAACTCTCTCTCTCTCTCTCTCTCTCTCTCTCTCTCATATAAACATACTTTCTTTCGTTCCTTCTATTGTTCCTGTACTTGGTAACTGACAGAACTTGGACATAGCTTATGTGGGTCAGTGAACATCATAAAAAAATCAACCAATGACAACACGTCCCGCCTAAAATCAAATGGAAAACATGGATGTATCAGGCCCAATAGAAAGAAGAAAAAACCATGTGCACAGCAGAAGTGGAAAATTGGTTTAGTATAGCAGTTTGAGACGCAAAGGTTGGAGATTCATTGGATGTGAGTTTGATTGGAAATGCAACTCCAGAAAAAAAAGAAGAAAAGATGAATTCAACAAATTAATTTCTGTCAGCCAAAAACGTGACAACCCTATATGAACTCTCAAATCACAAAAAGGACTAACACGATAGTCACTCACTTTAACCACTGTAACCAAATGGAGTCAACAATAAAATGGTATGCTAGATAGTAAATTTGGCCTTTACTTATGTATTAGCCCAGCCTTCATCTCTATAGATCATAATGTTTTAAAAAAAATCTTCAGAAAAAATACTGCAAAGTTACATTGTACTTGTCAAAAATTGGCAAAATTAATTACGTATGGCTTAGTACTTACATAAAAGGATTTTTTAAAAACTTGAATGAAATTTACATCCACTGACAAGATATTAACAAACAGAATACAAAATGTACAATTAAGATTGCACAAAATTTTCCTTTTGTATGCCTTATTAAGGCAAGATAATCAGTTCAAAAATTAAGATGTTAAGCTCATAGAAGCTTACATAAATTTTTTCAACAAGATTTTCATTTGCTTAAAAACAGTTGAAAAATCTTTTGAGAAGGTACAATACAGTACCTTTCAGAAAAAGGTTTAAACGATACAATTCCTTTCAAAAAAGGTTCAAACAATACACATCCTTTCAAAAAAGGTTCAAACAATACATGTCCTTTCAAAAAGGTTCAAACAATACATGTCCTTTCAAAAAAGGTTCAAACAATACATGTCCTTTCAAAAAGGTTCAAACAATACACGTCCTTTCAAAAAAGGTTCAAACAATACATGTCCTTTCAAAAAGGTTCAAACAATACACGTCCTTTCAAAAAAGGTTCAAACAATACATGTCCTTTCAAAAAAGGTTCAAACAATACATGTCCTTTCAAAAAAGGTTCAAACAATACATGTCCTTTCAAAAAAGGGTTTAAACAATACATGTCCTTTCAGAAAAGGTTCAAACAATACATGTCCTTTCAGAAAAGGTTCAAACAATACATGTCCTTTCAGAAAAGGTTCAAACAATACATGTCCTTTCAGAAAAGGTTTAAACAATACATCTCCTTTCTGAAAAGGTTCACTTATTTAATGCTTTTGTGAAGGTAAGAAGGCTGGCAGATTCACCAGAATCACTGGGATTTTAACAAATTTGTTCTCAAGAGTAACCATAATAATATCAAGATAAATCTCATATCCTTTTTTAAACAAATGTTCAATAATTAATTGAGGGATTTTTGAGTGATGCCACCTAGGTCTCCAGACCTCATGCCATGTGACTTCTTCCTCTGGGGGTATGTCAAATGTACGTACCTCCCCTTCCCAGAGACATGGATGATCTGAAGATGCAAATAACTTTGCAACCATTGACGACATTAGGCTTGGTCATGTTTGGCAAAAATTGGATTATCGTTAGGATGTGTGTCATGTAACCCATGGTGCTCACATTGAACCTCTGTAAAAACCTATATAGAAACATGGAAATATTAGCTTTCAGGAAATATAGTTTTGATATCTTCAATAATTATTAATATAGACAGTGTCATAATGTGACACAAACTTTTGAAACACCCTGTATTACTTATCTTCATCTTCTTATTAATTCTTTACTTAATTGAATATTTCCTTTTTATAAATTTTTATATATGAAGTATCTGTACTTTCTACCTATGATAATCATCACTTCTACAGCCTTTAACAGGCCTTTGTGCTGGGATCAGGTGTAGTGTCCTCTTCTCTAAACTATGGGGAGACCTGATCTCAGGAGATTACAATGCTGTGATGATAGTGCAATAAGGAAGGTATTGTTGCAAAGCTGTAATCCCCTGGGATCAGGCCTTCCCATATTTTAGAGAAAAGAACAGAAACTATAACTGACTGTTCATGGGGATTAGGCAGTTTTTGTATTTGACAAAAATTTACAACACCCCTGCCTTAAACCGACCTTGTGTCACATCCTACTACCATGGGAGTGAGGATACATTTACCTTTAACTGGTCTTCAGGCTGAGATCAGTGTAGTATCTGTTCTCTCCTTGCAGCAGCACCTAAAAAGGGAGGATTGGTGGATGTCAATGCCAATTTGATGGTGATTGTGGAGACAGGGTATTTTTTTCCTTGGCCTGTGCAAGCTGCATCCTGGATTAAACTTACATCCTGCCACTGTGAGGAGGTGTGTAAATAACAGATTAGAAAGTAGTAAAAATTTGTTAATATTGTTATTATATATATAATATATATATACACACAGGGTGCAATGGATAAACTGTCGTCTAAGTTACACAAAAAACGAAAATAACACTGACATCTCATTTTAACAGATATATTTACCAAAATTACACAAAAATACCTTGAAATACAAGAGAGTAAATTTATTCAATAAGACTTTGGAATCTCCTGCAACTCTTCTGGACAGTCACCTTGTGTAAGTTGGTGAATGCTGCCATAATCCTTGTCTTCAGTTCATCTTTGGTGTTACAAGGAGTGTTGTTTTCCTCTTGATCAACTGCATAATAGTCAAGACGGTTGCAGTCTGAGGATTTAGTTAGCCAGATGTAAAGGGTGATGTGGTTGCAGAAATTATCTGACAGTCATGACTGGGTTCTCTTGCTTGTGTGACATGGTGTAGAGTCCTGTTGTTAGACACAGGGTCTTCCAGCAGCCACTCTCTTGACCCAGGGCAGCACTACCTCCTCAAGGCATTTGATGTTGGCCTCTTTGTTGAATCTGAGGCCCTATGGGAGGATGAATGGAGGCATAATGTTGCCATCACTAGTGATCACTCCATCACCTTTATAATCACCATTAGACTTATTCAAGTCTTTCCGGATCCTCTGCACTGTCCAAATTTCTGGTAGAGTGAATTGCATCATGGTGCTCTTTCTCTCACATACAGTGCCCAACTGACCCTGCTATATTGTGCAGTCAACAAAATCAAAAACAAAATGTGCATATGCAAAGTTAAAAATATAAAATGGCGACAATTTACCCATCGCATCCTGTATATAAATATAAGATATTGCACATAGTGCTGGTGTTAATAAAATAGTGCGTGATGTAATATAACAGAGATTAATGAATATACATAATTATCCCTTACCGATAGCAAAACTCAGAGTTTCATACACAATGCAATCTTCAGGTGCTGGGTAGAGACTGACCGTTACAGTTAAATTTTAATAAAAATATCTGGTTCACTAACGCAATCATGGCACAGTCCGTACATTTAAAATAGATGAGATCCTTGTTTTATATTTAAAATAAATTAATATTTTATTTTATATTAAAAATAAACAACGACTAAATGGTATTTATTTTTTAAAAATATATATGAAAATGGACGGACCTAAAACTACATAAAAAAAAAAAGAAGATTGTGTTGTGCAGGAAACTCCAAGTCATGCTACCGGTGAGAGATAATAGATATTTATTAATATATAATTATATTTTTTTTTTTAAATGATTCCATCGCGACACAGAAAGCACTATGTTTTGAAACATGACTCAAGTCCTAAAGTTTAAATTTTAACATTAAACTTAAAAAATTTAGTGTACAGTTTCATTCTCAAGCAATCTCTAGAATAACTAACTGAAGAAATGTTTTACTTAGGTTGCAAATGGAGGTGTAATCGTTTTTTTTTTTCTTACGTTATCAAGGGGTCACTACTGTGATGAAGGTATGAATGTTTATTATGTCAAATTTTTAGTCATGTAAAGTTGGGTTGGAGGATTTTTGTTTGGCTACAATGGCTTTTTTCCCCAGGCTCTGTTGTTTTTATTACTATTTGTTAAAACTCACTGATTGATGTCTAGTTAGCCCTTTTTTTTTGTTTATTTATTTGTATTTTTTTGTTGATGGTTTCTTGAAGGGGTGCTTAGATATGATTGGGTTGTATTTTTAATCCTATAGTTTTGTTATGAAATTAATTTAATTTGTTAACAGATTTTATTGAAATTAAACTTTATAACTTGAGTCAGTTTCGAAACAGTAATTTCTGTGTCGCGATGAAATCATATTTTTTTCAAACATAATTATATTACGCACGCACGCACGCACGCGCACACACACACACACACACACACACACACACACACACACTCACTAGCCAAAAACTGACTATTTCTTCATTTCCACATAACAGAACCGAGAAAGCAAAATGGTAAAGTGTGAGAATTAAATAAAGATAAAGAATGGAAAATGAAAGGAAAGGGAGGAGAAATATCAGTAAAAGAAAGAGGCCCGGATAGGCTTTATTTCCTTGTGTTTGTAGGAAACTCAGTCACCCAGGTTTTTATATTAGAAATCCTAACATCGAATTCCAAACAACAATAAAACAAAAATAAAGAAAATCTGGGTATGTCTAAATAAATCATTTATCATTTGTATTTACAAACATATGAATTCAAAAGGAGTAAAAATAGTCTTTTTAGTTGAATAAAGTCTTTGGTTTACAGAAAAGCTGTGGTTTAGACAGGACATCTAAATAGTTGGTTTCACAGTTAAAAAAAAAAAAAAAAAGCGGTGGTTGAGAAAAGGCTTTTATATTGCTAGTCTTTGTTACTGGAGATGATTCGTTTGAAGTTGCTGACTGGCTGTCCATGCTGTTGTTGAAGTCGCTGATTCGTTTGAAGTCACAGATATATATTTCTTTCAGCACACAATGGGTTGGCAGGAGCGGGGAAGAAACTATGTAGCCATAGCATGGAGACAGTTACAATCTCGTGTTTAAACTGTATTTACCCGTTACCCCCCTACAAAGCAGGATGTGGCACAAGGCCATTTTTTACGTGGGGTTTTCAAAAAGATTCCCCATAGACCCCTATACACGGAGTCAGGTAGCTGTCTACCTCCCCAGACGAGACTGTTCCCTTTGGCATAGCCTCGACTGGGTTCCTTGGGTTCCTATCGTCAAGCCATATTCCCAAACTCAGAGGTTTGACAACAAACACAAAAGAATCACGTATTTGAACGGCTTGAAAGCCATAATGTGTGGATTTTTAAAAGAAATTTTTCCCCGAAAGTAGGCTCGGGAAAAATAGGATTTTATTTTCCTCTGATTGGTCAAGTATTTCACATGGTGATGTTAATTTCTAACCAATAGACAATTTGATTTAGTGTGCGTTGTATTGCGAAATCTTTCTGGCATGTTTTTAATATTGTCCGTTATTAGGTAGAAAATAAAGTTTGGGCATGTTTTAATATGGTTTGTATGTGGTAATGTAATTGTGCTGGAAATAGGATTTACTAACTTACTGAGTGACTGTTTGTTAGAGCGTGCCAAGTTTAACGGTGTTATAGACAAGCGTATGGTTGCAAGACAGAAATACGACAACAGCAGAAATAGATTTACGTGATTTATTTCAATAGGAACGTGTGGTTTTGGGACAGCTACCTTGTAGTATAGTTCCTCTTGCTGACTGACCGTGACAGATCTCTTCCCCGGCCTCCCGTTGACTGCTTGTGACCCTTTTTATGGCGTTTTTTATGACTTAACGGGCTCGAAAAACGACGCGAGTATAATTAGGAGGGAAGCATTTTTATTGGTCGAAAAATAGAAGCACTTTGAAATATTATTTTATTTTTCGACCGGAACTCGTGCGTCGGGCCTATGCGTAAACGACGATAATGGTCATTTTGTGACGGGGCCTTGTCCCGTTCACATCCGACTCTCGCTCTTGAGTATGTTAGTTTATTTGCCTGCAAATCAGCCGAGATATGTCTTATTTTATTTCATAACAACGGTAACTCCCTCTGCCCAGGGTGGACAGGTTCGAATCCTGTCTGAGAGTGCAAATTTTCTCTTTAATAAGATTTCTCGAACATTCAGGCCGGTAGACAAAAATAAATAAATATACTGTTTTAATAAATAAACGGAGTGTCTACTTTAGTACTATAGTAGCTACCAAAAATAATGTTTAAAGTGATAAAAAAAATCATCATTTCTTAATTTATAAAAAAATAAATGTGAAACAATTTTTATTCAGAAATTTATAAACATTTACTAAATTATTAAAATATGTGAAACAACGACAAGGAAATTCCTTAATTTACCATTTGATAAAGTTTGAATCAATTGGCAATTAGCCAATGTTTTGCCAACCATTTCAATAAAAAAAATCTAATAAATAGTGTTTATTATTGTTGTCAATTCTCAAGAACAAAGAAAATGTAAATTCACTTTCATATGTGTTTAGGTTTTATTACAATTCTAATCATTGATTTTTAAAACACACACACATATATATATATATATTATTTTAATATATTTTTCTGTAATTTATGGTGGACATCAATTGTTAATTTAAAAACAACAACATTTGTTTGCTGAAGAATCATTGCTTTCACAATCAGTGCATCTGAGGAACTACCTCAAATAATTTGGAATACTCTGCTAAGTACTTGGCAAGTACCCAGACTTGCTGTACCAGGCGTAATGGAAATGAATTGGTCTGGTTGTTAAATGTTTAGGGTTTATCACAATTTTATGTTGTCATTTTTCTCCTTCTCAGCAAAATCAGGCTTCTTTTTTTTACTCATCCTCACTTTCACAGAATACACCTAGGTCCTAAATGATGCCTGAAACGTTGTTCTAAGAAACAAGTATGCGAAGAAAGGATTCAATTGTCTGAAAATTACTTGGTATGTTGAATGAGTCTTAATTTTAGAGATAATTAATTAATTTGATTACTTTTTTAGTTTTAAAGCTAATAATGTAGGCCCTGGCCTCCTACAACAGTAACACCTACGCGCTGTCACTTTCATATTTCAATGAATATTCATTGCAATGTTCTTGAATGATATGTTTTGATTTTTTTCTTGCAGAATGTTTATCACCTGCCAGATCATAGACTTTTTGTCCTGCTAGACAACTTTCGGAGTTCATTTTTTTCTTAGTGTCAGAAGTGTTTAAAAAAAACGTACTCTTTGTAGATGAATAAGTTATGAAACAAAGATGGCTTTACTTACTTTGTTTAAACCAAAAATTATAATTTTTAAAACTAAAATTAATGAAAAATAAAGGAAATACTTTAAACATTTTAAATTTAAAGGGATATTGGGGAGCGATCGAACAAAAAAGTATTTTCGTTTGTTGAAGAATGAAGAAAGTCTTTAAAAACGTACGTATAGTGTACAAGTCTTTTGGATATATATTCGGTTTCCTTTATTTTAATTTTTTCAGTTATTTAAAGTAAAACTTAGAACACTTAAAAATTTAATTAAAACTTTGAAATAAATTAAATGAAATTGTTAGTTTTGTGAACGTTTTACTTTTTTTTAAGTTAACAGAACCCATATCCTCCTCTAACCGTAACGTAAGTTTTATTACTTTTTTATTTTTAAAGTAAACTGACATTTTTTGTTTTTCATATGTAAACTATGTATAATTTTTGAAAGTGAAAATTTCAGTGAAATATGTTGGAAAATTTTCAATACGAACTTTAATGGTCGTAATATGGAAAAAAGGCGCCGGTTTTAAAAATGACGGAATTCGGGCAAAGTAAAGAGGATAATAGTCGAATAGCACTGTTCAGCTTCATATTTTTTGTAATGTAATAATTATTAATACATATAAAAAAATATTTCAATAAAATTCCTTATTGTTCTAATTCAATTTTTAAAAAAAATCATTTTACTAAAAACCTTAACGGCTTCGTGCGTGACGACAGTTGTGTTACGTTTTTAGCGAGATTACAAAAGAGATCCACTCAACACTATTAAATTACAAGTCTTCATGCCAAACTCTGGAGGAAAAGGAAATCGATCATCCATTCTAAAATCTGATACAATTTAAATCGTACAGAATTATATCGGTAGGAAAATTCAACTACTTTTAGGTAAATATTTTATTATTTTTATTTTTAAATATTTTTTAATTTTATTATTGTATATATTTTTTAAATTACTATTCTCACAAACCTTCAGTTCTGAAAATTTCTATCTTCTCCACCCAGGAAATTTAAATATCTTGAAACACCAGAAATTTAAACCAGTATGACTAGTCTTCTTCACTCTTAGTCTTCAGAAACAGGTGATGGTGGTGTCTGGGAAGGAATGGTTAAAATATCCATGTAGACTGTTCCTTCTGTAGTAAATTCAATCCTCACAGGGTACTCTGTTAATGACTTCTTGTATGTACCGTGTCCCTTCAGGACGTGGTCGATGATGGTTCTCCACAACTTATCCTTTGTAATTTTTAGCAATGTTTGCCTTTTTATCATCCTCCTCACACATTGTTCCTCCATTTATTTACACAAGCTCGTTAAATAAGTTACTCTTGCCTTCAATCAAACTACCGCCAGTCACAATGAATGGATGCCCCCTCAGAGAGGCTCCATGCCTTGAGAGACTATTAGGCCTTAAACTCGCTCCCTGACCTGAAGTGGAACTCACATACAATCCGTTGCTAAAGATGCAGGAAAAATGGTTGGTTCCCTGTACCGCTCCAGTAAGTACCTGTGATATCCAGTACCTTTACAAGAGCCAGATAAGGTCTAAAATAGTGTACTGTTTGAGCAAGAACGGCTCGGCCCTCACTTTCTGGTCTTGATAGAGTCCAATAGTGTTTTGGAGTCCTTGTAGGTGGCAAATTATTTTTCCACCCTCCAACCTCTCTCTCACAGGAGGGACGTGGCAAGCCTCTCACTGCTCTATTGCTACTTCCATGGAAAGTACTCAGATGAACTGCTTTCCTTGGTTCTGCCAGTTAGAACATTCATGGCCAGGACCTACAATGCCACCTACATTGTAGCAAACCACCCACATTCTTTCTGTATTCCATTGATGAGATGTAGATTCCACTCAAACAGCTTCTTCCCACGAATCACTGCTCTGTGGAACCAGCTCCCAAGAGGATGTTTCCTCGATCACTAAAATCTTAGCCTGGTTAAGTATAGGGTTAACCGTTATCTTCCCCTTCTATCTACTTAAGCTGCCTCTTACTGTAACCCTCTGTCTTGAGTGGCTCCTGGGCCTTGTACAGAGTGAACCTCACTAAAAAAAAATAAAATAAAAAGCTTTCTTATATGTTTTAGAAATTTTAACTATTTCTTCTTGATTCTAAGGATGTAACCATTTTTTTAAAATTTTCCTTAAAACTTCCTGTTCCAGAATAAGTGAAGTTTAGTAAATAACTGAAAGGCTAACTTGCCATGGAGCAATGGTTAGCAAACATATTACTAGCTATTAATTCTGCATAGTGAGTTTGAACTTCACTG
Source organism: Acanthosepion esculentum (assembly GCA_964036315.1). Classification (NCBI taxonomy): domain Eukaryota; kingdom Metazoa; phylum Mollusca; class Cephalopoda; order Sepiida; family Sepiidae; genus Acanthosepion; species Acanthosepion esculentum. The sequence goes on along the minus strand of OZ038517.1, from coordinate 32,259,282 downwards.
GGAGTGCCATAGTTTAATTCATTTCCACAACAAATGTTCAGATGAGCTCCATTGTTTTGTTCCACCAGTCCAGACTTATACAGCTAGGACTTGCCATATGTCTACACTCAAACTACCCATATTTCCTCAGTATTCTATTTGTAAGTAGGAAGTTCTACTCAAACACCTTTTTCCTGAGAGTTAATACTTTGTGGAATAAATGCATGTGTAGATTCTTCTCTGTCTTAGCCTCTTCAAATCCAGGCTCAGTTGCTATCTGTCCTCTTTATCCTCATAATCTTCACTTCCTTCTACTTCTGTTCATATCACACACCTCATTCATTAACCCTCTACCATGGATGGCTTTTGAGCCTTGTATTGAGTGATATACAACACAAAAACACTAAATAAATCTAGAGTGTTTTCTTACAGGATAATTGTTAAAATGATCATCTCATTAACTTAGTTGTGAGTTTGATCCTTACTGTGTGTTCTATGCTTGTAGATGTCTATACAAAAAGTCAGACTCCCACGTGGGTGCTTCCCTGAACACTTCAATCTTGACCTCTTCAGGTCAATCATTAATTATTTTCCTTATCCTCATAATCTTCATTTCCTACCAACATCTTTTCCATTCATATCACAGAACTCATGCATTACTACTATAGAGGATCTGAGGGAAAATAAAGGCTTTATACTGACTATTGTTAAAATGTCATATTTTAGCCTTATGTGCCACTAGGGAGAGGCAGGCTATGATGAATGATGGAATGAAAGGGTTAAAAGAAAGTAGCAATATTAAAGGAATTGCAATCAAGCTATGATGCATTACTATAGAGGATCTAAGGGAAAATAAAGGCTTTATATTGACTATTGTTAAAATGTCATATTGTAGCCTTATGTGCCACTAGGGAGAGCCAGGCTATGATGAATGATGGAATGAAAGGGTTAAAAGAAAGTAGCAATATTAAAGGAATTGCAATCAAGCTATGATGCATTACTATAGAGGATCTAAGGGAAAATAAAGGCTTTATATTGACTATTGTTAAAATGTCATATTTTAGCTTTATGTGCCACTAGGGAGAGGCAGGCTATGATCAATGATGGGATGAAAGGGATAAAAGAAAGTAGCAATATTAAAGGAATTGCAATCAAGCTATGATGCATTACTATAGAGGATCTAAGGGAAAATAAAGGCTTTATATTGACTATTGTTAAAATGTCATATTTTAGCCTTATGTGCCACTAGGGAGAGTCAGGCTATGATGAATGATGGAATGAAAGGGTTAACAGAAAGTAGCAATATTAAAGGAATTGCAATCAAGCTATGATGCATTACTATAGAGGATCTAAGGGAAAATAAAGGCTTTATATTGACTATTGTTAAAATGTCATATTTTAGCCGTATGTGCCACTAGGGAGAGCCAGTCTATGATGAATGATGGAATGAAAGGGTTAAAAGAAAGTAGCAATATTAAAGGAATTGCAATCAAGCTATGATGCATTACTATAGAGGATCTAAGGGAAAATAAAGGCTTTATATTGACTATTGTTAAAATGTCATATTTTAGCCTTAGGCGCCACTAGGGAGAGCCAGGCTATGATGAATGATGGAATGAAAGGGTTAAAATAAAGTAGCAATATTAAAGGAATTGCAATCAAGCTATGATGCATTACTATAGAGGATCTAAGGGAAAATAAAGGCTTTATATTGACTATTGTTAAAATGTCATATTGTAGCCTTATGTGCCACTAGGGAGAGCCAGGCTATGATGAATGATGGAATGAAAGGTTTAACAGAAAGTAGCAATATTAAAGGAATTGCAATCAAGCTATTATGCATTACTATAGAGGATCTAAGGGAAAATAAAGGCTTTATATTGACTATTGTTAAAATGTCATATTTTAGACTTATGTGCCACTAGAGAGAGCCAGGCTATGATGAATGATGGAATGAAAGGGTTAAAAGAAAGTAGCAATATTAAAGGAATTGCAATCAAGCTATGATGCATTACTATAGAGAATCTAAGGGAAAATAAAGGCTTTATATTGACTATTGTTAAAATGTCATATTTTAGCCTTATGTGCCACTAGGGAGAGCCAGTCTATGATGAATGATGGAATGAAAGGGTTAAAAGAAAGTAGCAATATTACAGGAATTGCAATCAAGCTATGATGCATTACTATAGAGGATCTAAGGGAAAATAAAGGCTTTATATTGACTATTGTTAAAATGTCATATTGTAGCCTTATGTCCCCACTAGCGAGAGTCAGGCTATGATGAATGATGGAATGAAAGGGTTAAAAGAAAGTAGCAATATTAAAGGAATTGCAATCAAGCTATTATGCATTACTATAGAGGATCTAAGGGAAAATAAAGGCTTTATATTGACTATTGTTAAAATGTCATATTGTAGCCTTATGTGCCACTAGGGAGAGCCAGGCTATGATGAATGATGGAATGAAAGGGTTAAAAGAAAGTAGCAATATTAAAGGAATTGCAATCAAGCTATGATGCATTACTATAGAAGATCTAAGGGAAAATAAAGGCTTTATATTGACTATTGTTAAAATGTCATATTTTAGCCTTATGTGCCACTAGGGAGAGCCAGTCTATGATGAATGATGGAATGAAAGGGTTAAAAGAAAGTAGCAATATTAAAGGAATTGCAATCAAGCTATTATGCATTACTATAGAAGATCTAAGGGAAAATAAAGGCTTTATATTGACTATTGTTAAAATGTCATATTTTAGCCTTATGTGCCACTAGGGAGAGGCAGGCTATGATCAATGATGGAATGAAAGGGTTAAAAGAAAGTAACAATATTAAAGGAACTGCAATCAAGCTATGATGCATTACTATCGAGGATCTAAGGGAAAATAAAGGCTTTATATTGACTATTGTTAAAATGTCATATTGTAGCCTTATGTGCCACTAGGGAGAGCCAGGCTATGATGAATGATGGAATGAAAGGGTTAAAAGAAAGTAGCAATATTAAAGGAATTGCAATCAAGCTATCATACATTCCTATAGAGGATCTAAGGGAAAATAAAGGCTTTATATTGACTATTGTTAAAATGTCATATTTTAGCCTTATGTGCCACTAGGGAGAGCCAGTCTATGATGAATGATGGATTGAAAGGGTTAAAAGAAAGTAGCAATATTAAAGGAATTGCAATCAAGCTATGATGCATTACTATAGAGGATCTAAGGGAAAATAAAGGCTTTATATTGACTATTGTTAAAATGTCATATTGTAGCCTCATGTGCCACTAGGGAGAGCCAGGCTATGATGAATGATGGAATGAAAGGGTTAAAAGAAAGTAGCAATATTAAAGGAATTGCAATCAAGCTATGATGCATTACTATAGAGGATCTAAGGGAAAATAAAGGCTTTATATTGACTATTGTTAAAATGTCATATTTTAGCCTTAGGCGCCACTAGGGAGAGCCAGGCTATGATGAATGATGGAATGAAAGGGTTAAAAGAAAGTAGCAATATTAAAGGAATTGCAATCAAGCTATGATGCATTACTATAGAGGATCTAAGGGAAAATAAAGGCTTTATATTGACTATTGTTAAAATGTCATATTTTAGCCTTAGGCGCCACTAGGGAGAGCCAGGCTATGATGAATGATGGAATGAAAGGGTTAAAATAAAGTAGCAATATTAAAGGAACTGCAATCAAGCTATGATGCATTACTATAGAGGATCTAATGGAAAATAAAGGCTTTATATTGACTATTGTTAAAATGTCATATTGTAGCCTTATGTGCCACTAGGGAGAGCCAGGCTATGATGAATGATGGAATGAAAGGGTTAAAAGAAAGTAGCAATATTAAAGGAATTGCAATCAAACTATGGGGGATTACATCATCATCTGAAGGTTTCCAGTAACATTAACAATACAAATATGTAACTAGAAAAGAAAATTATGATATAATCAAGCTGTTAACTTTCAACACAACCAAAAGCAAAAGGTTTGTAAGGAAACTTCCATCGATGATAGAAAGAGCAACAGACCAGAAAAAACATTTTAAGAAAATGATTTTATCACCTGACAGTGACGCTATCTGTTCAGCCAATGAATAGTGAATATTTATTATATAGGAAATGGCAAATTTTACCATTGCTGTTATTTTTACCAAGAAGACTACATTGAAGGGGACTAAGGTGTCATTAATATTAAATGACTGAATATGCTGTTGTCATAAGAGGAATGATAAAGAAAAAAAGAAACCTGATTTACAAAGAACTTCTTGTTCTAAGGTCAGTGGCTGGGTGGGTGTGTTTAACCTCTTGACTTGTGAAGTTTACTAAGTTTTATGAGAGAGAATTGTTTGTCAGGTGAAAAGAGATCTCTCCAAATCATCTACCTTTTTCAGTTCACAAAACTATAAAAGTTAATGACTAGAGAATGGCAGAAAGAGAACTGATTGACAATCAGAACAAACAGTAGTTACTTGATATATGAGTGGAAGTTAAGGAACAAGACTGAATAACTGGAGGAAGTAGACACACACATTCAAGTTGTCAACAAGACTATCACTATATTCTTTTTGAATCAAACATTTAAATCAGATAAATCAAATGAGAAATCTGCAGTTTTATCGATCCTAACATGTCATCTTGGCTTCAGTTCCTTTCCCACTGTTGTAATGTAGCTTCCCTAATCCTTTTCTAAAATAATTTCATGGTAATTTTTCCAATGAATTTTCCTCTATGGTACCTAGACTTTATGAATTTAAGTGCAGTATTACATTGGCAGCAAGGTCTCATCATTTTACAGTCGAAATGGCTAGGTGTAAGTCCTATGCTAGCAGTATCTGTCTATATTTCTGAGATGAGGTATTATGTACACTATTTACATTATTTGGACTATTGTCCTCATCTTAGTTGCCATATTTATTATAACATTTCGGCTGTTGTATGCTCCAGCCTTCTTCAGGTAGTTGGAATGTCAAACTGAACCCTTTATTTTGCTCACTGGGGTTGACTGTTCTAGTTCCACGTGCCATGTCTAATAGATGTCCTCAAGGACACATGGCACAGTAGATAAAAGCGTTAGTTAGATCCAGTGACAGGACCCAAAGAGTGTGAGTTCAATACCTGGTTAAGGCGGTGGAGAACTTGGAGAGGGAATTAAGCAGGAGATAAATGATGACTGATGTCCATTAGACATGGCACGTGGAACTAGAACAGTCTCCCCCAGTGAGTGAAATAAAGGGTTCAGTTCGATATTCCAACCACCTGAAGAAGGCCAGAGCATGCAACATCCGAAACATAATAAATATGGCAACAAAGATGAGGACAATAGTCTGAATAATGTAAATAGTGTCCTATGCTAGCAGTTTCTTCTCTCACACTTCTCACTTTCCAGTCAACTTTGTTATTTGTTATAACTTGCTCCTAGCGGTTATAATATTATGTCTTGTTTAGGCTACTTGCCGTGATGTCACTAGACTTCTCTCTGACTGACTCCAATGTACTCTTACTGACTCACTTTGAATTCTTTATTTTAGGTGTCTTTCCTAGCTCATTTGTGTTACTGGGGGTATCAGATTTACTCTACAACATCCCCACTTTTTTTTTTTTCATTTGTAAATATTTTATTTATTAGTATTCAGCCCCTCCTCTTTCTGGGGAGTTCACCAATGTACTGAACTTTGTATTTCTTTCATTTTGGGTCAACCTCTAGTTTTTCTGTACGTTTTCTTTTTCTGGTACAACAAAAATATCATGTAGTACTTTCATAGGTTCTTCTTTTCTTGGGGGCTTTTTTCAGTAAAAACCTTTTCTTTGATTTCAATGCCTTTTGTATTCCCCTTTTTTTTCCTTTTATGATATATATCATTTTTCCAATTCATGACCTTCTTTCACTGTCTTCCCACATTTCTTTTTTCATTTTTATACACTCTAAAAAACACCTTTTCACCAATTTTGAAAAATGTTGTTTCCTTTTTATTATCTGTTTTTATTCTTTTCTTGACCTGGTAACAACTTGTCAAATACTGATTTAATTTTTATTGCAAACATTGGGTGATACAGTGCGGTAATAATATGTTCAATTGAGAACATTTCACAAAATTCTTTAAATTTATAAGTAGTGAATGTTATCTGGGATTATGGCATCCAGAATGTCATATCTTGTAAACAGTTCCTGTAAAAAATTCACTATAACCATAGAAATTGATTTCTTGCACTTACAAATTTCATGCTACTTAGTAAAGCTATGCACTACCACAAGATAATGTGATTGTTTATAGGACCTGTAAAATTTATGTGCAGTCTTAACCACAGAGTATCTGTCTTTGGCCAAGGTTGTACAGTGTAACTCGGATATAAGATACCCGGATATAAGAGAAACCCGGATATAAGAGAGATTTTCTCTAGTCCCAAATTAGAGCCTGTGTTAATGTATATATAATAGACCAAACCTGATATAAGAGAAACCCGGATATAAGAGAAATTTTCTCTGGTCCCAAATTAGAGCCTGTGTTAATGTATATATAATAGACTAAACAAGGATATAAGAGAAACCCGGATATAAGAGACTTCTTCTCGAGTCCCGACAACTCTCTTATATCCGGGTTACACTGTAATTTCATGGTATGTGATGTTACTGCCAGAGTATGACCTCTGCTGGCTTTTACTAATTTTTGAATGTTTTGATCCATTTTGGTCCAATATACATAGCTTCTCATAAGATATTACATCCTTGAAATTCCCAGATGTCCACTATAAAATTCATTTAATATCTGCTTTTGTAATATGATCGGTATTACTATTCTTTGTGCAAACATCATTACTCTGTCACATAGTGAGTAAGCGTTCAAGTCTGGATAGTGTTCTAAAAATCATTTATCTTTCTTTTTTTCTTTTTGAAATAAACGCGTCTTGTTCTACTTTTACTTTTATTTCTTCCAGCGGAATTGGTAGTTTGCATACTACATTGTATAATATATTTGTAATTTCTATTTCACTTTTTAATGCTGCAATAAGTGTCCTCAAACAGTTCAGTATTTTTTTTGTATCAATCTTGATGAATCATCAGCATGTTCTAATGTTTTGGATGGTTGGTATTCCATCTTGAAATCATAATTTAATAAGATGGTAACCCAGCATAGGAATTCTTTTTTTTCAAACTATAAATTGATAATAAAGGTCAGTGGTCCGTCTGTAACCAAAACTCCTTCTGTGTATAAATTTGTCAAATTTTTCACTGCAAATATTATTTTTTACACCACTTTTCCAATCTGGCTTTTGTTTTTTCTGCCAGAAGTAGTGAATGCAAAGCATGTGCAACGGCTTTCATGTTACTGACATCATATTTATGTAGAGTTATTACTCCTATATCATAGTCACTAGCATCTGAAGCCAATAAAATTCCTGCTTTTGGATCATAGTGCACTAATGATAAGTCTGATGTTAGTATTTTCTTGATATCTTTAAACACCTTCTGACACTTATCACTCCAGTTTCACTTTACACCTTTTTTAAGCAAATTTTTCTGCATATAAGTTATTTAGATAATAGTTTGCCAGTCCCAGAAATGCTTGTAACCTAATAAAATTTGTTGGGAGAGGCATATTCTTAATTGCACTTTCCCTTGATGGTTCTGGTTGATGACCATTTTGGTCAATGATTTGTCTGAGGTCCTTTTTTTTTTTTTTTTTTTTTTTTTTTAGGCAAAAACAATTTGCACTTTTTTCCTCACTGAGTTTAAACCCATATCCTTGTATTTTTTCAAAAATCTTTTTAACATGTCCACTATGTTGTTCCTTAGATACACTTTTAATTAATATATCAACCAGATAAATAACTGCAAAATCACAATCTGCAAGCATAGTATCTATAACTTGTTGAAATATGGTTGAAGCCACTTTTATCCCAAAAGGAAAGTGGCTTCAGCCATATTTCAACAAGTTATAGATACTATGCTTGCAGATTGTGATTTTGCAGTTATTTATCTGGTTGGCTGAACTTGTACAATTCCTTGTGTGTATTTATAGTTATTAACTCTGAACATTCTTCTTCAACCTGTATTTGCAAATATGCTTCAGAAAGATCCAGCTTCGAAAAAATTTTTCCACTGTTTAAATTCGCAAAAATTTCCACTGGACTTGGTAATGGATAGTTATAGGATTCTAAATGTTTGTTTAATTCTGTTGAAAAATCAGCACAAATACAAATTTTATTATTTTTTTTCTTTACATACACTGCTGGTCCTGCCCATTTTGAATGGTCATTCTTTTAAATTACACCTTTTTTCCAAGTCTGTCTAGTTCTTCATTGACTTGATCCAATGTTGTAAACGGTACACTTTATTTCGGTTTAAACACTGGCGTGAACCCTTTTTTCTCTTTAAATTTTGCTTTGACTTTGAAACACTGACCCAACTCATCTGACAGAATATCTGAAAAACATTTTCTTAATTCTTCCTTTAAATTTTTACACTTTTTTTTTTTTTTCAACTGGTTGCTTGTCCACTTACATTTTTGCAATAAATAATTTATAGATAAATCTCACAACTCAAATAATTTCATCCAGTCAGTACCAAATATGTTTTGTAGTACTTTTTTAACATATAAGCCTTCACTTTTACACACTTGTAAATTCAATTCACCAAAAAAAAAAAATTTCTTACCCAACACACCATGTGCAATTTTTGAAGTTCTTTTTAGTACAGATTTTCCATTTGCTTTCCATGTGGCTTCAATGATTATTATAATATCACTACCAATGTCTAGTTACATTTTTACATCCACATTATTAATTTTCATATACACAAATTTTCTTTGGTTTTCTGTAATTATTTTTTCCACTGTGTATGAAATTTTTTTGTGAGAACTTTTCCTTGCTTTAGTTTTACAGTGTGACTTTTTGTCATACATTTCCACACATGTAGCACTTTGAATTCTTAAAGGGACAGTCAACTCCAAGATGTAACCTTCCACATCTGAAACATGGATTAATTTTTCCATTTCCACATTTTTCTTTATCTTATATGTATGTGCATTCTTTTTCTTCAATTTGTTCCCTATCATGCCTCAGATTAAGAATTCTCTGACATTCATCTGATAATTCTTGTAGTGTTAGTTTTTGATTCTGTTCAAGTTTTGTTAGGATTCTGGCATGTATTTTTCCATCTTTTTTCACTGTTAACCCTTGAATGAAAATTAACCCTTTAAACATATCCAAAATCAGTTTGTTTAAATTGAATTTTATCACACTCCTTCTTAACAATTCTAGCATATGTCACAAAAGTCTTCTTTTTTTATCAGATTTATAGACTTCCAACATGTATCAAATAACAAACTTTCATTGCTAAAATTTTTGAGTCAGAGTATTTACTGTTTCTTCAAAGCAAATTTCTCCTGTTTTTTTTTTTTCAGTAGTACAAAATTACAGTATTTTTCATGTTCTACTAATGGTTACTTTCTTAACAAAAGTCTTTTTTTTTTCATGTCTTCCCAGTTGCTGCATTCTTCCAAAAATTTGCTCATATCTTCTAAAATAAGCAAAAAAGGTAATTCCATCATCTGAATTGTATGTAAATTCAGATATGGCATTTGCCACTGCATTGGGAGTGAAAGAACTGGGGGGGAATTTTCTGGTTTTTTTTTTTTTTTTTTTTTTTTTTTTTTTTTTTTGTATAATTTCAATTAAATTTTGTTGTTTCTGGAGTTCCAACAACTGCCGTTGTTGCTATTGTTGCATCTTTACCACTTGGGGTAATAATTCTTATTTGAAGAATATCTGTCTATTTTTTTATTCCTTCTTTTACTTTTTTTTCTTTTTTACACACACCAAAGAGAAAAAAATTAAACCAACATGGTTTTAATTTGTCATCACTGTTATCATGTGTGCCAAAGCTGTTGTAATCTAGGGAAGGTTACTGAATAGAATAATCAAACGAATGTTAGTAATGAACGATAATACTTAGGACAAGAACAACACATATAAGATTTGCCAGCAGCACGTAGAAGTAGTAGTCAACTGCTAGAAGTGAGTCAAGTGAATTTCACCATGAATCTCCATCTCTAGACTAACATACAGTATTTAATACTGTATTTATGTGAATAGGTACATACCCATTATTGTCCATAGGCATGCTATAACAGAAGCAAAAAGTATTTTTTCTTACTGTAAATGAGTTTTGATTCCTCGTTGCTACTGTTATAACTCACTCCTAGTGGTTATAATATTGTCTTGCTTAGGCTACTTGCAATGGCGCTACTAGAATTCTCTCTGACTGACTCCAACTGACTCACTTTGAATTCTTTATTTAAGGTGTCTTGCCTAGTTTATTTGTGTTATCAGGTACTCCATAACATTGTTAAAAAATTTAAATGCAATGTTAATCATTACCCTCTTTAATTAATGTTTTTTTTTTCTCATATTCTCTCACACTCTGTAACCCCTTTGGGTTTTAGTGGCTTTATTCAGTGGTGAAGAATGACTTGGATCCAGGGCATGCAGTTGTGAATATTTTGTCATATACGGCCTACCATAATATTTTATCAATTACAGTTTGTCTGTCAACAATTCTACAAGCTCCTTGCTACTTCATTGGCTGTGTAAAAGAATGAGACCCCACACCTTGCAAAAATTATTTTTTTCACTGATTTTTAAGAAAAAAAGTAATTTTGGTTTAATCTTGTTCTAAATTCATCAAATTAACAGTTTCTGTGAAAATTTGTAATTTTGACATAAACTTTGTGTCAAAATTACAAATTTTCACTTTTTTGCTTTTCTGACAACTGTCATCACGTGATAAGAAACAATTTAAACATTTAAAAAAAAATAAAAATGTTTACATTGCATTATCTGACTTGAAAATGGGACATAAAGCAGTGGTAACTGTTCACATCATTAACCAATCATTTGGCCAGGAGACCATCTATTAATGTACAGTTCAACATTGGTTCCAAAAATATTGTACCAGAGACGAGAGTCTTCAAGATGAGGAAGGTTATGGTCAGCATTCTACAATTGATGACAACTAATTGGGGTCCATTTTTGATCTGGATACATACAAAACAACTAGAGGTTGTGGAAGAAATCAACATTGACCATTCAACAGTTAGTTGATATTTGTACCAAATGGAAAAAATCCAAAATGCTTTACAATTGGCTGCTGCATGAGCTGAACAACAAAAAATAACCATTATAAAATCTGATCTCTTCATTTGTATAATAAAAATGATTAATTTCTTGAAGACATTGTGATGGATTATGGTGTTTATCCATGGCCAGACTGAAATGAAACAGCAAAAGATTTCCTCAAATCAAAGCATTGAAAGAAGATTATGGTGTAGCAATGCTATTTCTCACACAGGAGATGAATAGATAGATTCTTTTTCCTTCGAGTTAATTTAATGACCAAGGTTTTTCAGGAATCTTGTTTCCAGGTCATCTTTGAGTAAAATTAATGACCAAGTTTTTTCAGGAATCCTGTCTCCAGCCCACCTGTGAATCATCAAAGTTTTGCTAGTAATTTTAGATAGCCATAAAAGTAGAGTCCTTTGAAAAAACTGACCACCCAAAAGCAGTCTGGGTAGCCCCCCTTTCCAGTTGATCAAACACAAGTGAACAGAATGGGGTGGTAGATGCCCCAGCCAGTATCCATATAATGAGCAGTCAGTGAAAGGAGGAGAAGTAAGTGAAGTGACCAGGCAGTGAGTGTGTAGGGGTCTGTTTTCTGTGACCAGAACTTAGTGAGAAGTCAGATAAAAAATAAGTTTGCTTTCTTGAAACAGAAGAAAGACATTGCTGATCAAATGAGATACTTTTTTAGCTACTTCTTTGAAAAGCATTTGTCATTTTTTGTTGACCTCAATAACAGTTGTAATATTGAGACAAAATTGTGGAACATAGTGATCACTGGTGTATTTGCATACATCTGACATTGGATGTCATCACAGCTTGTGCAGTTACATTCAGAATCACATTATCACAAGGGTCAATATTTGGTGGTCAGCAAATGGAATCACCTACTACAGTTTCTTGAATCCTAGCAAAAACTATAACAACACAGAAATTTAACCAGGAAATTAACAAAATGCACCAAGAACTGCAATGTTTATGTCCAACACTGGTCATATGAAAAGGGACTAATTCTTCTCCATGACAATGCCTGACCACATATTGTAAAGAAAGTAGCAAAATTAGGTCCAAGGATACAGCCTTGGGGTCCCCAGCATTAATATACAATGATCTAGAAGTGTGACTATTTAATACAACCTTCATTACCAAATTTGTTAAGAATGATTGGATTAAGTCAAATATTTGGCCAGAGACACCATAGCCATGAGCTTGTGAAGAAGGCCAACATGCCAAACCCTGTCAATCACCTTTGAGCCACAACTTGATCATCACCATTGTTATACTCCACTTCAAATTAAATCTCTTTCTAATTTCCTCTAAATGTTGGCCAGATGTGAATACCAAGAAATCAAAAATAAAAATGTTGCTCTCTGCATAGGGGTTACAAGCATCACATCTAGCTCACAAAATGAATCTTCTAAAAAACATATGAAATACAATATAAAAGGAGCCAATCGTGAATTTTGCTGCCAAAGAAAAAACATTAAAAAAAAGTGTTTCAACATGTGCTTATAACACTGTTTTTATCTAAAGCATGATAAACGAATTCAGTGATAACAGTCAAGACATCTGTAGTTGACCTAGAGAAATGAAAGCCATATTGTTTATCTGTAAGAGGGCCATGTGAAATGAGATGGTTAACCAATTCACAGCTGATTAGATCCTGATACACACCAAATCTACTCTCTTGTGAAAGAAAGCACATCTCTATTTAAGATCTTTTGAAGTTCATATATGCTAACTTTTATATTTCCAAAATAAAGTAATTTTTAAGGAATTAATGGATTATTATTTTTAGTAGATACCCATATTTGAGTAGACAAATCGTTTATTTATTAAACAGTATATTTTTGTCTAACAGCCTAAATATTTGAAAAATCTTATTAAAGAAACTCTAAAGTGCACTCTGTCAAATTTCTTCTTACTATGTGTATTATAATTATTATATATTATAATTTAGTGTATATTATAATGTTAAAACCCCTACCAAAAAACAGATGTCTACTGAAGAATATATATCCACTAAATATAATAGTAAGAAGATGTGTGTGTGTGTGTGTGTGTGTGTGTATTAAGACCTTGAATAAGTTCTTGCTGTTTTCCAACAGATGGCGTTCTTAGAACTGCATGTATATAGTTTCAGATGGTAATGTTTCTATAAGGAAGTACTATAAGCAGGCTTGAAATACATGGTATGTCATTTTGCCGAAGCGTAAACAACTTTGTTTTTCATTGCATTAAACATGTCATATTTTGTGTCAAAGAAAGTGTATTTGCGGGGAAATTTTACTGCACTACTTTATTCAAAAGAAATCTGCAGCTGAAGCACACAGAATTATTGTTGAGACTTATGGCGACCATGCTCTGTCAGAAACAATATGCAGAGATTGGTTTAGATGATTTTGATGCTGAAGATAAAGAATGCTGTGGGACACCGAAAAAGTTTAAAGACAAAGAATTGGAGGTATTACTTCATGAAGTCTTACGTCAGGCACAAGCTGAACTTGGTGAATCATTAGGAGTTGATCACACAACAGTTTTGAACTGTTTGAAAGCATTAGGAATGATTCAAAAGCAAGGACATTGGATGCTGTACGAATTGAAGCTGAGAGACATCAAACGACGTCTTGTCACGTGTGAACAGCTGCTTCAACGGCAGAAAAGGAAAGGTTTTTTGCATCATATCATGACCAGCAATGAAAAGTGGATACACTACAATAACTCTAAGTGTAGAAGACTGTGAATTAAGCCTGGCCATGCATCAACATCGATAGCAAAGCTGAATATCTATTGCTTGAAGCTTCTGCTCTGCATTTGGTAGGATTAGATGGATGTAGTTTATTATGAGCTGCTCTAACTGACCGAAACCATCATGGGAGATAACTCTCAACTACAATTGATATGTTTGAGCTGAGCATTGAAGAAAATATGGACGCGATACGAGCAGAGACACGACAAAGTGATTTTGCAACATGACAACGCTAGGCCATATGTTGCAAAACGGGTCAAAACCTACTTGGAAACACTTATATGGGAAGTCTTACTCCATCTGCCGTTTTCACCAGACATTGCCCCATCCGATTATCACTCATTCTGATTGATGGTACATGGCCTGGCTGAGAAGCACTTTCATTCTTATGAAGATGCCAAAAATGGGTCAACTAATGGCTAGCCTCAAAAGACGTGTCATTTTTCCGACGTGGAATTCAAATGCTGCCAGAAAAATGGGAAAAGGTAGTGGCTAGCAATGGACAATACTTTCAGTGACATGTTTCTTACTAATTTTTGTAAATAAAATATTACTTTTCATGAAAAGTCAGTGAGAACTTATTCAAGGTCCTAATATATATATATATATATATATATATATATATATAAAGCACATGGCTGAATGGTTAGAAAGTTCATTTCCTGACCATGAGACCTGGGTTTGAATTTTACCATGGTCACTTTGTCAGAATGGTGACTTCATGATGCTATTGGTTTGGGAGAGGTGATCCCAGTGTGCGGCGCCTTTAGAAAGTGCATGAAAGCCACACTACAGGTTGACCCAATCCCTGTGAGTGAAAATGGGTAGATGAAACTCTTTGGGAACTGCCGATGGTTGTGCTAGCATGAAGTCACAAGTCATTGTAACCGAGGGTTTTAGCATGCTGGTCTTGTCCAGACTGTTGATCACACTACATAATGTGCTCTCTTTAAGAAACTGTAACTAAGATTTGCTCAGCATAGTTGCAGTATAAACACAAATGTGCCTGAGCAGGCGTCTGCAACAGGAATTGGATAACCACCCTAGTAGACAGACATCCTCCAATACAAGTGGACAACCATTTTATTTTTATATATATATATATATATATATATATATATATATAGACAATTGGATAACGTTTATGAATGTTTTCAATTGTCAGTCTCTCTCTCTATATATATATATATAAACGTTATCCAATTGTATATATATATATATATATATATATATATATAGACAATTGGATAACGTTTATGAATGTTTTCAATTGTCAGTCTCTCTCTCTCTCTATATATATATATATATATATAAACGTTATCCAATTGTATATATATATATATATATATATATATATATAGACAATTGGATAACGTTTATGAATGTTTTCAATTGTCAGTCTATATATATATATATATATGTATATATATTGACACTCGGAAAATGCTCATGAATGTTTTCTAATTGTCAGTAATTTATAACTCTGTCGGGATCATACACCCCAATTTTGTAACATACATGCATATATATATATATATATATATATATATATATGAGAGAGAGAGAGCAATAATAATACATTTACTACCTCCCCATATAAAAAAATAACTAGCATAAACACTTGCACTCTCAACTATAAAATTTAATGTCCTATTACAAAATAACAATTATACAAAATTTAATAAGCTGTACAAAAGTTAACCCTTCCATGGATATAATTTTTTTACATGGAATTAAAAAAACTAAAACAAACTCTTATTAAAAATGACTTTCCTAATTTCATTGTTGATGAACAAATTAGCGGAGCTATTAGAAATATTAGCGTAAATTAAAAAGAACATACTACTTCCTCAAATAACCGTAAACATATCAACCTGCTATACAACAATCAAATACACTCTAACTACAAACAAGATGAAAAAATCATAAAAAAATCTCATAAGTACTAATATATCCCCTAGTGATCCCAGTAAAAAAAAATTAATTATATACTATACTTGATTTAATACAACCAACTTAATCATCCACAATATCTCTTCATCATCAGCTAATGTTTTGCAAAATGTCAACATTGTATATCAATTTAAATGTTCTTTGGGAGATTGTATCTCTGACAAAAAGTAAATATATATGTTGGTTTCATGACAACAGCATTATCAAGGAGGCTTACATTACACATGGCAGATTCAAGTTCCATAGTCCAACATTTAAAGGAACATTCCTGTCCATATTCACGATTAAGAGAAATAGTAATTGGCAATACAAATATATATATATATATATATAAACATTGAAGTCAACACTCAGATGCGACAGGTTGTTTCATGCCAGATGCAATCATCAGGCTGCCTGATGATTGTGTCTAGCATGAGACAGCCTGTTGCCTCTGAGTGTTGATTTCATGTTCACTTTTATATTTATATTTACATCTGATATTGAGCACTTTATCCCATAAATATAGCACACCTTAAAACTATATTTCTTCATATATATATATATATATATATATATATATATATATATATTCACACACACACACACACACACACACATATGATAATAATGACAGTTGTCTGTCTGAAATAAATTATTACCAAACACTTTAATGATGTATTGAACTTTTCCTATGGTGTGTGTGCACGTGCGTGCATACGTACCTATATATATATATATATATATAGGTACGTATATATATATATATATAGGTACGTATATATATATATATATATATATAGGTACGTATATATATATATATATATATATATATATATAGGTACGTATATATATATATATATATATAGGTACGTATATATATATATATATATATATAGGTACGTATATATATATATATATATATAGGTACGTATATATATATATATATATATAGGTACGTATATATATATATATATATATATAGGTACGTATATATATATATATATATATAGGTACGTATATATATATATATATATATATATAGGTACGTATATATATATATATATATATATATAGGTACGTATATATATATATATATATATAGGTACGTATATATATATATATATATATAGGTACGTATATATATATATATATATATAGGTACGTATATATATATATATATATATAGGTACGTATATATATATATAGGTACGTATATATATATATATATATATATAGGTACGTATATATATATATATATATATATAGGTACATATATATATATATATATATATAGGTACGTATATATATATATATATATATATATATAGGTACGTATATATATATATATATATATATAGGTACGTATATATATATATATATATATAGGTACGTATATATATATATATATATATATAGGTACGTATATATATATATATATATATAGGTACGTATATATATATATATATATATATAGGTACGTATATATATATATATATATATATAGGTACGTATATATATATATATATATATATAGGTACGTATATATATATATATATATATATAGGTACGTATATATATATATATATATATATAGGTACGTATATATATATATATATATATAGGTACGTATATATATATATATATATATAGGTACGTTATATATATATATATATATATATATAGGT
>OZ038517.1:32174322-32234322 GCA_964036315.1 Acanthosepion esculentum | reverse complement strand
AATAAAATAGTACTTTTTAGTCAATGAATGCCAATGTACTTTGACAGTAAAAGATTTAACCAGATGTAGGATTTGGTGCCTTTTCTTGACACACATATCAATTTGATAATTTCTAGCAGTATTCTAAAACTTTTAAATTTCTTAGTCGGTCACTAGATGTGGACATTATGTTAAATTTCTAATGGCCCATATGTTCTACTAATTACCATGTTGAATTGTACAGATGATGTACATGTGGCATAAGGAACTGTAATGCACATTAGCCATAAGGGCCAAGCATCTATCTGTTTGATAATCCACAGGCACACTTCTGACCACCTCTCTCCAACAATTTTTATCATCCATAGCTTAGCCCAATTCTTTCTTTCTGATTCTGGTTTTGTTTATAAGATGAAGTTTCTTGTCAGTGTAATTCTTGGCCTTTTCCCATAAAGTGGAATAGATCTGCAGGTTGTATAATTGATGGTGGCTTGGAATGAGAATTCAGAGTACCAAGTTTGAATTTCCAATTGGGTTCATTACATTTACTTACATTCAAATACCCATGGGAAAAGTATGAATCTGTTGGATTACTGCCTCCCTGACAATAATCACAGGTGGGACAATATTTGAAATACTCTTCTTCTTTTCCCTTTGACTTTCAGAGCGGCAAGACTTATTTTCTTTCACTCTGATAGAGATGAGGCATGTAAGTGCTTCAGAGACACAGACTGAAGATTCTATTGAACTGTTCATAACGTCTTCATTTCTTTCTTCATCCTTCTGTAACATGTTTTGTTAGTACATTTATTTATTGTTGTTTGTTTGAATTCCATGTTTTGTATCATCTTTTTTACCTGGACTCACATGTGTGAGTTAAATAATAGGAATTTTATCTGGAAAAATCATTGTTATTGTCAAAAATATTCTTAATGCAATATTCACTCAAAAATAAAAAAATTCTTACAATCCAAAATATGTTTCGGCTTTAAATAACCCACAAAGAATTGATTACAAAAACAAATCAATTAAACATAATTTGGATACCATAATATAAACTGATGCACAATTTATCCAGCAATGACCATGAAACCACATTCACTTTTAAACAGATTGTGTCTGTAATCCTTGATAGATTTCCAGATAATTTTTCATTAGGCATATGCTGCTCTCAGTGGTTGAGTGCATGTAGCTTCTAGCTTTTTTTGCAATGATTTTGTTAATGCCTGTGGTAATAGAGAAATAAATAAATAAAAATAAGTAGCAAAATAGATGGATAATGAAAATCGCCAAGCAAACAAAGCCATAGTTTAATCAACTTTCACAACTAGGGATATAAGGGTGTAAACTAATATGAAACTGAGTGCACCTTTTCAAAGTAGATCTATAGATGTGCATATAAACATATGAAAAATCAGCCAAAACAAGCCGATAAATTAATTTTGCCCATTCTCTACTGCTGCAATCCTCATAACATATCCAGAGACGAAATAAAAGATTTACACAATTAGCTGGCAACCTTACATGGCTAAACCATCCTTGCTACATTGAAAATAAACATACTGTCCTTCACTACATGGTCAAGTGGCAGCTACTACATTTGGATACACACACACACACACACACACACACACACTCTTCTACTTGAATTCTTTCTCTCTATCTCTTTTATGTACCAGGACTTTTACACTTGAACTCTTGAATCTTCAACTCTCACCTTCTTCTGTATTATTGTGTTTTATAAAGATTTATTTTGTATTTATCAATACTCTGTGCATTTTTTTAAATCACTACACAAGGCCAATATACATCCAAACCAATTATGCTGATATATGTATGGTGGGAATGGACATTGTCATATGATAAACAACACATGCATGATTGATAACCCCCTAACTATCATATGCCTGGTTGTTTAACTATATAAGAGGGCTCTTTCTATAGATTACATAGAGTTGTACTTTTGGACTTCATTTCTGTTTATTATTGCTCTTAACTGTTCAATGAAACTTACAACTAATTATTTTATTCAGTCAAGCTAGGTCAGACATTCATGAGTATATCATACCAAGCCTCACAGTCCTGCATCAAGGTCATTAGGCAGACATTCTGTGTCATAACAAAGCTGGTCAATGTAAGTGGTTGCTAGGTAACCAATCCATCTTGCACCATGACTAGGTGTACAGAGCAGTAGATCACTCACCAGCAGTGACCTGCAAAGAGCATTCTGTGTTTGCAAAAGATTGTAGGAATATCAGAGCTGTGATTTAGTTGGATATTATCTCCAACAGATGTTAAGTATAGCTCTCATCATCCTAGTGTAGGTTCCATTAAGCCTAGACTCTAGGGTTTTAGTTAATGTCCAGGCAGTGGCACCATACATTAACACTGCCTCTGCACTGGCTCCAAGGAATCTCTGCCTGAGGTTGTCTAGGAGATCAGATTTCAAGATTACATCTATTTTATTCAAGGTGGCCCATGTTTTAGCTACGCAAATTTTCACATTCTTTTCAGTATAATTTATCTTGATCCAAGATATGTAAAAGATTCGACAGATTATATTGATTCACCAGAGACAGTTTGTATTGAGCCTAGTTGAAGCCTATGAATTCAGTTTTAGAGGCATTGACATAGCGTCCAACATCATTGGCAGAATTTTCTAGATGTTATAGCAGAACGGTGGCATTGGTCTACAGTTATAGTTAAGTCATCTGCATAGTCAATACTTGTCAGGACATCAACTTTGAGAGTCTTGGTGATAAAATAAGACCGAGATGATGATGTTTGTCTAGGGAAGTTAACTTTCAATTAAAGATCAAACAAGTATTGGGGTTTACTCTAAAAGAAGTAAGAGAGTCAATCATAATTAAGATGAGATGATTTACAGTCATCTACTTACTTGCCTCACTGTAGATTGTTGTTTACAAAGCTTAATTTAGTACAATACAAAACTAGTTCTTTGTAAAGTAACCTTAAATATTCAAAAGATTTACATAAATCCTGAAATGCATTGCCTAACAGCACAGGTTTGACAGTCAAACACTGTTTTGCATAACACTGTCCTACAAGCAGCTCCATGAGAAAAACAAAATTATTATTTTTTTTGTTTCCCACAGCCTGGCACAAAGAGGACTAAAAGTAGTAAAGGTGTCCTGTGGAAATTTGAGAAGCTTTCTTTGTCATGGCAAAGCTGGTTCTTGTAGGCTGATTGCTAACTCTGTTCTTGACCTTTTTCCCTGAGTTAACTGAAGACTAAGCTTAACTAACTGAACCTATGTTCCCTACTCCAGCACGAATGAAATGTTTTATTCTGGTGGAAGCAATCTGTCATGAATATTATTATTTCTTTTTCTTTTCTCTTCTCTCAGAAGAAAAATGTCTTTTGTTCAAGCAGACACTGTCAAGTCTGGTTGCTTTTAAAGACGTAGGAAAGAAATTTTGTTTTATATATATATATATATATATATATATATATATGCACCTAGTGAATGAAATTCCGACTCATACTTTTGGTATGGGTTATTATGTATGTTTATATATATATATATATATATATATATATATTTTTTATTTTTTTTTTTTTAAGTGGTGAGTACCAGCTATGTACCAGGTCTAATTGAAAAGTATCAGGACTGGTGCTATAAAACTAAAACTAAAACACCTATCAATTTGGCATTAAATATTCCTTCAAAAAACCCTTCTGGAGTCACACACTTTATCTGGCATCATTTCCATTGATGGAACCATTCTTAGAGCTCATTTTTTTTCTTTTTTGGAGGGGGATAGTGAGCAACTGCCTTGTTGCATTCTCTTGGATTTTCTTTAAGTCTTGAAATCTTGTTCCTTTCAAGTGGGATTTTGGTTTTCGAAAAGAACAAAAAGTTGCAACAAGCAAGATTTGGGGAATATGGTGGTTGTCAAACATGGGAATGTAGTCTTTGGCCAAAAAGTGCTGCACACTCATAGAACTTTTGTGATGAGATGACCACACTGTACATGCTTTCCTTCTATAAACTTTGGAACTAAAAATGTTATAACATCAATCTGTGCAAAGTGACTTCACTCTGTGTACTTTAGCTCTGTTACCATAGCAACAGTTCTGGCACTTTTTGATCAGACCTTGTATGTCAAAAGGGAAGATTTTAAAGCATTGAATAATGAAGTGTTTAAATATCTTCATGATGACAGTATAGAAAAATAGTACTCTTATAGCACATTAACTTCTATAAGATGACCGTATCAGGCTTGTACTGAAAGCAACTTTGTCTCCCCCTTTAACTACTTGACTATAAAAGAAATGGTTGAAGCTTAATTATGAGCCATAGTCAAATTGCATTTAATAAAACTTCACTACAAGCTTAAATGATTGGCTTTTTTTTCTTTACAAGGTTAAGCAAATATTTTAAAGCATTTTCTCAACTATTTGGTCATTATTTTTATTTTATTTTTGTTTGAAGTAATTGCTGCAAATCTTTAAATTTTTGAATTTTTTGCCTTCACCATTCTTTCATTGCATCCTGAGGCAACCATTCCTCAAAATTAAAATTTTTTTTTTATTTAAGCTCTCTGACAATGTATTTTTTTAATTACTTTAAATGAGCAAATACTTAGGTAACTATTATAATTTTTTCCTGGCAGTTATAATATTATGTCTCACTTAGGCTAATTGCCATGAGGTCATTAGAAATTCTTCTTGACAGACTCCAACGGACTTTTTTGACTCATTTTGAGTTCTTTATTTAAGGTGTCTTACCTAGTTTGTATTACTGTGGGTGTCTTATTTACTCCACAATATCCCCCCCTTTTTTGATTTTTCCCCCCTTACTCTTTTTTCTTCTCTTTTTTACACACACCAAAGAAAAAATTAAACCAATATCATTGTAATTTCTCATTGTCACTGTTATCATGTGCGCCAAAGCAGAAACAGTACTTTTTCCTACTCTGTATGACTTTTGATTCTTCATCACCACTGTGCTATAACTCACTCATTATGGTTATAATAGTATAACATTTTGAGTGCATATCCTACCTAATGTGGTTTTGTAAATTGTTGACAGAACAGGGATTAGGAGAGATGGTGATAAAAAAAAAAAACTTTATTAAGAGCTACAAAGAAGAGGAAATTGTGAAGAGTCATGATTGCTCATGCCCTGAAGGTACACAGCATATAGAAGAATTATTACCAATACTATTTATTTTTGTCATCATAATTGTTAACTATACTGGCTCTTGTGGTCCTACCAAGGATGGAACTCCCCATCCTTGGTTAACAAATTCCTGAAGATATTAAACTCCTACTACTAAACTGAATGGATGTGTTCTAAGCAGTAGCAGAAGCAGGCTTGTCTCCCTTCCTGCCAAAGTGGATTTAACCATTAGGCCTTATTTAAATTTATTGAAATTTCTCAGGGTGAATTTTTCTATTGTTTGGTGAAGTGATGTCACTCTGTTTATTGATCAAGGTTTTTTATCAGTTTTATCAATAATTATATGAATAAATATGTCTTGTATAAGAAGAGAAATAAAAAAAATAAGAAAATTTAAAAAGGAATCTTAATGAGAAAAAAAGAATGAAGGAAGTCTGGAAAAAAAAAGGAATTTCTACCATCTAAATAAAATAAAATAATTATTCCTACATTTTCTTGCACATGCCTGGGCATTGGCAAAAAATTAATTTCATGAAGGGCGTGATGGTCTAGGATCCACTAATGTAGATGCTTACTGTAGTTGGTACCAAGCTAAAAAGGGCAGGAAATTGTGGAGAGTCATAATCGCCCATGTCTTGCAGGGACACAGCATATAGAAAAAGATAGTCTGGTAGATAACGACAGATCTAAAAATAGATATGCAAAGAGCGAAGTAAAAAAATCTATTGAAATTGTTAGATATAGACAGAAATATCATGTTGAAACACTGGTTCTTGTGTAATCACCAGTTAAGAACCATTGAACCTGGTTAGTACTCATGATGTGAGCTGGGCATATTAAGTGCTGTAAGCTCCATAATGGTCCTAGTAATATGTCCTATGTTAAGTCGTTAAACTACACCTGGCAGCAAGGCCTCTGATTGGGAGATTGGAGGTGAGAAGGAGCATGGAACTACCTTTTAATTGCTGATGTCTGCATTGGCAGCCCACTTTGATGCAGTTTCAGTCCTGGGTATCACAGTAAACTACATCTGGCAGCAAGGCCTCTGATCGGGAGATTGGAGGTGATAAGGAGCATGGAACCACCTCTTAATTGCTGATGTCTGCATTGGCAGCCCACTTTGATGCAGTTTCAGTCCTGGGTATCACAGTAAACTACATCCGGCAGCAAGGCCTCTGATCGGGAGATTGGAGATTTTGAGGAGCATGGAACCACCTCTTAATTTGCTGTTGTTCCCAGGTTCACCCTGACCCAGGCTGATAGCCCTTAGGGCCTCAGCCATGGCCAAATAGAGAATCCCCAAACAAAAAAAAAACAAAACAATATGACAGTATAAAAATACATTTTTATAGTAAAAATACCAACAATACATATTTATAGTAAAATGACCACCAATACAACTGCGGCATACAACTGCGTTCAAAATATATTTAGTTGAAGCCATAAAATTGTGTTTAAAAAAAAAGTTAGATTTCGGCATTAGATAACCTATAGAGGTTGATATGCCACTAAACAAAATCAGCCAACCAATAAACACCCAACATGAAAGAACCCTTTTATGACATTATTCTTTATAATATCCTACAATTACTTAAAGAAATCAAACTATATTCCAAATTATAACTTCAACAAAAGTACAACATAAAACAGATATATCACTGCCTCTAGTAATTATATCCACACAAACATGTATATGCACAAAAGCTAAGTATCATCTGCCATGTATTCAACTGTGAAAGCAGAATAACATATATCATATTTTTATTACTTCAAACTTCCCAAGAAAATTAAATTTGATCTATAAGTAGTTGATGTGCCATTAAACAAACAAATCAATAAATCAATGCCCTGTGTATGTTAAATTTCTCTGTGTCCCAGAAATTTTAACAATCCCTACAGGACGAAAAACAAAATCTTTTAAAGGACAAATGATCTTCTCATAGGAGGCAAGATACATACATACATAATTGAATCAATTGCTAGGTCAGCTGCTAAGAAAGTTGGTTCACTGTGTCATTCTAAACAATTTTTCTCATCAGGTGTCTTACATATCTATAAGTCTAATATTTGATAACAATTAGAATATTTCTGTTATATGTAATTGGAGAATCTTGATAAAATCAAAAAAATCAGCTATATTATTGACCCTGACCTGGCATCTTGGCTTCACTCACTTTCCCACTTCCATAAAGTTGTTCAAATGAGCTCTTTACTATGGTACCTAAACTTTATGAATTTAAGCACAGTACTAGATTGACAGCATTAATTTACAATTGAATTGGCTAGATGTAACCATAGGTTGTATACTAACAGCTTCTTTTCTCACACTATTCACTTGTGGGACTCTCTTCTGGCTTCTTACTTTCCAATCAACTTTGATCTTGAAAAGTTTAAATGCGATGTCAATTGTTGTCTTCTTTCTTAATTTCTATTCTTTGATTGTACTCTTTAATAATGTTTTTTTTCTCATATTTTTTCATGTTTTAGTGAGTTTATTGCCTTGATTGGGGTGAAATGATTGAAAAATGCAATATCAATCATTATCTACTGTATTCCTGATTACTCTTCTATTGTTCTCACTCCTTAATAATAATTCTGTTTTCTAATTCTTTCACACACAGTAATGCCCTTGTGTCTTAGTGGCTTTACTGTCTTTCTTGGGGTAAATTCAATTAAATTATCTATATATATATATATATATATATATATATATATATATAAAATTTTAGTGGGTCAGGAACTAGCTACCTAGGTTTCACCTAAATGGATCTTCAGGGTAAGCTGACTTAGTTCCTGGATCACTAGGATTTTTTATACTCTGCTCTACTTAGTGTATTGAGCACTTTATGTTTTTTCTTATTTACTCAGATGTTTTTTTTATTTAGACTATAAATTATGGCACTGAACAATTTTTTCAGCTTACTTGGATGTTTTAGCCCTTTCTTTTTTTCAAAATTTTTTTCACAGATACCTATTTGTTTTAATATATTTTTATCTAAAACTGTGTTATCCGTTTTTTTTTTACACCAACCAAGTATAGTTATTAATTAACATATATATATATATATAATATATATATATATATATATATAACATAGAAAAAACAACTGAAAAGTTGCAAATTTAAAAAAATTGAATGTTTTTTTTGTGAAAGTATTTATTTATTTTTATATATATATATATATATATATATATATATATATATTTGATATTTCAGATCGGCCCCGATCTTTCTTCAGAAATGGCTGTTTTCAGAATTTTGTTTACATTAAGTAGTGTCCGTCGCGAGACGCGGACGTCACGTGATATGGGAATGCAACTGTGTTTGAATATTTCTAACGTAAATCTAACTGTAGTAATATTTTAGATCTTGTTTAAAAAAAATTTTTTTAACTATATCTAACAAAAATTTTTTGTTTAACTATTGAAATATTTATAAAGATTTAAAATACCCAAGTCTTTATTTAACCCTAGTTTATATGTATTTAATTTTAAAATCCAGTATTTTTCTTTTTTCCTGCATGTAACTTTTCAGTTGTTTTTTCTATATTATATACATATTAAGAAAGTATACATAGCTTCTCATTATGCTATATATATATATATATATATATATATATATATATATATATAGGCTAGGATAAGGACTGAACCTTTAAATGGCAACCTTCCTAGAGATGGTGTCTTGATAAAAACACTTGGTATACTTGGACTACTGTGGATGTCTGAGTTGGGAATCAGAAAGAGCATCCAGCCTTGTAAAACCTTGCCTCAAATCATTGAGACAAATCCTCTGTCAGGCAGGACCCACCTTGCTTTGTGCAAGATTAATCTCAGTCCTGCCTCAACAAAAAACACGGCTATGTATTTATATATCTTTCTGTATTATAGTCCTTGTAGTTCCCATTTTTTTTAGAGCCTCCATGTTGCTCACTCCATGGTATTCTCAGCATCACATCTCTACTGCTACAAGTTTCCTCTTCATCTGTAAGGAAATTGTCCAGCATTCACTGCAATATTGGAGATTAGATATTACATAGCAGTTCAGCATTCTTTTCTTTGCTTCTAATAATATTTTCCTTTGTCTTAATATTTTGAATAGTTTCTGGAAGGCATCTTTTGCTATTCCGATGCACCTTTGGATTTCTGTGTCACATTTTCGTCATCTGTTACTACACTATCTGTTAAGTTCTATTCTGTGGACAATATTTGTTACCCAGTATAGGGTAATCCGCCTGGTTATAAAAACTAATGCTTTGTTGCATTAACCTATCTCCCCTGCCGGTTCAGATGGGTTCAGCTCAAGAAGCTCAATTTAAGCTAGTTGTTTTTCTCTAGTTAGTGAGTTCTTGTCAGAGTAATTCAGCAGTGAACAGACTTTCTCTTGCCTGGATAATATCCCTAAGATAATTTAACACTACCTACGTAGTTAAATTTTTGTACTTGCCTGATTTTGAAATCTCTAATTTGAAGCTCATGCCTTGGAGTATCCCTATTGCTGACAACCATAAATTGTCTTACAGTTAATGATAATGGTAATATTTGCTGTTTCCTTATTAGGCGACATTTGGTATTCATTGAGTGAACAACAAGTGCTACTTTTGACTGAAATTTATAAAATCTTTCTATTAAAACAATTTTTCAGGAAAATAGTTTTCTTAAGTCCAGTAACTGTTATTGTTCTTTGCTGTACTGATGGGGGCTTCCTTAACCATTTTTTTTGTTTTTGAAGCAGTGGGAAATATCAACATTTTCATTATGTTATTATTTTCTCATTGAATTAGACATGTTATACATTTTAGTTGTTGCCATTGTTGAATGTCATCCAAGTGATGTTTCTTCATTGAAACCCACGAGCATCATTTGCTCAAAGCCATTTTTAATTGAGAAAGTGGTTTTATACAACTGACTACCTAGACCAGTGGTTCCCAATCTTTTTTTGTGTGTGCCCCAAGTATCTCTAAAAATCCTGATGCCACCCACCTGTGACACATAATTCTTATTATTCAAAAGGTGAACTCCTATTCATATGGAGGAAGCCTAAAAGGCAGTTAACTTGGTCTAAACAAGCTTCCAAAGAACATGGCATCCATAAAAGAACAAAAGGACAGTTGAAGTACTAAGGAAGAATTTAATAAGAAATTGTTAAATATATATATATATATATATATATATATATATATAAAAAAAGTGAACATATTGAAGTCTACACTTAGAGGCACCAGGCTGTTTCATGCTAGATGCAATCATCAGGCCACGAGTATTGTTTTTTTTCTCGGCTATTTATATATACAGGTCAGTGGTGCATTGTGGGTAGTCTATTTTGGCGGAAGTCGTTTATTTGTTTATTTATTTGGGTTCAATTATTTTGCTTGTTTTTTTTATTTATTTTTTTATTTCTTATCTTATATATTTATTTATTTATTTTAATTGGTGTTTTATTAACGTAGTAAAAATTTCTTTATATTGCTTATTTAATAGTTTATATATATATATATATATATATATATATATAAAAATCTTGATCTGACAAGGATAGTAAGAACTTTAAAAGTTTTTAGGTTAATATTTTAGTGTTGTAGTAATTTGTCTAAGCAGAGTATTAAAAGACAGAAAAACTTCATTACAGACAAAGAAAACAGTACTGAACTGTTCGGTGATATATGTCCTCCTATATGATAATGAATTTTGGACAATCTCTTCAAAGATAAGGAAGAGACTTGAGGCAACAGAAGATGTGAGCAAAGACGAAGTTTTAGTGAAAATGCAAATGAAAAGGAAACTTATATTTAACATCAGAAAGAGGCTGTTGAAATTTCTGGGGCACATGAGAAAAGAAAGCTCAGAAAATTTGATATCCACAGTACAAGAGGGAGAGAGGAAAACGGCACATAACATACTTGATGAACTTAAGTAAATGAATGGTGGAACATGGTTTAGGAGAAATAATGAAAAGACAAAATTTATTAAGAGCTACAAAGGATAGGAAATTGTAGAGAGTCATGATCGCCTACATCCTGAGAGGACACGGCACATAAAGAAGAAATTTGTCCTGTTGGGCTGGTTTGGTTTGGTTTGGTTTGGTTTATTTTGTTTTAAGGCATATCAACCTCAGTGGGTTATTTAATGCCAACAAGATTTTTAGGATAGGTTTGTGTGAATAGAATGTGTTCTCTGTAAGAAATCAGTTTCTAGATCAGGTTTCGTTGACGTATTTTTGTTAAGAGGGTTTTTGTTGAGAGTATTGCTGGTAATAATTTTTTTCATAAAAAATGTATTGCTGGTAATATTTTTTTTTTCTTCAAAAATTTATTGCTGGTATTTTTACTATAAAAACCTATTTTTACACTTTCATAGTATTTTGATGTCAGTTTGGTGGTTAATTATTTGCCCATAGCTGGGACCCTAACAGGTGCCACCACTCTGGGTCAGGGTGGACCTGAGAACAACAACAACAATTAAGAGGTGGTTCCACCCTCCTCAAAACCTGATCAGAGGCCTTGCTGCCAAATGTAGTTTATCATTATACCTAGGATGATCATGTTGGACATGACTAAACCTAGCATAGCCTCTTCTATGATCAACCTCCTTTTCTCCTATACTAAATTTATTATAACTAATCTGTATACTGAAGTATTTGAAGTGTTTAGTATTTACTAATTTCACATCCTGGATTTTTATGATGGATTCAGTGTAGGGGCCATACTAGTTTATACTTTCTTCTTGTTTTTTTTACTTCCTTATCTTGGAGTTCTTAAAGTTTTACTTCTAAATCTGCCATCAATGCAGTGTCATCTCCTTTTTTTTTTTGTCTTCTATCAATATGGCTGATGCTAACCTCCAGGAGAGTGTCTCATTGTGCTTTCTTGGGCTAACTTTTTCCATTAACATGAAGTGGAAAGATAATATTGAATCAATTGCTATGTCTGCTTCTAGAAAGGTTGGTTCACTGTGTCGTGCTAGGAAATTTTTCTTGCCAGAATCTATCTTAAATATTTATAAGTCTAACATTCATCCATGTGTTGAATATTGCTGCCACATCTGATCTGGTGCTTCTGTTATATGTTTAGAGATTCTTGATAAAATCCAATGAAGAATCTGCAATGTTATTTGTCCTGATGTGGCATCTTGCTGTCAGTCACTTTCCTACTGCTGTAATGTAGCTTTCCTATGCCTTTTCTGTAAGTACTTTCATGGTAATTGTTCTGATGCACTTTTCTCTATGTAGATAAATATTCACTGGGATTTCGTTTTTAAAATTTATTTTTATTCTCCCCCATGCAAATTGTATATATTGGAAGTATAGGTTGACACTGATAAACTGCAGTAGTTGGGGTCCAAACTTCTATCTGCAGTTTAGATGGTTTGCGGTTTAGATCAAAAGTGATCCACATTGTCAGGATTGCCAGCTTAGACCAGCAAAACAAAGCTTGTCAAGTCCATGGAGTTATCTGTGAAAATGGGTAACACAGTGGCATATTCAATACTAAGAGTTGAATATTGGCAATTTTGAAAAACATTTATTAAAACTATCCTTTAATTTTACATAAAAATCTGCACCATTGTGAATAAATTTGAAAGACAGCGGCCTAAAAAGAATTCCAATTATAAAGTGCCATCTCAGTAGATCCTTCATCGATGACAGCACAAGATGGCGGAAATCTTGTATGCAGGAGATTTTAACATTTTAACAAGAAAAAAATAAAATTAATTTTTTTTTATAGTTTTATTAAGATTTTGGATAAAAACATTACAATACATTGTATTGTAATTTACTAATAAAAATAATATAATACAATGAAAATTATTTGGAAAAGTACATTATCAATATTAAAGCAAATCCCGTTGAGTAAATATATGAAATTTTAAAGTTAGGATAAAGGTTGTAAGCTGCATATTTTACACTTAAAATGTCTGTGAAGTGCTAATCCAAACCACTACACAATTGTGAGTGTGAAATGCCAAAGCCTAAACAACAGAAAATACCTGGGAAAATACGGATATACTGAAGTTATTAAAACTCAATAAATTTATTAAAATAAAAGATTATACATAAAAAAATCAGACTTTAAAAAAATGTCACAATCAAGTTTGAGTTTCTTTCAAATTGGGATCCACTGGTGAATATGATTCAGATATGAACATGACAAAAAATTTTGGGGTCCATCGTGCATGCATGGCTTAAGTGACATTGTTGTTTACTGGTGCACAGCTTAATGGCACCGACCTGTAGTTCAAACTTTATAGAGACTTAGAGGTATTATGATGGCTGTAGTAAGAATGGTAAGTAAAAATGTGTTTTGGTGTAAGGAATACTGTAAGGAATACTGTGGTATGTTCTGGGTCAACTGGCTAAGTTTAAGATAAGACAAACTGAAGACCAGCTTTCCCCTATCCACCCTCCTTTTGTCCTTGTGTAACATATTTGTATTTTCAAAATAAATATTACTTTCCTCTATGGTACCTAGACTTTATGAATTGAAGATTGGTGACAAGGTCTAATCATTTTACCATTGAAATGGTTAGATATAACTGTAAGTTCTATGCTAACAGTTTCTTTTCTCACACTTCTCACTTGTGGAAATCTCGTCTGGCTTCTTATTTTCTAGTCACCTTAGATCTTCAAAAATTTAAATGCATCGTTATCTTCTTAATGCCTGTTCTTTTATTGTCCTTTCTCCTTGATTTTTTTATCACATAATCTTTCATACTCAATAACCCATTGCATCTTAGTTGCTTTATTGCTTTGATTGGGGTGAAATGATTAAAAAAAAAAATGTTATGTTGTTATGTCCACTGATAGTAAATCTTGGTAGGTCTTCTAGTTCTTTTAGGATTGTCTTATGGTATCAGTTGAATAAAACTAGTAAAAAAATGCCTTTGTCTCACGCTTTTTTCTATTTTTGTGTTAACTTTTTATTTGCATCAGAAGCAGCACTTGGTAAAAGGAAATGAATGATGTTCTGTGGGGTGGGTTGGCAGTTTGCTTGCCTGAGAAGAAAAGCAGACAGTGGGTGGGGCTAAAGCATAGCAGAAACTGTAACAGAGGCTTAAGTAAAGTAGAGTAATGACATGTAACAGACCAGATTTGATATTTAAATTTTGAAATTGTTGGGCTGGTTGTAGTGAGGTAGTACTTCTCAACTGTCATGCATATATGCATAAACAAATATTTTGATAAATACTTTGGAAGTTTGTGTACCCATAAATGTCTTTATGGTAAGATGTCTAGTTTACCGTAATGAATGCAGTATAAATTCATGCGACTTTAAAATATTGGTTTAGTATTATGTATATCGACTTGAATTTCGTTCTTTAGTAATTTGAATGCCAAAAGGCAGAATATGTGTTGACAGGAACTTAGTCAAACTGACCCCCACCACTCTGCTTTAATTTCTTTTGTGGTATTTATAAAGAACATTTTTTTTTCTTTTCATTTCACCCCAAGTATGGCAATAATTTCACTAAGACACATGCAATCACTGGGAGTAAAAGAGAATGAGAAGAAAAGACGAAAGAACAGGGTTCAAGAAGACAGATGGTGGTTGATGATGAATTAAACATTTTTGAAGATTGTAGGTTGCAGGGAAGCAAGAAACTGGAAGAGAGTTCCACAGGTGAGAAGTGTGAGAAAGGAACTATTAGAATAGAACTTACAGTTACATCTAGCTAATTAAACAGTAAAATAATAAAACCTAGTTGCCAGGCTATTAGTACTCTTAAATTCATGTAATCGAAGTACCAAGGAGAAGAGACTATTAGAACAACTGCCATTAAAATATTTATGGAAAAGAGAGAGGAAAGCCACATAATGGCAATGGGAAAGTGATCGAAGTTGAGATTCCAGGTCAAGACCTATAACATTGCAGACCCTTCTTTGAATTTTATTTCACCCAAAGCAAGTTGATACAGCCACTAAAACACAAGGGATTACTGGTAGTGAGAAGACTTTAGTCAGGAGAAAGAAGAATTAAAAATCATGATTCAGGAAGACAGTTGCAATTTTTGTTGCATTTTGGTGGCAGGAAAACAAGAAACTGGAAGAGAGTTCCAGAGGTAAAAAGTGTGAGAAAATAAGCGATTAGACTAGAACTTGGAGTTATATTTAGATAATTAAACAGAAAACAAACTTTTACTGGGAGTGAAAGAGAATGAGGAGAAAAGACAAAAGAACAAAGTTCAGGAAAACAGATGGTGATTGATGATGAAACTGGAAAAGAGTTCCACAAGTGAGAAGTCCCAAGAAAAGGAACTATTAGACTAGATCTTACAGTTACATATAGCTAATTCAGCAGAAAAAAATGATGAGGCTTAATTGCCAACCTTGTCAATCAGTTAAGTAACCATACATGATACACACTTGGGTGATCATGTCTCTTGATTCATGACTGACAAAGTAGATGATTTTCCCGCAGTTTCCATTTCTGACCTTGTACCAAACTTAATGGATACCCACAAAATTCAATATTTACACTATTTACATTGTTTGGACTGTTATCCTTGTCTTTGTTACCATATTCACAATGTTTCAGCCATTGTCCGCTCCAGCCTTCTTCAGGTGATATGAATTTTGAACTGAACCCATAATTTTATCCACTGCCCAATTGTTTAGTTCTACATGCCATCTTCTGGATGTCACAGTTATCTCCTTTTAACTCAAATCTCCAAGTTTTTGTTCACCTCTGCAGTAGCCAGGTATTGAACTCACAATTCTTTGGGTCAAGTCACTGGATCCAACCAACATTTTTATCCATGTGTCCTTGAGGACATCAGTGTGCGAATTTTTGTTGTTGTTATTGTTTTTCTCTAGCACTCCATATTACTGGTTCCTGTATTGTATTCACTTCTATGTTTGTCCAGCTTAGGAGATTTTTGTGGCCTACCATATGTGCTGATTTCTTAAGTTTTTGTATTTTCCAGTGATGTTCTCTGTCTATTTCAACCTCATCCCACAGGGGGCAGTGATCTCCCTTTTCCCTCTATATGTGGTCAGCTATGACTGATTTTTCTATTACCCCTTGTGTTATGGCTTTGCAGTGTTCTTGCAGTCTTATCTTAAGGAGTCGGCCTGTTTCTCCTTTATATTTCTTACCACAATTGCATGGGATGGCATACACACAGCCCTTAGTCATGTTCTCCTCTATGGGAGGTCTTACTTAGAAGAGCTGTCTACAAAGTGTTGAGCCACTTTTTAAGGTTGTCCTGATGTTATATGAACCACAGATGTCACATGTCTCCGAGTCACCACTTATAACTTTTGCTTGATGTTGTAAGCAGTGAACAATCCCTTTTTTTACACTGTATGGCTGGTGAGAGTCAAAATGAGGTATTGTCCAGTGAATGTTGGCTTGCAGTATACGGATGTCTTGAACCCATGTTCTGTTCAAGATATTAATACATCCAGGAATGCTAGTTTGTTGTTGTTTTTCTCTCCATTGTGAACTGCATTGATGATCTTATTAAGTTCACATGGTCCAGTAGTAGTTAGCTTTAGTGATATGGATTCTAATGCCATATCTTCAAAGTATTCCATGTATATGTTTGCCATTGCTGTTGATAATGGCAAGTCCATTGCTAAGCCTTCATCCTGTCAAAGTGTGTTGCTTGAAAGTCAGGTTATCTATTAGTATAGTGGTCCATTCTCCTCAGGATGAGTCCAAGGCCAGTCTGTCCAGGACTATCAATACCTTGGTGTACAAACTCACCATGTCCAGGCTCACCATCTGGTTGGATTGGATGCAAGCATCTTTGATTATTTCCACGTAGTGGACAGAGTTTTGTATATATGTAGGTGACTTTCCTATTAATCGGTCAATTATATCTACAAGAGGGTGGCACAGAGCTAACAATTGGAATACTGTCTTTGTGAATTTTGGGCAGACCATATATGTAAGGCAACTTGCTGTAAAATGACACCTATCTGTATGTCTTAGGTGTGAAGTAGTTCTTGTTCTTGATTATGACTTACGACAGTTTTCACTCTGTTTTCATTGTTGGATCTTTCTTTACTGTAGCTACCATTTCTAATGAAATCTTCCAGTTTTCCTGTATATTCCGTTTCTACTATCACTACAGTCACATTGCCTTTGTCAGCTGGTAGTATGATGATTGTTTTCATTCCTCTCTTGGGTTCTGATTGCCAGCCTCTCCAGTTTTGTGATGTTTGATTTGGGTGGCTTGGCTTTCTCCAGTATCTGTTTCACTTTCCATCTTAGCTCATCTGCTAGAGCCTGAGGAATGTTCAATACTATTTCCTTGATTTGGGCAATGATGTTCAAGTATGGCACCTGCCTGATCATTGTGGCAAAGTTGAGACACTTGTTCAGTACTGACTCCTCAGAGGCACTCGGCTGTTGTTGACTGATGTTGATTACTGCCTTCACTGGTAGGTGATGGGCTTTGTGCATCACCTTCTGATCTTTCAATCTGTTTAATTTTTGTATTTGGCGGGCCTTGACTGCATCGTCTTTGTGTCTGAAGGTTATGCTGGATCCTCTTTTGGTCTTCTTCATTGGTAATTTTGTTGAAGAAGGCCTCGAGCCTCTGAGAGATATCAGTGCAGTTTTTGTTTATCCAACAGTTGTATTGGATTCTTTCTCAGACAAGGGTGTGTCCCACTTTTTCTGAAACCAGACAGGCTCTTCTTGAATTGACGGGAAGTCTTGGTGCCAAGCCTGAAGGGATAAGTTGTAAGTCTTTACATCGGTATAGGAATGTTAGATGGTTCAACATTTGTGCCAGCTTCTGGTGGGACTTTTCTAATTGTTTACATATATTTGGTATATCAGGTCTGTACCGAACTTTTGATATTCCTCTATATTTCTGAGACGAGGTATTGTGATTATTTACACTATTTACTTTGTTCGGACTTTGTCCTCATTTTTGTTGCCATATTCACCATGTTTCAGCCATTGCATACTCTGTCCTTCTTCAGGTGATTCGAGTTTTGAACTGAACCATTTATTTCATCCACTAGGGTAGATTGTTCCAGTTCCATGTGCCATGCCTTTTCCAGATGTCTCAATTATCTCCCTTTAACTTTCACTCAGTTCAAAATTCCAATCACCTGAAGAAGGCTGGAGTGTATAACAGCTGAAATGTCATGAATATAGCAACAAAGATGAGGACAATAGTCCGAACAATGTAAATAGTGTAAATGCAATACATCATCTCAGAATAGACAAAATTCAATATATTGGCAACTTGCTGTGTAGACTTTAATATATGCTTGCAGAAACATGCAAATATATGTAGACATTTTTATTTTATACATCTCCTTTTTTAAATGCCCTGTCTTTTCAGGATGTAGGCAAACATGGCTCCCCACAGATGTATTTATTTATTTTTTATTAAATGGGAATTGCCATGACTTCTTGGAAAAGATAGTGGAATGGTTTCAAATTGATTTCGCCATGATTTTCCTCTTAGACTAGATGCCAGTTTACTCTGCTATTTAATCCATAGGTCTGCAACCTCACAATATCACCAATGCTGAAAAAAAAATAATTATATTATTAAAATTGTCACCTTCCAAGAGCCAAGCTAGTAATTATAAATAAAGATAAATAATTATAATATATATATATATATTTAATGAAAACCCACTCCAACTCTAAATTGTTTAAAATTAGTTCAAAGGAGCCCCATTAAATCTAAAAATAAAATATTTCCTCTGTTCTTTTATTTTTAGTTTTATCAAGGGCCCAAGATTAGAGGGCACTTTGGGGCTCCTCTAGTCTTGGGGCCCCTGGGTTACAGCCTATATGTAAATCCAGCACTGGCTGTAACTGCTCTGCTATTTATACAAAGTTGGAGGGAGAAATGTGTTTATGTCATCCCTAAGAGCATTAGTGCAAAGTGAACAGCCCTGGTTGGAGTTTGAACCTTGCCTGCCTCTACCATTCTCTATGCTGTTAGCCATTTAACCATCTGCACCCCCACTTAGCAGCTTAAAATTTCTATTAACTTTTAGCACTCTGCATTATTAATATTACTTTCCTTCCCACGGCATACTTTTTCAATGCCCCTCAATTGCACTATCCTTATTGTTAATTTCACTCAAGTTGTTTTCTGTTGCTATAGCAGAATATGACAACACAACTATGAAATTCAAATTCATCGATCAGTCACCTTCAGTGGCAGGATAAACTTTTTTGTATAGCAAATGAAGTCACATACAGAGTGATTGTCAAAAGAAAAATGGTGATGAGGGGGCGGGGTTCAAAAAGTGTAGAGCGGTGCTCGCCGGCAGGCCAGCTATTTTTTCTTCTTCTTCGATTGCCTCAAGGAAATGGATTGCGTGGCTCCCTTTCTCAGCCGTTACACTGGGCAGTGGTGAAACAGACACCGACTCAGCTGCGCCCACTTCAACTTCCTCTTTGTCCGTCTGTCAATCCGTATGTCCAGCTCTATTGCACGCAGTTCGCCAAATGACTTCCGTTCCGTCGTGCTGCTGGCACCCCACTTTTTATGCTATTCCAATACAGCCAAAATTTGCATGTGTGCAAAAATCGTCTCATTTTGAATGAGATTGGCGCATATAAATTGCGTCTTCAATAGCGGCCATATTTCTTTTTGTCATCACTTTGCAGGCAAGACACGTTCGCACTCATTTCGAATTCTGAGGTAAGTCATGTCTTTCGTCACAGTGATAAAGGTTAATTAAATCACTGGACTTTCTAAGTAACAAAACCTCTAAAAGTAGGAAAGATGTCAATTCAGCCCTCTCAGTTCTTTTTGGCCATCATTCTAGAATCCTTTAATCAAGAATAAAAGATTTTGATTTACATGAGGTTTTTAATAATGATGATTCCGTTCTTGACAAATAAAATTATCATCTGTTAAATTTGAATGAGCTTTTATTCTATTCAACAGTAGGTTTTTCACAAAGTAGACATGCATGTATGAAACAGTATTTTACTATTAGATTGAGTCATAAACAATTTCCGTTTTTGATTATCCGCTTTATTCTTGAAAAAATGAAGTACAGTTATATTTTATTCAATTCTATATTCACCATTATTTGTAATGTCTTCTTGCTACTTATCAGGCAATTTTTTCGATACATTTTGAATAAAATTCTGCAAACTCTTGAATTTGGTTTTAATTAGAGAATTTTTTCACCATCAAATTGTTCTGCAGTGATTGAAAAAGGTAAAAACTGGTTAGTGCAAGATGAGATAAATATAGCAGGTAAGGTAAAATAGACCAAATGAGATCAAAAAGTTTTTCCTGTGTTATTTTTGCAAAATGCGGGAAGCCGTGCATTGTCATGGAGAAAATCAACATTTTTGATTTAATCTACTGTGTATGCTGCCACTGCTGTTCAAAAACTAAAGTATATTCTTCTGCTCTATGGCATATCACTTCAGGGCATTGGTATTCATGGCTCTCCACAATTTCCTCTCCTTTGTAGCTCTTAATAAATTTTGTCTTTTTGTTATCTCTCCCAAACCTTGTTCTGCGATCCATTTACTTAATCCTGTGTTAGTAACATGAGGTATTTTGTTACACCCAAATTTTTAAAGTACTTATAATTCCTAGTTAGTGACTTGTTTCTTTTGCTCCCCAACACTACTCTCCTGACTCAGTGAGGATGTGTAGCATGTGGTGTGGCACAGTTGTTGTGGGAGGCAGATGCCAGGGGACCATCCATTTTGGAAATCTGAGGTGACTAATGTAGTGTTAAACTCACTAGGTAAGTTATGCATTGTTTTCCTCTGAAGTAGAAGTGTCCTTTTTATTTACATTTTCTATAAAACTTTGTCGTTGCTCACGTTTGGTCAATGGTATTCTCAGCATCCTTTTGCAGAATCACATCTCTCTTCCCTCAAGTTTTCTCTTCTTCATCTTTGAGGAGATTGTTCAGTATTCATTGTCATATAGGCGGATTGATATTATGTAAGAGTTCAGTACTCTTTTCTTTGTTTCAAATTAAATTTTTCTGTTTCTCAATATTTTGCTTTGATGTACTACAAATTTATTCATATGCTCATTACAGTTGGTTTTCAAACACCGAAATTACTTATAACTCAACCTAATACATCTTCTGAAATCAACCAGCTTAGCCCCTGAAGATTTCCATTTCATCAGTTCACTGCAAGACTTTCTTAACAGGAACATTTTTTTTTTTAATTCTTGGAAAGAAAGTAGTTTAGAATTCATTTTATCGAGAATCCTGGAATCTGACAAGAAATAAAATAATTAATTTCACAGTAAGTTTTTGCCACTAACAAGAATGATGATTGTTCTTGACAAATTTTTGAAAAGTTTATTTTTATTGTTTTCAAAAATATAACATTATTTTCCAGTGCCAATCCTTATTTTCCAGATTTGATCAAGTCCAAAGTCATTTATGCATCCTTGTGGAGGAAAACATATTTTCCACCCTGCACCCCCTTTTCCACAGACACAATATCATAAATCTGTCACTACTTTATTACCTGGCAAATGTTTAGGATACTCCATTCTTTAATTCCACCAGTTCGGGCCTATACAGTTTAAGACTTACGGTGCATCCACAGAATTTAACCATCCTCTCTCCTACCATATTCCATTTGTAAGGATGAAGTTCCACTCAGGCAGCTTTTTCCCCAAGAACTGCTGCTTTGTGGAGCAAATTCTTGTGTGATGATTTCCTGAACACCACAATCTTGACCACTTAAGTCAAGGATCAGTTGTTAGCTATCCTCCTTTTCCATATAATCCTCACTTCCTAATTCTTACATTTAAGGCTTACGGCCATATCACACTGAAACACGTTAAGCAACATCAAGCCTGGTCAGTACCTAGATAGGTGACCACTTGGGAATTCCACGTGCTGTATACTTGGATGTGCTCAGGAGTAAAGGATAATGTCCTTGGAATTTTTAACGGAGAGCAAAATTCCAATACTTGTAGGGCTCATTACATTCACTTATGCGCAAATATCCTTGGGGTAAAGTATGAATCCACCTCTTCACCCCCCCAGCTATGGGCTTATTAGTAAAACTTGTATCACTAAACTATTATTATCTCAAAATAAGAAATCTAAAAATATTTTCTAGCTTTAAATAACCTGCAAATGGTTGATAAGCATCAGAAAATGTAACCTTTTACCTTGAGTGGCTCTTGAGCCTTGCATTGAGTGAACACTAGTAAAAAAATTGTTTTGATGAACACTGTACATATTCTTCAGTTTTGTTATTTTCACCCCCCACATCCATACACACACACAAAAACTTTCATTTTAAATTAGAGGATATTATAAGCTTGTATTAGTAACCAGGCATTAGTTAAGTACTTAAGAGGTGGTTTGCGGTCAATATAAATCCAAAATGTTTTCCTACACCTCTATACAACTTTTTTTATTTTTTTATTATACCATAAATTTATTTTATTAATAAATTTTAACAACTTTCTAAGACCAAAAATATATATAAAAACATAAATGTATGCACACAAAACTTTTAACGGTAAGGGTAGGATATATGTTTTGAAAGGTTTGTCTTTTGAATGTGCTGACATGTGGGCACATACCCTGCTGGGGAAAATGTATTTTTTGTTTGCAAAAAGCAATTAATATTCTTACAAATTCTAATGATGTGATTCTTAAACTTACTACTTTTCTTTGAAACAAATGTTTGGAATAGATATTGGATTTTTAAAAGTTTTTAAAAATGTTTTAATTCTTCTTTTGTTGGCATCCTAAGCATCTTTAAGCTTGGTCAGAACTTATATGAGCGACTACTTTGGAACACCCAGTACTTTAAGCGGCCTCCTATAATCCAATATATGTTTCAGTATTAAATAACCCATTAGGGGTTGATAAGCTTTATAAAAAAACAAATCAATCTATTTTTTAAAAATCCTTTTACATAGGTCACATACTTGTTATATAAACAGGAAAAAATGACTCCACCTTAAACATGACTCAAGATTCTGATCACATGATAGCTTCTTGCAAAATATGCTTAATGCCAACTGGGAAAGTAACACTATTAAAGAAATTTACAAACACTTTTTCACTGTATATAAGATTGAAACAACTGTACAATTTTTATGTTTTGCACATCATACAGCTATATGATGTTATTTGAAAGCTTTATAAAAGTATGAATCCACTTCTTCTCCCCCCCATTTATGAATTAATTAGTAAATCATTATTATTATTGTAACCTAGGGAAGGTTACTGAATAGAATAATCAACCAAGGGTTGGTAATGAACGATAATATTTAAGACAAGAACAACACATATATGATTCACCAGCAGCACTTAGAAGAAGTAGTCAACTGCTAGAAGTGAGTCAAGTGAATTCCGCAATGGATCTCCGACTGCAGACCAACATACAGTATTTACTACTGTATTTATGGAAATGTGGAAATGCCCATTGTCGTCCGTAGGTATGCTACAACAATAATCTTTCCCACCCCCAAATAAAATTATTACAATTTAAAAAGATTTTCTAGCTTTAAATAACCTGCAAAAGGTTGATAAACTGTAAAAAAAACCCAAATCAGTCAATTAGTAGGACCTGTATCAGTAAATCGTTATTATCTCCAAAAGATTCTCACAATGTAAAAATATTTTCTGGTTTGAAATAACCTGCAAAAGGTTAATAAGCTGTAAGAAAATAAAATAACTCAGCCAATCAGTTTACAAGCCTTAGGAAAAATTCAGAAGCAAAGTAATTGATTTCCACATGAACTTTTTCAATGTGCTGTGTCCTTTTAGAACATTGACAATCATAGTTCTTTACAATTTCCTGTTATTTGTAGCTCTTAATAAATTTTGACTTTTTGTTATTTTACTTAAATCTTATTCCATCATTCATTTATTCAAGTGCACTAAGTAGGCTATGTGTTGTTTTCCTCTGTCCCATGAGTATCAAATTTTCCAAGCCCTTTTTCCTCATTATGGGTCCTAGAAATTTCAGCTTTCTTCATGTTAAGTATAAGTTTCCTTTTTGTTTCCATTTTCTCTAAAACATTGTTGTTGCTCTCATGTTCAGTCCATGGTATCCTCAGCATCTTTCTGTAGTTCCACATTTATGTTACTTCTTTGAAAAAAAACAAATATCAGTCAACATCTTGCTAGATACTAAAAAAGCATAATTTGGACAAGATAGTTTCTAGTTATGTAAAATGGATTTAAGTCCTACTAGCCATTCCTCTGTAACTTGGTGGGTTTAAAGGTAATTTTTATTATTTTCATTATTTTTTTTAATCATTTCACCATAAGCAAGGCAATAAAAGTTCCTAGGATGCAAGAGATTACTGTGAGTGAAAGGATTAGAGAGGACAATAAAAGAACAGGTTTCAAAGAGACAGATGATGATGATAAACATTTTTGGGGAGTTCAAAAATACACAAAAATACATGTCACTGTTTTTTGTTTTTTTTTAATTAATCATCTCACTCCAAGCAATTTGATAAAAACCATTAAGATGCAAAGGATTACTAAGAGTGAAAAAAACCCAGAAAAGACAATAAAAGAACAGGTTTCAAGGAGACAGAAAATAATGATTGTCGTTTCTTTAAAATTTTTGAAGATTCTAGTTAACAGGAAAGCAGGAAGCCAGAAAAGAGTTCCACAAGCATAGAACTTATGGTTACAACTAGCAATTTCAACGGCTGCCAATCTAGTATAGTGATACCTCGGCTTAAGTCACTTTGAGTTAAATCTTTTTCAAAGATATGTTGGTTTTTCTTAAATATACAGAAAAATAAAACTTGCCTTAGGTCATTTTACTTGAGTTTACATCGGCCATTAAAAATATTAAAAATGTCAAAACACTAAAATAACAACACATATAAAATCATATTTAAATAAATTTAAAAATAATATTATGTATTCTCTCTTTCTCTCTCTCTATATACAGTGTAACCCGGATATAAGAGAGTTGTCAGGACTGGAGAAGAAGTCTCTTATATCTGGGTTTGGTCTATTTTATATACATTAACACAGGCTCTAATTTGGGACCAGAGAAAATATCTCTTATATCCGGGTTTATCTTATACCAGGGTCTCTTATATCCGGGTTACACTGTATATAAATACTTCAGTGTTTGCTTGAACCAGCTTCTAATGTTCTGAGAGGGAGCGACTGGGGAAAGGAGACATCACTCATGGGGAGCATAATCCTATGGGTATGGTATTCTCGGATGATTTACACCATGGAAAGTGATAGCAGTGATATATCGAGTCTAGTTTGTCACCTATTCATCACCGAGGCCCGTTGGTACAGTTGGTATATTGCTTGCACTTTATCATAACTGTCTGGGTTCGATTCTCGGTAGTGGATGCACACTGCTGATGAATCCCAAATATAATTATTATAATAGTGAAAACAAACACTTAAAATAACATTGTGATATTTATTTCATTAGAATCGAAGATTCACTCCCAACTCTTCAGACGGACTCTTACACACAAAAAAATTATACATACATATATATATATATATATATATATATATATATATATATATATATATATATATATATATATATATCACATAATCATCAAAAACAAAAAATTAGCATAATAAAGTATGTTCAGCAGATGTACTTATTTCAAATTCCTGCTGACAGGTGGTACTTGTGTGTTGTTTTCCACTCCAACCCCGATTTTGAATTCAGACTTGTTTACAACAGTGCTCTGCTAGTGACCTTCTTTCAATTACATTTCAATTGGGATTTAGAATACACTTTTGCCCATGGCCCTGAAGAGAAGCCCCAGTGCTAGCGCTAATGCTAAGTGTAAGGCTATATCATTGGAAGATAAGGTGGAAATTAATTATTTTATTCCGAATACTGTACGTGCATATCATAAATACAGCAATAGGCAATGGGGAGTGTTTATTTGCGGTTTATAGTGTGGTTATTTGGACATAAGTTGTTTTTCGACCTAAGTCGTGACCTCTGGAACCAATTATCAATGTAGGGTAAGGTATACCTGTACTGTGCTTATTCATAAAGTCAAGGTACTATAGAGGAAAGCTTATCTTAACAATTACCATGAAAATATTTATAGAAAAGGTACAAGAAAGCTGTGTTATACAGTGTAACCCGGATATAAGAGACCTGCATATAAGAGAAACCCGGATATAAGAGCGATTTTCTCTGGTCCCAAACTAGAACTGTGTTAATGTATATATAATAGACCAAACCCGGATATAAGAGACTTCTTCGGTCCCGACAACTCTCTTATATCTGGGTTACAC
The DNA here is from genome assembly GCA_964036315.1 of Acanthosepion esculentum. Classification (NCBI taxonomy): domain Eukaryota; kingdom Metazoa; phylum Mollusca; class Cephalopoda; order Sepiida; family Sepiidae; genus Acanthosepion; species Acanthosepion esculentum. The sequence goes on along the minus strand of OZ038517.1, from coordinate 32,207,994 downwards.
TGTATTTTTTTATATAACGTTTCGTTCCTTCTGTAGAACCACATCTCTACTGCCTCAAGTCTGTTCTCCATCTGTGATGAAATGGTCTAGCATTTAATGCTATATAAGTGTACAAATACTACATAATATTTCAATACTTTTTTCTGTGTTGGTAATGAAATTTTCCTGTTTCTTAATACTTTGTTTAGCTTTTGGAATGCATTTTTTGTTATCCTAATGCTCCTTTGTATTTCAGTGTTGCATTTTCCAACCTCTCTTAAAGCACTTCCTAGATATTTAAATTTTTGTACTTGCTGGATTTTGGTATCTCCAATTTGTAATTCACATGTTGGGCTTTTATTTTTGCTGACAACCATACATTGTCTTCTTATAATTGATGTTTAGTCCTTTCTTTGCTTTCCTTTACTATCTTCTATAAGAGCTCCTGCATTTTTCTTTCTATCTCTGCTATCAACACTGTATCATATCAAATTTAAAACCATTTTTAAATAAAATTAATCTATGTGAAGGATAGACTTGCCTGAGTTTTTTTCCCAGATTTTTTTCAATTAGTTTAAAATTTATTTGAAATTTAATAGTTCAGCTTGTTAACTAAAACCCTTTTTTGAAATTTTAATATATCTCCGTAGAAATTCTATTACTTCAATAATATAACAATCTTAAAATAACTAATAAAATAGGACAAAAAATAAACCAGGACAGAATTTTTTATGATGCCATTTATTGATTAAAAAAGTTGGTACAATATTTTTTTTTTGTCTGCCAATGTAAAACAAAGTTCATTAAAACTAAACAACGAAAAGGAAATAATTTCACTGATACATAATAAATAAAATGTTCTACAACAGGCTTGAAAATGATATGACATAATTGCTTCCCTGAATGAGTAAAGGGTGCAGGATACTATTAATAGACATTATTTTGAATAAAATAGATGATAGTGTATAGATGGAAATAATATCTGAGGGAAAAGTCACAATTATAAATTTATGGTTAGGCAGTAAAAATAAAAAGAAAAAAGACAGATGTTTCTATCATATTTAGGTTGGCTAAGTGAAATCTTGCCGATGGCACATCAGAGAGGTAAAAGCACAAAACATAAACTTATTACATTAAATTGACTAATTTGGAAAATATGGAATATAACTGGTTCTCAACCTTTTTGTTAAATGCACCCTTTTTGCCATATGTCAGAATGTTACTCCCACCTTTCCAAGATTGTTCAACTCAAAAGGTGCATTCCAAATAATATGCATATTTCACTGAAAATCATTCTTTTCCATATTAGTACATATACATTTACATAGATTATTTTCTAGAGGAGTTTTTTAAGGGTTTTTTTGACACTGTTAGTTCCATTCCTTATTGGAATGGTTATTTACCCTGGTCTCCCCACTGAGACGGGATGAGACACCAGGTTGGGTTTAATGTGGAGAACCTGAGCGCTCACACCCAGCCCAAAGACAAAAATTGCCCAGCCCCCTGTTAGAATAACTGCAAAATACTCCCCCCCTAATTTATAGGGAGAAGCACAAAAATGCATACTGGGATTTCTTCCTAGCCAATAAAATAGGCCAATTCTCGGTTTAATATAACTTTGTCCTGGTCTGTCTTGTCTTGAAGTCAGAACACTACGTTCACTGATCTGAACTTGCTCTTGTATGTCAACCCCAATTCTTAGTTTGTGAACTTTTTGTCATATTACTGTTGCTTTGCCTTATTACTGTTAATTTACTTTGCATATATTGTTCTCTTGCTTTATACTATTTTTTGCCCTGTTCTTTTCTTTTTCTTGTTATTGCTTACTGCAAACTTTGTCAATTCTGTTTGTTGGACAGTTCTGTCATTTATTTTACATTTAACCATGGCCATTCATTCTGTATACACTCATAATGGACTCCAAATTTTGTTAAAAAAAAAAAAACAAGAAAAACTCCCCACTTAAAACCCTGCAATTCTACCCTTGGGGTGAATTCATCCCTGGTTGAGAACCCCCAGAATAGAAAGAAAGATCATGTGTGCCAAATTCCTAAGTAAACTAGACCTGATTAGAAATCCACACAGCAATGTTGTCAAGTATGTACTAAGCTTAGTTTAGATTATCACAAGGCTACTCATGTAACTTACTGAATATCAACATCACTCCAGTCATAATAGTCTACATGATAAGCTTGTTAACTGATGTCCCAAATAGCAAGATACTCAGATATTTACTAGATTACTGTGTACTTGTTCAATGAATGACTAATGTTTCCTTATAAGGAAATGGCTTCTATTACCATTTACCATACTAGGTGACAATTTTGGATTCAAAATGAACATTGAAATCACAATAGTCAGGCTAGCTTGCAAACCACTATTTTTGTGAGGCTCTTTTCAGCATGTTGCTAAAATAATTTATTGAATTACTTTTAACCTTTTTTGCATAAAACATCCCTTAAAACTGAGAAAAAACTTCCATAAGATGTATGTAATTTGTTTAGATTTTTAAGAGTTCAAACATTAAAATAATGTTGGTTGGTTGATTTTGTTTAGCAGCATATCAATCTTTGTGGGTTTTTTTTAATGATGAAAAAGAAGGCACGGTGGAGTAATGGATAGCAGCTTGGATTGAGAAATCGGTGAGCCAAGTTTGAATTCCAGTCAAATCCATCACATTCACTTACATGCTAATACCCTTGGGAAAAGTATGAATCCTCTTCTCCCCACAGCTATGGGTAAATAGCAGGACGGACTAGGTTCTATAGCCTTGGATGGCAACTGGTCTACTGCAGAAAGAAATGGCAACCTACTGTGGGGAAAAAAATCTGCTTTGTCAGTCATGTATGAAAAGATATATGATCGCCTAAGTGTGTATCATGCATGGCACATAACTGATTGAATGACGGAATTTAAATATTTCGAACACAGTTGTATGCCTTCAACTATAGATTAAATGTTGTTGGCAATTCTACTATAAAATGTGTTATTGGTAATTTTGTTTTAAAAGTGTATTGGTGGTAATTTTATTATAAATATGGATGGAGTGATCAAGCAACAAGGAAGTTTTAAAGAAAATGGTAACAAAATGAGGATTTATACTCAGCATCAGAAATAGAAAGAGAATTTCTTGGGCACTTAATGAGAAAGGAGTGTTTGGAAAACTTAATTTTCACAGGGCATATTGAGGTTTGGTTGGTTGATTTTGTTTAGCAGCATATCAAGATCCTGGTTATTTAATGCCAAAATATAAATATTTTGAACACAATTTTATTTTTTTAAATATTTTAATTTTTTTTTTTAGATAATAATGGTTTAAGTGATAAAATTCTTACTAATGAACTCATAGCTGGAGGGGAGAAGAGCTTGATTCCTACCTTACAAAAGGGTTTTTGTGCATAAGTAAATATAACAAACCCAACTGGAATTGGAACTCAGCTCTTCAATTAATGATTCTAAGTCATTATCCATTACACCATCCACATATCTAAGCTTACAGCACCTGGTATTCCCAAGTCGTCACCCATCTAGGTATGGACCAGGCTTGTGTATGTTGAATTATGGTATGATGAATAAAAGCAGCAGTAAGATGGAATAAAAATAGAATTGTTATTTTGTGGAAGAGACTCCCAAAAGAATACTACCCCAATCAATATAATCTTAACCTCTTCAAGTCTAGGGACAACCATTATCTATCCTCCATATCCTCATAATATACACTCCTTACTTCCTATGATTATGCCTTTCAACAACCTCATTTGTTAACTCTACCATGAGTAGCTCTTGAGCCTTGTATTCTGTGAACAATAGTCTAAAAAAAAATAAAATAATAGCAAGGACACAGTGTTGTGATTAAGAGGAACAATAAGATGGCATAAAACTAGTAATGAAATAATAGTAATAATAAAAATTGTATAGAGCCAGAGTGTTGGGATAAAAAGCAACAATAATAAGATGGAATAAAACTAGTAATAAAATAATAGCTTACTAGAAAGACCTGTGAAAATTTCACAGTTTTCCTATTTGAATTTTCTTATAAATCTTAATTCTTAAGTTAATGATTGAATAAACTCATGGTAAGTTCTATGAAAATAACAAATTATCTACACTATTTACATTATGCGGACTATTGTCCTCATCTTTGTCGCCATATTTATTACAACGTTTCGGCCGTTGTATGCTCCGGCCTTCTTCAGGTGGTTGGAATGTCAAACTGAACCCTTTATTTCACTCACTGGGGTAGACTGTTCTAGTTCCGTGTGCCATGTCTAATGAATGTCAGTTATCAGTTATCTCTTGCTTAATTCCCTCTCCAAGTTCTCCACTGCCTTAACCAAGTATTGAACTCACACTCTTTGGGTCCTGTCAATGGATCTGACTAACGCCTTTATTCACTGTGCCATGTGTCCTCGAGCATTATTTTTCTATTTCACTGAAGCAGACTTTAATCACTTCTATCTTCCCTTCTTTCATTTTCTCACTGAAACCATATATGTCTTTTGTTTTTTTCTATGGAATCAAAAGGGAACAGTCCCAGAGCCAGATTAAGACCCATAAAGGCCCTAAGCATTTTTGGGCCCCCCCACATCTGCGAGTTTAGTATGCTACTATGGAGTCTTGGTGAGTAGTACAAATAAAGGCTATTAGTCAAGAACATGCAATGTGGAAACACTAGCTAGCAATAAATATAGAAAGAACTGAAGGCACTTGTGACCATCGAGAAAGGCTGATCATCAGTTCCAACCCAGAACAACATCAACCAAGAAAGAACCAATCACAGCTGAGCAGCCACTGTCACATGAGCCACAATCAGATCCTAACAGAACTGTGACATGTAATCAACAAACCAGCATGTCACATAAACATATATTTTTTTTTTTTTTTTTTTTTTTAAGCGTATCACCCCAAGCAAGGCTGGAGGCCACTATCACGCAAGGGGTTATAGAAGGGTTGGAGGAAGAGCAGATAGGAGTGGTAAAGGAGAGGATGTGGAGAAAGAGAAATACAGTGGGTCAATCAAGGCAAGGGGGTTACAGAAGATTTGGAGCGAGAGCAGATAGGAAGGAAAGATGAAAGGATGTGGAGAAGGGAAGGCAACTGGAGATGTCGATTGACGCTACACTTAAACCGTTGGAGATTGTATTTGTCAGGGAAACAGTAATAGGGAAGGGAGTTCCATAGGCGAGATGTGCGAGACATGAAGCTATTGGAGTAGAAGAGACGTCTACATCTAACAGTTTCAACGGTGTAGGGGTGGGAACGGGATGCCAGCCTTGTAGGACGTTTAAATTCACGAGGTCTAGGGACAAGCGAAAGCAGCTCCTCGGAGCAATTACTGTGAAAGTATTTGTAAAAAAGACAGAGCGAGGCAACATCGCGTCTGTGAGAGAGCGACTGCAGACGAGATGACAGATCAGGGCCAATTACATTGCATATCCGTCTCTGGATCTTATCAAGAACCCTGAGGCAAACAGCAGGGGCCCCAGACCATATATGGCAGCAATACTCCATGCAAGGGTGAATGGTCAATTTATAGACTTGGAGGATCGATTCCGGGGAGAAAAATTTCCTGGCTTGGCACAGGGAACCAACTTTCCTTGCGGTGGATGATGCAACTGACTCGATGGTTAGCATAATGTCAAACAAATATGAAGGTAGTCTACCCCTGTTCACAAAAATTAAATCCCATTAAGTTAATAAGTAATATTAACTAATTTAAGCTGATGTGATGTATTGAGTAAATAAAAACCTTATTATCTCCCTTAGTTCATTCCCTTATTAACCAATCAGAATGGCAATAAAGATTCACTGTTGGTCAGTTGTCTCCTTGTTCATAATGGCACCCAGATGTTAATCATGTTTGACTTATTTCTTTAGACATATACAACATCATATCATTACAATTTCATTGGGGCCTTCTTCCCTTGATACCCTAAGCACGTGCTTATTTTGCTTAATGGTTTATCCAGCCCTGAATAGTCCATTATTTATAAGGTACTAACAGGAGACATTAAACATTTTTTTTTTGCTTCTTCCTTTCGTTTTATCACTGAAAGCAAGTTGGGATCAAAATGGAATAGTCCATTATTCATGACACAGGGTGTAATGGTCATGTGAACTAATGAATGGAGGCACAAACATAATTATAATAGTGTAGTAAGGACTTATCAAAATCTGCCAGCATTTTTGACAGCATGAGTAATGTAATATTATTTATAATAATTATATTTTACCGGACATAAAGTGGGGGATCGGTTAGCTTTTGTTATTAAGTAATATTTTTCCCAGCCTTGTGCTGAATTGATGTAATTATGTCTATAAATATTAAGATCAAAGTGTAGTATCTGTTCTTATCAGCTTAATCTGATTCTCTCTCTTTCTCCACTTCTATCTTCCCTTTTTTCTTTCATTCATTTTGTTGTGACCAAGTAAATGGTTGAAGAAATAACAAAACAAGTGTTACAGATATATCATATATTAAACAGTAAATACAGTAGAAGAGTATTACACGACTGGTGAGTGTGTGTCAGTTGATCCAGTGTTCAATCTATTCGACTGTTCCTACAAGGCCTTCTCTGCTACTAATCTTATAGTAGGCAGAAGAGTCCAACATAGACTCTTTAGAGGGAGGACACCACAACACATTTTCTCACTGAAACAAATGAGTGTCTTTTTCCCTCTTTCCATGCGATCAAAACGGAATAGTCCATTGTATATGTGGTATTGGCAGGGCGTAAGGGTCGTGCAAACTAGCAAAAGGAAGGACAAGTACAATTATAATAGGATAATAAAGAGTGTATTGACCAAGAGTGTTGGGGGTAAAAAGTAACAATAAGAAAAAGGAATAAAACCAGTAAAAAAAAATAATAGTAACACTGAAAAGTGTAAAAATTGTTATCAAAAGCAAAAATCAGATGCATTAAGAATAACAAAATAATCATAATGAACATTTTAACTCTGTGTGTTGTGATAAAAAGCAGTAATCATAAAATACAATAATACTAGGTTTGGTTTGGTTTATTTTGTTTAACAGTATATCAACCTCAATGGGTTATTTAATGCCGACAACATTTTTTATTGCTGGTAATGTTTTGTTTTGTCAAAAATCTGTTTCTGGTAATATATTTCCTTCAAAATTGTATTGCTGGTAATAATTTTTTTTAAGAAAGTACTGCTGGTAATGGGTATCTATTTGCCCATAGCTGGGACCCTAACAGGTGCTACCACCCGGGTCAGGGTGGACCTGGGAACACCAGCAATTAAGAGTTGGTTCCACGCTTCTCAAAACCTCCTGATCAGAGGCCTTGCTACTGGACGTAGTTTAACGTCTTACCTGGGACGAAATAATACTAGGAATACAATTATTACATTAAGAGTCTATTGGAGTAACAGTAAAAATAAGAATTTTATAACTAACTAAAATCCTGATGTCCATTTGTTGTAAATTTTCAAATATATAAATATTTTTCAATAAATTTTAAGGCACTCACTTTATTATTTGTGAAAAGAATTTATTTTTTCCTCCACAGGATGTTAGGGTATTTTTTAATATCATCTTTTCACAACATTTTCAGCTTAGATTATATTGTAATATTACATGCTAAAATGGTTTCAAGCATATAAATTACATTGTTGAACTTTTGTAAATAAATACAGTTTCTTTGTTTCATTATCTACTTTTATATTCAACAAGATTTAATTTCATGTTGACATATAACTTACCTTTGTTGATAAATAAACTTCACAAAGATCTTCCCAGTAGATGTAAAAATGTATAGCTAATTAAAATTAAATTTGTTGTACCAGTCTTTTTTTTTTTAGCTGGCCACTCGTATTTGAGGATGCCCGTCTACTTGGGCGGCTATCCAATCCCTATTGCAGATGCTCGCTCAGGCACATTTGTGTTTGCTCAACACCCACAAAACCCACCTGTGATTTATACTGCAACTATGCTGAGCGGACCTTAGTTACAGTTTCTTGGAGAGAGTGTGTTATCAATGACCAACAATTTGTAGAAGGCCAGATGCTCAAGCCCTCGGCCATGATGACTTGTGGCTCTGTGCTCAAGAGTTCTGTCTACACAATTTCACTTACAAGGCTTGGGTCAACCTGTGGTATGGTTTTCAGGCACTTTCCAAAGTTGCCACATGCTGGTATTGACTTCGAAACCATTTCGATAACATCAGGAAGTCTCCATCCTGACAAATCGACCATGGTTAGATTCAAACCCGAGTTTCATGGTCAGAAAGCGAATGTTCTAACCACAACTATAACAGCAGTGGTGTGTTTGAAGCAAAATTGTCTGAGAGCCCACCCTTGTTTATGTTAATTTTGAATTCAGAATTTTCCTTCAAGAATAGAATGCCTCGTCAGCTCTGCTATTTAATCTTTACCTGGTGAGAGACGAGAAGGATTCATACCTTTCCTTACGATATTTTTGCAAAAGCAAACATAACAAATTTGGTCAGAATTTGAAATCATCTCACCAAAACATACCAAATTTGGTCAGAATTTGAAATCATCTCACCAAAACATACCAAATTTAGTCAGAATTTAAAATCATCTCACCAAAACAACTTAAAAAAAATATGCAATAAATTTCTTGAGTGCTAAATATATAATTATTGAACTTGTTTTTATAATCTTTTTTTTCTTCATTATGTATTTAAAAAAATAATGTTTTTAGAGAAAAGATTTCATTTAACTGTGTGTTATGGTGAAATACACCTATTCTATAGTTATTAGACTCTCCCACCTAATATAAGTAGGAGTAGTAAGAGGAACGAGGGTCAGTTGATGTCGGACGACAGTAATCGACAGTTAGTCGAATATGAAAGTAGTCAGCGACCACAACAAGATTACTCTGCATAATACCTATTATATCAAGTTCCTAACGTTTGGTACGTCAAACTTATTTAGGACTGATTTTAGTACAAATACAAGCCTCCACTGCGAAATAACTCCACAACAACTTTGGCGACGAGGATTCGCACTCATACGGAGGAAGAAAAAATTGGCTCACCACAATAACTTTGGCGACAAAGTCTTGGATTCACACTTAAAAATAAAAAAATACTTGGCAAAGTTTGTTGCAAGCCAAGATGTCAACTTAGTGACGAAAAAATCTGTCAAGAAAAGAAATATTTTTCTCGATAATACAGTTTGCTCAAATAGATCACGAATTGCAAATTCATAGGACCCCTCCCCTCTACAGTATTTAGACATTGTGTAAACTTTTTGCGAAGATGGAGGAATGCAAAAGTCTATTCCAGGAATTCTTTAAATTCCAGTTGGAACAACAGACAAAAATATTAGAGCAACAAACAACATTCCAGATGCAGCTACAGGAGGAAACTTTCAATAGACAAATGCAATTCCAACAAAAAATGGAACAGATGCATAGGGAGTTTCAAAACAAAATTCTGGAAATAACTGAGAAGAGGAAAGAGAAAAATCTACAAAATGATTCTTTCCCAGAGAATACAATATGGAATTCAATTGAAATATTCGTGTACAGTCCAGATGAAGAGATAACTTTTGTGGAGTATTATAAAAAATATACAGACATGTATAACGAGGACTGCCACTGGTGGTCTGAAGGAAAGAAGGTTAGGCTTCTTTTAAGCAAATTAGGAACTGCTGAGCATAACAAATTGATAAACTACATTTTACCGAAAAAAACTAGCGAGTTGACATTTACCGAGGCGGTAAATATATTAAGTGAATTATTTAGTAAAAAGACATCTCTGTTCCACAAGAGGTGGAAATGTTTGAATCTGATGAAAGATGATGAACAAGACTATATAACGTACGCAGTCATTGTGAATAAGCATTGTGAAGAATTCAAGCTGGCAGAGTTAAGCGCAGACAATTTTAAGTGCTTGGTGTTTGTTCAGGGGCTGGTATCGGAAAGAGACGCAGAGTTGAGAAAATTAGTACTGGCAAAATTGGAAAGCAATCCAAGTATTGTGGTACAGAAATTGGCAGAAAACTGCACAAGATATGTTAGCGTAAAGAAAGATTAAAATAAGATAGAACAGTCTGGCGTTTCACATGTAAAGAAAATATGCTACAAAGAAGAAAGTCAGTCTACCAAAAAGAATTCTAAAATTGCGGATTATCAAGCAAAAAGTGAAATATCAGAGAAAAATAAATAAAAACTCCCAAAGCCATGTTTTGCTTGCGGTGAACTACACTGGTACAGATATTGCGATTTTAGAAATAAAAAATGTTTCAACTGTAAAAGAGTGGGACATAAAAGCACGCATTGCAGGTCAAAAAATAAAAATAAATTAAGAAAATTAAAGTCCAACGAGGTAAAAGATGGAATAACCAGAAAATTTGTTACCGTCGAAATAAGTAATAAAAATATAAAAATGCAACTTGACACTGGTTTGGATCTATCTATCATAAATTTGCATATGTGGAAGAAGTTGGGGAAACCAACTTTAATGAAGACAAAGAAAATTGCAAGGTCAATGACGGGAGAAAAAATACAATTTATTGGAGAATTTGTTACAAATGTCACGTTAAATAAAAAAACGTGAAAAGCTAAACTATTTGACATAGAAAATACCACAAACTTACTGGGTACGAATTGGATAACAGAATTCCAATTATGGGATCTACTGATGAATTCTTTCTGTTACAAGGTAGAAAGTTTAAACACCGAAGCCCAAAAATTAATAAAGAAACTTAAGGAAACATTTCCTACTGTTTTTTCTCCAGGGTTGGGAACGTGTACCAAGATGGAGGCAAAATTCCAGCTAAAAGAAAATGCTCAGGCGGTATTCAAAACGAAAAGGAATGTGCCGTTTGCCTTAATTGAACAGATAGATAAAGAATTGGACAGATTAGAGAAAACCAGTGTACTTAAAAAAGTTGAGTATAGTGAATGGGCAACACCAACGGTATACGTGAAAAAAAAGTCTAAAGAAATTCGTGTTTGTGCTGATTTCTCGACGGGTTTAAATGCTGCACTCAAAGACTATAATTATCCTCTACCAACAGTGGAAGAAATATTTGCAAAGCTTAATGGAGGCACAATATTTTCGAAGATAGACCTCAGCGACGCATATCTGCAAATACCGGTAGAAAAAGAAACGTCAAAACTTTTGTGTAGAAACACACATCACGGTCTGTATAAATTTAACATACTACAAGTATAGCAGAACACGTGGAACATGTAAATGCAATAGTTTCAAGAATACAGGATTTTGGATTTAAACTCAAGGAAAGCAAATGCAAGTTTTTTATGGAGAAAGTAAAATATCTGGGGCAGATCATCGATAAGAATGGTAGAAGGCCAGATTCAGAGCAAGCAACGGCTATAAAAGACATGCCGGCTCTGAATGATATTATCACATTACAAAGTTTTTTGGGATTAGCTAATTATTACCAAATATACATCCCTAAAATGTATGATCTGCAGCCACCATTAAATGAACTACTGAACAAAGGAAAACCCTGAAAATGGAATAATGAATGCCAGAAAGCATTTGAAAAGATAAAGGAAGTGTTAACCTCGGAATTATTTTTAACTCATTACAACCTGGATTTAGAGATCATAGTAGCTTGCGACGCAAGTGCGTATGGAGTAGGAGCATGCATCTTACACAAAATGACAGATGGTCAAGTAAAACCAATTGCTCATGCTTCTAGAGCACTACTTCTGGCTGAGAAGAATTACTCTCAGATAGAGAAAGAGGCGCTAGGAATAATATTTGCAGTAGCGAAATCTCACCGTTTTGTCCACGGTCGACATTTTAAGCTACAAACTGATCATAAGCCTCTAATTTCGATTTTTGGATCGAGAAAGGGTTTGCTGATGCATACAGCCAACCGACCACAGAGAGGGGTACAATACTGCTAAATTATAACTTCAGCATGGAGTACATACCATCAAATAAATTTGGCTACACTGATGGGCTGTCCAGGTTAATTCCTAAAATGAGCAAACCATTAGAAGACACGGTAATTGCCTCACTGAAGTTAGAAGAAGAGCTGAAATTTACTGTGTAATGCAGTTCGGGAACTTCCGGTAACTCTAGAAAAAATAAAAGAAGAAGCCACCAGGGACAAGTATATCTTGAAAATAAAATAAAAAATAGCCGAGAGGGACAAGTACACAACAAATGTTTTGCGATACAGTATTGTTATATAGAGAACGTGTGGTGATTCCATACACACTGCAAAAGCAAATACTAAAGGATTTTCATACTGGTCATCTGGGAAGCACTAGGATGAAGAGCCTAATGCGAAGTTTTGTATATTGGCCGAATATGGACAGGGACATTGAGAACGCAGTGGCAAAATGTAAAGGCTGTGCTTTAGCTGCAAAGGCACCCCCAATAAAATTTAATCCCTGGCCAAAAACAGACCTACCATGGTCTAGGTTACATGCGGATTTCGCAGGTCCACTGAATGGATACCATTACATCATAGTAGTGGATAGTTTCTCAAAATGGCCTGAGATACAAAGGATAAGAAAACCAACAACGTAAAGTACTAAAAACTTCCTGCTGGAATTGTTTGCAAGGTTTGGTGTAGTAGGCACAATTGTGACGGACAACGGAAGTCAATTTACGTCGGAACAATTTAAAGATTTCTGCAAGGAATACAACGTCGAACATGTTACCACAGCTCCATATCACCCAAGATCGAACAGGTTAGCTGAAAAATTTGTAGACCCCCTAAAAATAGCTCTAAAGAAAGCTAGGGAAATACCTGCAGATGAAGCCCTACAGAAGTTTCTAGAGGTATACAGAATTACCCCAAATAACGGAACACAAGCCTCACAATCGCCAGCCAAGGTGATGTTTGCACGTCGGGTAAGTTCTGTCTTTGACAAATTATTACCAAAAAAGACAAAGCCAGGTAGAGGAAAATTTATTCAAGTAAAAAAATACAATCCTGGTGAAAAAGTATACTTTAAGGTCTATAAACAGAATAAATCATTCTGGGAGATTGGAAAAATAGAAAAGCGGATTGGCAACATGATGTACTTCGTGAAAGGTGAAAAATTCACGTGCAGACGGCACGTTAACCAGATCAGACGACGCTCTTCAGACATGGTTGACAGTGGTCCCGTGGAAGAAACACCTATGGAGGTGACTTTTGATACATTTGATCTACCAACACCAGCAACGATGTTACCTGAGGTACGCTGATCCAAGAGAAAAAGAAAGGCAACTGATCATTTGAAAATGGATCCAAAACAGGAGATACGCTACGATGTTGCTAAAAAAATGAAGTTTTTTTTGCTTGTTTTTTCTTCATATTTCCTGTAAAAAATATAAAAATAAAGAAAACTGTTTTACTCCTACGGAGTAAAGTTTTAGGAGGGGAGTGTTATGGTGAAACACACCTATTCTATAGTTATTAGACTCTCCCACCTAATATAAGTAGGAGTAGTAAGAGGAACGCGGGTCAGTCGATGTCGGACAACAGTAGTCAACAGTCGAATATGAAAGTAGTCAGCGACCACAACAAGATTACTTTGCATAATACCTATTATATCAAGTTCCTAAAGTTTGGTACATCGAACTTATTTAGGACCGATTTTAGTACAAATACAAGCCTCTACTGTGAAATAACTCCACAACACTTTTTTATTTCTTGAACAAAGGATATTGGTAGCTAAAACAAACTGTTTGAGTTAAACAAAATTGATCTTGACTTAGATATTAATCAGGGCTTAGTGTCATAGGTTTTGACAGCTGAAATGTCCGGGCATGTCCTGACAATAGTCTCTTATGTCTGTATCTGAATAAGCTAAACTTTAACCAAGTAATATGCAATCTCCATTTCCTGATAGTAGATTATCCTGAAATCCATTGGATCAGTTGTTTACACATACAAACCAATAGAGAACAGCAAAAGGAAACTAGAAAATCTTTAACCATATTTTGTAGATCAATAAGTGCAGAACTGAGTCATATTTTGAGACTATAAAATTTGCCCGTAGCCAACTTTTTACTGAACATGTTTACTCTAGTATAAACTTGTATCTGGTTAAAGATTTGATTTAAGATAATCCGTCATTTGTTTGTCTTAATCAATCATGTTATAATCACAATAATAACGTAATATGGTTTAATAAGAATTATTGTGATTATAAAGTTAATGAAAGGTTGCTGTCATAGTTTAAGAGACATGATTGCATAAGCTCTGTGTGAAAAGTGGTCCTGACACTTGACTTGTTTCTTTGCTTTTGTCTTCTTTTTTTTTCTAGCTTTTTTTATAAAGTTATCCTTAAGCCATTTGGATTAAAATTTAGTAGAATATGCTTACATCACAGAGTGTTGTCCCCACCCCTACAAGGCAGCTCTTCTTCAGCAAGAGGCAAGTGTTAATACATGATAATCTAATGCAGTGGTTCCTAAATATTTTTTTTCTCTGGTCTACATTTTCAGAATGAAAATTTGCTTCTTCCACCACTCTTGTGAGGCACACCATATCATTTAGGAACTACTGCTCCAATGTATCTCAGAGAGGAAATTCCGTGGGAGTTTTGGCAATTTTTTCCTTAGTATCATGTATGCATGAAGACTGCATGAATAGCTTCATAATCAAGCAAGGACAAGCATTAAAGCAGATAGGACCTTACTTGATTATGAAGCTCTTCATAGCCGAGTGGTCAGAAGCATGTTGGATCAAATGCCATTATCAAATATAATATCTATATCTATATATATATATATATATATATATATATATATATATATATATATATATATAAATTTCAGATAGAGTATATCTGTAAAAAGACACACACACACACACACACACACATATATACACTTTATTTTAAGATATTACATCAAAACCATGTAAAAATGCTACACAAATGCAATCATATTTGATGTGCATTAAGACAAATGTGCATCGAAACATGATTGCATTTGTGTAGTGTTTTTACATGTTTTTATGTAATATCCTAAAATAAAGAATATTGCTCTACTTTTGTATTGAGCCCTCTTAATTTGAATGTTACAAATGTTGGAATTGGATTTTATTCTTTTTCATTTCACATGGATATATATATATATATATATATATATATATATATATGGATATAGATTTAATAGGTCAGTTAATGAAATTTGGGGAATAAAAAGCCAACAAAATGATAAAAATATTGTTAATAAGATTGATGGTACCTACTATATATTAGTAGGCCTTTTGACTAAACTGAAGCACGAAGAGAAAGATTTTGAAATCAGAATTTTCAGACATACCTGTGTCCTTTTTCAATAAGAAGAGAAACAAACAAAGTTGGACTCACTCTTCTTTTTTTTTTTTTTAAACCTCATGTGTTGTATTACTATAAGAAATTTGATTTTAGCCTTGTAGTTTATCAGGATTAGGTTTGTGGAGATTTTGTAGAAGGCTTCCTGTGGAAACTGTATTCTCTGATGAAACCTAAATCCTTGTTTAGTCCTTTAATATCTGATTCTATTTTGAAAATGTATATTAACTCTGATTTATGTCTTCTTTGTTAGCTCTTAAATGAAGATGCTAAAAGCATACATCCGAATTATTTCTTTTGAAATTATTTTCTTAGAGGTTAATCAATCTTTAAATACTGCAATCCTTTGTGTACAGATCACTAGGGAGCATCAGACATGATTTTATAAAAGCAGAGAAATTCTAGGGAAAGCACATTTTCATGTATAAAATGCACCTGATTTTAGAGCAAAGAAAATGACTAAAACTTGTGAAAAAGGAAGAGAAAAAAATGGAAAAAAAAATGGGACATGTTGTTTAATTCTGTGATTCACAAGCACTGCAAAAATGCGATAATGACTGTTGGGATATAAGGCAACTAAATCACCAATACACATTGAGAAATAAAATCAAAATAAAATTGAATAACTAATAACTTGTTTGTTTGTTTTGGTTGTAATTATGAATTCTCTTTGTAGCAATCCACCATTAGATAGATTTTATCTCTCTGGTAAACAAATTAAATTTGACCTGATTTTGTCTGTTCTGAGTCCTTTGAACACAATTTTGGCTAAAAAAACCTGCATCTTTTACACAGTGTTATGATGTGTGTGTGTGTGTGTGTGTGTGTGTGTGTGTGTGTGTGTGTGTGTATAAATATATAAGTGGATAATAAATATATAAGTCAACACCCAGCAGTCACAGTCTGTTTCATGCTTAAACACAATTGTCAGCTGGGTGTTGACTTCAGTGTCCAATTTTATATTTACATACACTCTATCCCTGATATTGAGCACTTTAATCCATAAATATCACATAACTTAAAACAATATTTTATCATATATATATATATATATATATATATATGCATGTGTGTGTAAAAATTCAGCTATAACTAAAAATACGTCTGGAAAAAGACAATGTAAATAAAGACAATAGAAAACTTATATTTGCTGATGCGTTTTATCCTATGACAGGCTTTATCAAGGTAAATGTAAGGATTTTATTTTGCAACAAGTATTAATAAACAAAAGTAAAAATATTGTTAGTTTAGTGTCTTCCATAGTTTACCTTGATTTTCAGTTAGCCTGAAATATATTTATGAGAATTCTTAAAGTTTAAAAATTTTGAAAAATCAATGACATTTTCACTTTTGCTTATAAATACTTGTGTCAAAATAAAATCTTTACATCTTCTTTGATGAAATATGATTTCTTCCTGTCCCTTATAGCCTTCAATAAGTTTTGTCCTTTTGTTATTTCTCCCAGACCTTGTTCTACCATCCACTTGCTTAAGCCCATTAAGTATGTCATGCACTGCTTTCCCTTGTCTCTCTATCTGCCCTGTGAGCATCAATTTTTCTAAGCCCTTCTTGTTATGTGCCCAGAAATTTCACCTGCCTCTTTCTGATGTTAAGTATGTTTCCTCTTTGTTTGCATCCTCTCCAAAACCTCATTGTTGCTCACATGTTTGGTCCATGCTATCCTTAGCATCCTTCTGTAGAACCATACCTCTGTTGCCTTGAGTCTCTTCTTCATCTGGAAATTGTCCAGCATTCACTGCTGTAAAGGAGGACAGATATCACGTAGCAGTTCAATACTCTTTTCTATATATATATATATATTTAAAATACAAAGAAAAGCATCTCTCAAAGGAGTATACGAGAGGGGCACACTGGAAAATGTACTCAACACCATAATGGCAGAGCATTTATATTTTTATACAATCATGTGGCTTACACATGACTGACCGCAACAGCAGCTTTTATAGACAGTCGTCAGCAATAGTATGCATGAAAAAATGCAGTCATGTTTAGTCATGTGTATGCCGGATTACTGTTGTAAAATGTATATACACACATACATATACAATTGTCTTTTACATTACACAAGATTAGTTTTAAAATATGTCTATATTTAATATTTCATTGACAAACAAAAAGTGTGGTGAATTTTGGATACATATGCAATGATGAGAATAAAAATCACAAAAGGTTGTGGGTATTTGCAGTCACATCTGAACAGGTATTTAAGATATAGAAAGCTAAGGTTTATTTTTTAAACCTGCTACTTCCAAAAAGAATGTGCATAGTTGAGTAATGGATATTGGCTCAGTATGAGAAATGGAAAGCTGAGTTCGAATTCCAGTCAGGTTCATTACATTCACTTACCCACAAATACCCTTATGAAAGGTATGAATCCATCTCTCCTCCTCCCAGCTATCAGTCGAATAGCAGGACAGACTGGGACCAATAGTTTTGATTGCAGCCAGTCGACTGCAAAAAGAAACTCCAACCTACTGCGGTAAATCTTCTGCCTGGTCACTCATGAATTCGAAAGCGACATCATTGTCCAAGCATGTATCCTGTATGGTACATAACTGACTGACTTAAAAAAATACTTTGGGTTCCTCAATCTAACTTGTAAACACCAGAAAATACTTTGATCTGCTTCTTTAAGTATCAGTGGAAAAGTGTCTGCCCTGAGGGACAGATTTTAGCTGATCAACTTGGATGAATCATTTTACAAATTCAAGAGTAAGACTCATTCTTTGCAATGATCATGATATGCTATCTCAGTATGGTCTTATGTATCAATCTATCTACCTATCTAAGTCTGTTCTTAGATATCTATCTCGGCATGTCGCTTTTTCTCTCTCTCTTGGCATGTTCCTCTCTCTCTCTCTCTCTCAGCCTGTTCATCTCTTTCTTGTCCTGTTCATCTTTCTCTCAGTGTATTCCTCTCTATCAAACTCTTGGTGTGTTTCTCTCCCTCTCTAACTCTTAGTGTGTTCCTCTCTCTCTCTTGGCCTGTTCCTCTCTCTCTCTTGGCCTGTTCCTCTCTCTTACTCTTGGCATGTTCCTCTCTCTTACTCTTGGCATGTTCCTCACTCTTACTCTTGGCATGTTCCTCACTCTTACACTTGGCATGTTCCTCACTCTTACTCTTGGCATGTTCCTCACTCTTACTCTTGGCATGTTCCTCACTCTTACTCTTGGCATGTTCCTCTCTCTTACTCTTGGCATGTCTCTCTTTCTTGTGTTTCTCCCTCTCTCTCTCTCCCTCAGTGTGTTCCGCTCTCTCTGTAACTCTTGGTATGTTCTTCAATCTCTCTCTCACTCAGTATGTTCCACTCTCTCTCTCTCTCAGCATGTTCCTCTCTCTCAATGTGTTCCTATGTCTCTCTCTCCTATATCTCTCACAACATGTTCCCCTTTCTTTTTCAGCATGTCTCCCACATTTTCTCTCTCTTGGTGCCCCCCCTCACATACACACACACACTCTCTCTCTCTGCATATTAATGCTCTCTCTCTAAATCTGCTCATGTCTATTTATCCTAGTTTTACCATGTCTCTCTATCCATATCTATCTATCTCTCTCTCTCTCTCTCTATATATATATATATATATATATGTATGTATGTATGTATGTATGTGTGCAGGCCAATATGCATTCATATATTGCATGTATCTTCATCTGTAACTGCATATCTATGACTTCATTTACTTTTATATAAAGGCAGGTAGTCCAATATCGATGCATAAATATAGAACATTGAGCAATACACTGTAGAATATAATGTCTATCAGTCCCAGTATTATAACCCTTGGTATTGCTTAACACTACACTTAAAGCTGATACAAGCTAAAGTATAAATGTGAACCAATACGAGATAATCCTTATTGCAATTATTTGTATTTCATAGCAATTTAGACCATTTAGCAGCTTGCATTAGCAATTTGGGATTTAAGACTGAATGTAGATCAAGGATATAGAAATCTTGAAAGGTATTAAGCAAATAAAGGTCATTTCATTAAAGTCAATAAATGACCTTTATTTAAAATCATCTTTATTCTTGTTGACCTAATTATATTAACCTCTTTTCACTCCAGACTTTAGAAGGAAGGTTCAATAATTTTTAAAATTAACCTAAGACACTATATTCCAATAATAATTTTACTCAGCTCTTTTATAACAACTTTAGTCAAATTAGTGTGCACATTGCTTTATGTTATCTGTATAATATTTTTAAAGTAAGTGTAATCATTGTTGTATTACTAGTTTTTATAAGAAATATTATTATGATGTTTAACAGTCTGGGTCGATACACTCATCATTATTACAATTATTTCTTTTTACTCATTTTATTCCATTGTGTTATGGTTGCTTTCTTTCCAAACACTCTGGGTCGATCTATTCTTCATTATTACAATTATTTCTTTTTACTCATTTTATTCCATTGTGTTATGGTTGCTTTCTTTCCAAACACTCTGGGTCGATCTATTCTTCATTATTACAATTATTTCTTTCACTAGTTTTATTCTGTATTATTAGTGTTGCTTCTTATCCAAATATTCTGGGTAGATCTATTCTAAATTATTACAATTGTTTTTTTTTACTAGTTTTATTCCATCTTGTTGTTGTTTTTTATTCCAACACTTAATTCATATTTCATTATTACTGTTGTTATATTCTTCTTTAGTATTATTACTTTTTATCTGAACACTCCTTAGAGGGTCTTTAGTTTTACTCTTATTTTTGTTGACATTTTATAACACTGCTGTTAATATATTTTCTGTTTATACATTATTGTTATAGATACATATATTTAAGTAAATGCTCTGTTTATAATAAACAGTATTAATTACATTTACCAGCCTGAATGCCCAAGAAATTTTATAGAAAATATACTTACATTAACATACACTTTGAGCAGATATGATCATTCAAGAAAAATCATGAGAAATTTGTTGTTTAAAAACAGTAATTTGACTTTGCTGACCAGATGCTTCCTCTGTAGCTATGAAGTATTGAGGGATAATGACAAGGAAACACACTTGTTATATTTAACAAAACAAAATAAGGAATTTATTTACAAATTTAAACATTTGAAATTGTCAGTCGCTTGTTTCAGGAAACTGAATCAAATATTTAAAATTTGTAGTTTCAATGATTTTGAAATACCTGAAACAGTCAAAGAACTCTGTATTAGTATCACTGATGATGCATCCCCAGCACATCTTTGCATTGTATTAGGTTGGTGCAAAAATAATGTCGTTTTTTGACATTCAACTTCATGTGAGAAAACAACATTATTTTTGCATCAACCTAATATATTGAGACAGAGTAAATGATTCATTTAAAAAATATGTATAAACTTGACCATACTTGTTTTTTTCTTGAATATGTCTTCAATGAGATTTTAGTTTCATGATGATAGATCAACTACAGAGTTATAATTCAAGATAACTGACTGCATCTAGCAGTTCAATGAAAAATAATGTTTTCATTTTATAATTATTCTTATAGAATCACAAAACTTTAACAGATTCATTCACTATCAGTTTTTTCTTATTAATTTTACATTTTTTTAATCTGTTTAACCCCAAGCAAGGCACAAAAGCCACTAAGACACAAGGGATTACTGAGTGTAGAAGAACTAGGAACAGAAACATTACTCTTTTCTTTTTCCACTCATTAATAAACAGACAGTAGATAGTGATTGACATTGCATTTAAATTTTTGAAAAGTTGACTAGAAAGAATGGAGCTGGGAGGAAGTTTCGCAAGTGAGAAGTTGAAGAAAAGAAACTGTTAGCATAGAATTTATGGTTACATCTAGCCAGCTCAATTGTAAATTGTTGAGATGTTGATGCCAGTCTAGGTACCATAGTGAAGAGCTCATCCGAACAATTACCATGAAAGTATTTACAGAAAAGGTACAGAGAGACAACCTCAGAGTGGTGGGAAAGTGACTGGAGTTGAGCTGCAAGATCAGGACCAATAATATTGCTTATTCTTCTATAGATTTTATCAAGGAGCTCAAGGTAAATAGCAGATGCACCGGACCATATGTGGCAGCAATATTCTAAGTATAGGTGAATGGTAAAGTTATAGATATGTAAGATAGATTCTGGAAAGAAAAATTGTCCTGCATGACACAGTGAACCAACTTTCTTAGCAGCTGACCTAGCAAAGGATTCAATGGTAATTTTCTCCTAACACATTCTTTTAACACATTTAGATGAGCAAAGTTATAGCACTGATATTTTATTCTTTTTGTTGCTTCCAATCCAGTAGAGAATGACTTCAAAAACACCCCCCTCCTCAAATTTATAGACAAATCATACAGCTGCATGCTGGGATTTCTTCCTAACCAATAAAAACTACTTCTAAGTGTCCTTCACCATATTTTTTCTCTTTCTTGTCTTGAAGTCACTTGTCAGCATCCCTTTTCTGCATTATTACCATTCCTACTTTGCAAACTTTTTTTGCCACATTACCATTGCTTTACCTATTTTTGTCTTGTGTGTATATATATATATATATATATTTATATATATTTGTGTGTATGTAAAAATTTTCAGATACAAAGGACAATATGAATAAAGATAAAAAGAAAAAATTTATCTTATCTGACATATTTTGTTTTCTGAGGGACAAATGCAAAGATTTTATTTTATAACAAGTATGAATATTTATGAGCATTTCTAAACTTAAAAATTTTGAAAAACCAATAATATTTTTGCTCTTGTATATAAATACTTTTTACAAAATAAAATCCTTTTGTCTTTATATATATATATATATATATATATATATATATATATATATATATATATATGAATTTGATATTAATATATTAATTCCTTTAAAACTAGGTGGTACCAACATGTATTATCTTTTTCTAATAATGTGTACAGAAATAGGACGTCCTTTTCTAAATATTTTTGGAACTTGAAAGAAGTTAATAAAACCCCTACGGTAAAATGAAAAATACTAAAAAAAACTAGAACTTGTAAGTCTTTAAATGAACAGTGCTTCTTATGTTTACATGAAAAATTAGAAATTATCAAATGTACTGACAAAAAATTCCTATTAACTCAAAGGAGCGAATTAATTGTAAATTACCAACACAGTTATCTTTTACCTTAAAATATAGTTAAATTTTAAAAATTACATATCATTTCTTATAGTCCTAATTTATTAGTATATAATGGTCCACCCTCTACAGGTATCTTATTTTCATTATTCAGACATATTTTCTGCAATTGTCAATAATGGCCTGCCTGTCTATGTTCTGCTTTATCATGACATGAAAAAATAACTCATCCACCTCCACCCTCTGGGATTACGTTTCTATTTAGTGTAGATCTGACATTTAATTGGTTAATCAAGACATGACCACAAGTCTATTTTTAATTCTGACCTCATGTTCCCCACTCCTTTAACTTTCAGAAAAGAGGTAACACTTTCTTTTTAAATTTTCTTAGAAATCATTTAATCACCAGTTACTTACCATTGCCTGAAGAAGTACAATCAAAGTATTGAAACATGAAAGCTTTTGTTTAGCAACTTCAGCATGTTTTTATTCTAATCTCTTATAATAAAAATAATAATAATATATTGCTCTACTTTGTATTGAGCACTTTTTAAAAAGTAAATGCTACCAACAGTGGGATTTTACTCCATCTGTTCTTTTTCTCATTTCGAGATATATATATATATATATATATATATATATATATATATATATATATAATTATTTATTCGAAAATTATAACATAAATATGTTATAAAATCACTACACTAAGTGTTGAAACAAAATGGCTATTTTTGTTGTGATTTTATAACATTTATGTTATAATTTTTGAATAAATAATTATATTTGTTCTACTCTGTATTGAGCACTCTTTTAAGAATAGTATTTGTTGGTTATTGGAATTTATTCCATATACACCAATCCTATACTTGTGTGTGTGTGTATATATATATATATATATATATATATATATATATATATATATATATAGTCTGCTTAGGATTATTTTTGCCTGTATTCTTTTCTTTCTTATATTGTTTATTGGAAACTTCGTCAATTCTGTTTGGTGGGCATTTATGCCAGTTAGATTTAACCATGGCCAATTACTCTACACTTTCTTTGATCTCGGCCTTCTATGAATTGATCAATATACTTACCCGACAATATTTTATTGGATATATGCTGGGGATGTTGTTGAGCTTTTACTTATAATATTGACTGGTGAGAAATAGTTTATTAGGTTGATGCAGAAGTTTTTAGCATTTTTAATATATAAATTAATAGCATCATTATTCAATCATCTTAGTGGTCACCCTTATTTTCTATAACATTATAGCAGCATTTAGGTTTAAGGTTGATACAAAAGTTTCTGACATTTTTGACAAAATCTTTATTTACATAAATTTGTAACATTTTAATTTAGTCATCCAAATATTTTTCTTGGCATTCCATGATTTTGTAGTCTTTCAGTTTTTACATTGATGTAAACTTAGAAGTTTTTTTTTACCAAAATATTTACACACACACACACACACACACACGCATATATTTTGCCAGCATATTTTCATTAAGACAGATTTCATTAAATAATTTAGACATTTTCTGTCTCCTTATTCTCAATAGAATCCTTTCATATTTGCCGATAAGCTTTTTAGTGTGGTTGTTAAAAGACGAGAGGAAAACACTGTGTTGGCTCATATTGTATTTATTCCGAGTACTTTCAACATAGCATAATGTCATCATCAGGGTATTGTTAATTACAAGTGTTCATGGTTGTGAAGGACAAAAATTGTTGTGGTCATCCAAAGATTACCATTTTTATATGTGGAGTCAAGAACGCTGTGTCATGGCTTGGGTGATGCGGACAGTTTAAGGGGAGGTAACTAGGTATGCTGTGGCAAAATCCCAGTCTTGAGTAGTTGGTAGATAAAGGAAAAACTATTAATGTTCAAGCAGATCAGTTCCTAGGAACTGAAAGCCCGACACCAGCAGATGAGATTTGATTATAGTGGTGAAGGTTTTGTGCAGAACCATCCCCACTTTTTGAAGGGACGAATACAGAGACCTGGTGCACTAAAAGGTCCCCAAACAACTCTCCGCATGTTTTGAATTCAGAATTGTCCTTCTCCTAGACCAGTTGCCATCCAAGGCTAAAGAACCCAGTCTATCCTGCTATTTACCCATAGCTGGAGGGAGAAGAAGAGGATTCATAACTTTCCCAAGGGTATTAGCATGCAAGTGAATGTAATGGATTTGACTGGAATTTGAACTCTGCTCTCCGATTCCTCTGTCCAAGCTGCTATCCATTACTCCACCATGCCTTTTTTTGTGTGTGTGTATATATATATATATATATATATATATATATATATATATATATATATATATATATATATATATATATATATATATATATATATATATATATATATATATATATATATATATATGCTATATTTACTGATAAAAGTGCTCAATATAAAAAAAATAGTGTAAACGTATAAGTGGAGACTGGTGGCAACAGTCTGTTTCATGCTTGAATGCAATCTTCAGGCATTGAGACTATAATGTACCATTGACCAGCATATATATATATAGCCAAGCCAACTCACATGGCTTAAAGATTATGTTCAAGCATAAAACAGACTGTCACAACTCTGTGTTGACCTCAGTTTCCACTCTCAGATTTACATGCTCTCTATCCCTGATATTGAGCACTATTACCCATAAATATAGCATACATTAAAACTATATTTTCATCATGTATATACAGGGTGCAATGGATGAATTGTTATCTAAATTACACAAAAATGAAATTAACACTGACATCTCATTTTAACAGATATTTACCAAAATTACACAAAATTAACTTGAAATACTAAAGAGTAAATTTTTTCAATGAAATTGTCATTGGCTTCAATCACAGCCTCCAGATGATTTCAGAATCTCTTGCATCTATTCTGGACGATTCCCTTGTTTAAGTTGATGAATGCTGCCATAATCCTTGCTTTCAGTTCATCTTTGGTGTTAGAAGGAGTTTTATTTGTCTGTCACTCAACTGCACACGCATATAATAATCAAGGGGGTTGTAGTCTGGGGAGATAGGTGGCCACATGTAAGGGGTGATGTGGTTGGAGAAATTGTCTGACAGCCATAACTGGGTTCTCCTGCTTCTGTGGCATGGAGCAGAGTCTTGTTGCTAGATGTAGTGTCTTCCAACAGCCACCCTCTTGACCCACAACAGCACTACCTTCTCAAGGTACTCACCAACAAATTCAGGAGTTTTTTTTATCATAATGATCACAGTGAGTTTTCCAAATTGCTGTACATTCATAATCACCATTAGACTCATCTAACTCTTTCCAAATCGTCTGCACTGCACTTGCTATTGGCTATTAATATTGTGAAAATTGTTCAATCTTTTCTATTTTTCATACTGCATGAATAATTTTTGTGCTTATTAATATATAAAAACCTGGCATCATATGGCCATTAGATTCTAAGAAATGGATAAAAATATTCAAAATTGATGGGTGTACGAATAATTTTGTCATTGACTATATATACATACATATACATACATATACATACATATATATATATATATATATATATATATATATATATATATATATATATATATAGTGCTGATGTGAGTTTGTGACCCTGGGTTTCATGCCCTTAGCGATTGTCAAACAGGGCATGAAACTCAGAGACACAAACTCACATCAACGCAAATAAATATGTTAGCTCTATCACTGATATTGAGTGTTTTCCACTAAGTACTGCATATATATAGGAATTGCATATATATATATATATATGCACATTTCATTAAAAATGACTGACAAGGTGCTTTTATTTAGTTTTTTATATGATTTCTTGTGCGATCTAATATCTTGACCGTGTTTTGAAACAAAAAAATGAATCACTTTATAAAACATACATATAACAAACTATTTCTAATTCTAACAGTTGAAATATAATCCTTGAAAATGGCTAAATGTATAGCCGAAAGCGCTTGGATAAAAAGAACATTTGGACAGTTTTTATATAATTTATCCTCTGAAAAGAAAAACTTTATTAGATCGCATGAGAAATTATATAAAAAACTAAATAAAAGCACCTTGTCAGTCGTTTTTAATGAAATGTGCATGAAAGAAGGATTGCTGCCTAAATACACAAATATATATATATATATATATATATATATATATATATATATATATATATCATATTTTCATATCATAATAGCATGCAGGTACTTTGGCATGGAGTAGTGATTAGAAAGGCTAGTTTGGTTGACCAATACTAGTGATTTGTGAATTTAAACCTCTGTGGCACAGACCTGGTTTTAACTAGAGAACCTATAAAGTCAAGAGGGTAGTAAATGATTTTTTCTGTATCTGCCCTTTTATGACCAGCAGTAAAGCTTAAAAGCAACCACAACCACTGTCCAGAAGTAGTAGAAAGGAAATAGAGAAATAAATAGATTAATGAAAACTTTCAAGATAAAGTACCACTTGGCTGGAAGTTTGGAAATTCTAGCTATAGTTTTATATAGTCAGTCACAGAGTGGTTGGTTGTGTAAAGCTGGGAAGAGTAGGAGAGAGTTTGATAGAAGATGGAGGTAGCAGTGAAGATGTTCCGAGTGTCAGCTACTTACCCCTAGACCATGTCTCACAAATCCGCTAATAAATAACCAAATATATTGAAACCAGGATTTATGTTTTTATTTCTCACCAGGGTGTTATTTCACCTTTCTGTTGATTTCAGTCTTCCTGGGAATGACAGCAGAACACTTCTTCCTCCTTTTTTATAGGCAGAAGTACACAAATGCATGATGGGATATTTTCTTTAGCCAATAAAATAGGCCTATTTGCAGTTTGAACTGAACTCTATGCCTTGAGGCAGAGAGGAACCCAGGCAAAGCTATGCCAAAGGGCAGAATCATGTTTGGGGAGGTAGACAAACCTGACCCCATGTATGCGGGGTCTACAGAGAATTTTTGCCCAAGTCTACAGGCTCAAAATTGCCCCAAATAAAAAACGGCCTTGAGCCACATCCTGCCTTGTGAGGGGGCTAAGGTAAATAACCTCAGTCTAGATCTTCTTTGTCTTGAAGACAGAATGCTATGTTTGCTTGTCTGAATTTGCTATTTTGTGTTGACACCAATTCTTAGTTTGTGAACTTTTTGCCTTCTTACTTGTTAGTTTGACTTGCATATATTGTTTGCTTGATATTATTTAATTTTTGCCTTGTTCTTTTTTCTTTTTAGTGCAAACTTTGTCAATACTGTTTGTTGGACAGATCTGTTATTTATTTTGCATTTGACTGTGGCTACTCACTCCACACTTTTATTCATTGGGCATTTTTCAATTTTTCTCCACACTGTAGTGGAAACAAAATACAGACAGAGCAGCCAATTGTTACTGATAACAGTACCTGCCCTGTCACTCAAAAAGACATTTATTGTGCTGTCCCTAGAGAAAGGCAACACATGACTGCTCTGCAAGAACAGAGCTGGTGTGAACTCGGAATGTCTGGTTATGAAGAAAGTGTTTACCAGCTTCCCCACAAGATAGCCGGGACAGTGGTGTTAGCTATGTAAATGATTTCTTTGCTAGCCAAGCTCTAAAGTTTTAGACTCGATAAAATCAGGCAAATTTTCTGGGAAGACGGAGTTTGACAGTGCACCACATTGGCCGCACACTGGGATTGCTGTGTGTTACCAAGTATTTTTGTTTGTGTTACCCAGCGTTATTTCAAATTTGTTCATCCTTGTTTTATGTTTCTGGTATCTCAGCTGCATTCGTCCTGCATTTGTGATGTTCCCATGTGGAAGTGTTGTCCATGTCTTGCTCATCATGACCCAGTGTTTGATTATGGTGCTGCTGAGTTTTCCATCCCTCTTTGTTGACAGATACCCCCAACCAATATGAAGAAAATCATTCACATACCTAAACAAATGAGAATCAAAATATGTATAGTAATTTGTCCAGTCAGTGAAAACCTGAGAAAGGGCCTTAGCTTACGTTCACACCTCACTGGGTACTCCATAAAACATTTGACATTAAATAACCAAGCAAGAGTTGACATGTAAAATCAACCAACCGACACCATGGCTTGACAGATTAATGGCTTGACATGATTAATATGATAACTCGTCCAATATACTAATAAAGAATTGTGAAACATTAAATGTTTCTTTTCCTTCAAGTGATTTTAGTAGTGATTAGTTTAACTTACCCTGCACTTGGTATGGACCTCCAGAAATTTAAGACCCCAGTCTCATTCTCTATAACTGGAGAACACCTAATATAGCAAGCATTTTGTTGTAAAGTTTTATATCATAGTAGTCAATACTCAAGTAGTCATATAAACTGAATATGGATATTGTCCTTGATTTTGTTTAAGGGAGATTATTTTATAGTTTTCTCTCTTCACTAATTGAAATTAGACTATTTACATTTGGACTATTGTTCTCATCTTTGTTGTTGTTATCACAATGTTTCAGCCATTGTGCTCTCTGGCCTTCATCAGGGGTATATCTATCTGGGTAACCAACAGGGAATTCTGAACTGAAACCATTATTTAATCAACAGGGTTTGACTGTTCTCTTTCAACTGCTCATGTTTAGGGATATCTCATCTAGTTCTTATTTTTAGTACAGGTCTGTTATTATTCACATTATTCGGACCGTTATCCTCATCTTCACAACATTTTCAGCCATTGTACACTCTGGCTTTCTTCAGCTGATTGGAATTTCAAACCTAACCCTTTATTTCATCCACCATGGTAGATTGTTCTAGTTCCACATGCCATGCCTCTTCTGGATGTTTCAGTTATTTCTCTTTAACTCGACTCTCCAAGTTTTTTGGTTCACCACTGCTGTAACCTGGTATTGAACTCACAGCTCTTTTGGGTCTAGTCACTGGATCTAACCAATGTCTTTATCCACTGGGGCACATGTCCTCGAGTACTGAAAAATGAAGAAACTGATGTAGCATAAAAGAAAGACAAGTCTTTGATAATGGCTAATGAGAATAACCAAAAGAATACTTAGATATTGGATAATTTTCATCTAAATATGGACTGGTAACCAAGAAAATAGAAAATGATCCAAAATATAGAAGAAATAAATTTTAAAAATCCTTAAAGAACTTTAATGATTTACACTATTTACATTGTTCAGACTGTTGTCCTCATCTTTGTTGTCATTTTGGCCATTGTATGCTCCAGCTTTCTTCAGGTGATTGAAGAAATTCTAATCACCTGAAGAAGGCTGGAACATACAACAGCTGAAATGTTGTGAATATGACAACAGAGATGAGGACAAGAGTCTGAATAATGTATTTATAAATAGTGTAAATAGTTACAATACCTCATCTCAGAAATATAGACAGATATTGAACTTCAATGAGTTTTTAATCAAATATAGGGTGACCCCAAAAAATGGGAACTTTTTAACAATCCAATAAAACCAAGAGTGATGGAAGAAAAATATTTAATTCATAGTAATTGAAACCTTAAAACATGCCATTTAAGAAACAATGATGGAATTTTCATTTTTTTTAAATTACGTCCTGTAGATGGCGTCCTCTTGTACGAATGCATTCTTGAAATCTGCTGTTGAGATTCCTCATTGACTGCTGCAACATCTCAGCTGGGATACTGTGAATTTCATTCTCGTTACTAAAATGGCGAAATGTTTACTTGCTCAAGGTCACTGTCTCACAGTATTGCCACTTGCTCACGTCTGGCAATACGCACTTCAAAAATTCCCGTTTTTTAGGTCACCCTGTATATATAGCATATTAAGGGTTTTTTTTTTATATGTAACCTTTTGCTATGTTTGTTCTCTTCCTTGCACTAGTAGTTTGACACTAGGAAAACTAGTATAACACAATTCAACAATTACTTCAAATGCATAACGTTTTTTTATCTTTTTGTATTTTTTTTCTTCATTTTATATTTTTTTCTCTTCATTTTTGTACTTTTTTTCATCTCAGCATGAAGAGATTTCTCTTGCAAGAAACTGCTCATGCTGAACTGGCACTGACTGGAATTTGAGATTGAGAGGAAAATAATTGTCTAATTAAAGCAAGAGATGTACACCTGAATAAAATATAAGGTGGTATTGACAGACTTCTAGATTGTATATAGCGTGATTGTACCTTTCAGTGCAAATATGTGCACATCTAATGACCGTTGTTACCCAGCCTACTGAGTAAGTCTGCCAACATGTTGTGTTCAATTATTATTGTATTGGAATAGCTATGTGATCTTTACAATAGCAGATAAATTGAAGCAACAATACTTGCATCAAATTTTGCAGGAAGCTTAGCAAATCTGCTATAGAGGCACTCAAAAAATAAATTGAAGACATTAGCAAGAGAACAAGAATATCACAAGAGATTTGAGAAAAATTAAATGGATATTAAGCAAGAAGAGTGGACTGACTAGCAAAACACTATTTGAAGAATCTGGTTTTGGAAATTTAAACAGAAAAGACACAGAATATTAAGAATATTGACTAGACATTTAAAGGCAACTAGATTACAATCTTCAAGTAGATATTTCATAGAGAAACATGTAAGTTTGGAGGAAAAAATATAAAAACTGATTTCCTAACACTAATTTTTAGTGATGAATGTAGAGCTACATTGGATGGACATGATGGTTAGGTTCTTTGTGGATTGGATTGTTTGGTTGGTTGTTTTATTTTAGTGGAATATCAACACCTCTATTGGTTATTTAATGCTGAAATGTAAATATTTTGTATGCAATTTTTTTTTTTTTAGATAAAAATGGCTTAATGATAGAAGTCTTACAAATTAACCCATAGCTGGGGGAAGAAGAGGTGGCTTCATTCCTTTACCAAGGTTATCTGTGTGTAAGTGAATATAATAAACTCAACTGGAATTGTAACTCCGCTCTCCTATTAACAATTCCAATGCATTATCCATTACACACCTGCAAATTGAAGCTTATAGCAACTGGTATTTCAACATGATGTGACCATAAGTCAGTCCTTTGTGGAAATATCCAACCAATAATGTTTTGGGTCAGTATTGTACATAGTAAAATTACAGATCTCTTCTAAATTGATGATGGTATCAAGACAAATGCAGAGAATTATTGGAAGTTCTTGGATAAGAGATGGTGATAGGTCATGAACAAGAAATTTTGAGCTAAAGTGTATATTTATGCAAGTCAATGCTCCAGCAAATCTATAAAGCTAACTATGGCTCATCTTGCCAAAGAAATGTTTTAAAGACACCAAATCAATGGAATGACTCCCCACCTTCCCAGATATTAACCCAGTAAAAAATCTTGTGCATCATTAAGAGATAAAATATTTCAAATATGCATAAAATATCTATATAATAATTTCTGATAATGTCAAGCTCTGTGAAACCATTCTCACATGATGTTAATTATACAGTACATGTATAGTTGAATTTGAAATACAGTATTAAAAAACAATGCCAGGATGTAGCTAACAAACTCTTATCTATGATACTCACGACATTTAGGTACTAATAATGGTCAAAATTACTCAAACAAAAACATGAGCTTTGACAGTTTATCCACAATTTTCATCTCGGTACGCAACAATTTATTTGAAAAGTGGAGAAATACAGTAAAATGTTAAACTGACAGATTTTGTTGGTTGAATTTAATACAAATTCTCTGTCTGAAATTCTGGGATGAAAAGTTATTTACATTATATACAGTCAGACTAATATCCTCATCTTTGTTGCTATCACAACATTTTGGCTGTTGTGCCCTCCGGCCTTCATCAGGTATGTACTGATCTGGGTAACCTACAGGGAATTCTGAACTAAACCCTTTATAGATAGACAGTACTAGTTCCATTGCTCATGTCTAGGGATATTGTTTTGGTTCAGTTCAGAATTCCCTATAGGTTACCTGGATCATTGATATACATATTGATGAAGGCCAAGGGGCACAATGGCCAAAGCATTGTAATAACAACAACAAAGATGAGGACAATAGTCCAGATATAAATAGTGTAAGTAATGATAACTCCTTGAATAATAAATATTTTGGTTGTTGACCCTTCTGGCCTTCTTTAAATGTCTGTTGATCTGGGTAACCTTCAGGGAATTTCAAACTGAACTCTTTATTTAATATACAGAGATAGATTGTTCTCATTTCTCTATGTCGAGAGATATCCATTTTGTTTTTCAGTACTGCTCAGTTATTGCTAGTTCTGTTTTCACCGAGCCTGAGTCTTTACAACCCAGGCCAAGGATTCTAAATCACTAGATTACTTCAACCAACACTGAGCCATGTGTTCCCAAGGAGTAATCCAGTTACTTGACCCAAAGAGTTGTAAGTTCAGTACCTGTCCACAGCGGAGGTGAAGAAAAGCTTGAACAGTTAAGTAACTCAAGGGAAATAACTGAAACTGAGATATCCAGAAAAAGGTATGGCACGTGGAACTAGAACAATCTACCCTGGTGGACAAAATAAAGGGATTGGTTTGAAATTCCAATATATATCACCTGAAGAAGGCTGGAGTGTGCAACGAAACGTCATGAATATGATAATAAAAATGAGGACAATAGTCTGAACAATGTAAATAGTGTAAACAGTAAAAATTTATTGCACTTTGTTTACACTTGGTTCGAAATTCCAATGTATATCTCCTGAAGAAGGCCAGATAGTACAATGGACAAAACATGAATATGACAATAAATATGAGGGCAATAGTCTGAACAGTATAAACAGTAAAAATTTGTTGCACTTTGTTTGCGTAATAAAACCTGACAAAAGTTTTTGTCAATATTTCTGATGAGGATGGATATTGTATGATGAAAAATATTGCCTATATAAGTATATGTATATCTTGAAAGTTTTACCAATTTCGTTTGATTAATACCAGTTTTATTATAAAAACCTTGACTTGCATCATAATATCTGACATGGTGTAGATTTTAGAACAAAGACCATTGTTTTCAATTTATTTTATTTTTATATATTCCTACAGACATGCAGGTTCTTTTGTATGATGAAACCTTTTGTTCAGTATGCCTCATAACAACAGAGAATAGAAGTGTGTCCTAGATTTTTTTTTCATTATGATTTCACATGTATTCTTTACATTTTCAAATGTTTTTGCTTTAGATTAGGAGAGACATAACAGCAAATATAAATTCTTGTTTAAAAAAAAAAAATTCTTCATGTCTAAACTCTCCTTCACTGTTGGCAAATCTCGCAGTTCTCTCTGTTGATCTGATCTTTATAAGTAATTTGAGCAATGAGCAGAAATGGGATCTTTATGCACACATGCATTGCATTCATAGGACGGCATGTGTACAGGTTCATTTTTATCACCTGCCTACATATTCATTTACACATACAAATGCACACATCCAAATAATATATATATATA
>OZ038517.1:32101910-32161910 GCA_964036315.1 Acanthosepion esculentum | reverse complement strand
TGTAAAATAAGAAACAAAAGATAATGAATAAAAAGCAAAAAAAAGTAAAAAATGAAGGAATGAAAAGAATAACAAATGAAAGGGAAGAAAAAATAAGAAAAAAATAATGAATGAACTGTAAGAAAAAATAAGTGAAAATGAAGGAATGAAAAGAATAATGAATGAAAAGCAAGAAAAATGAAGGAATAAAAAGAATAACAAATGGAAGTCAAGAAAAAATAAGAAAGAAAAAATGAAAGATGAAGTAATGAAAGAAAAAAAATAAAAGCATAATACACAAGACTGAATGAATTAAAGGAATACAGAGAAAATAAGAAACGATGTATAAAATAAAGAATGAAAAAGAAACGAAAGAAAATTAGAAAGAGCTGAAGGACATAGAAGATTGAAACAAAGAAGTGAAAGAAAGAGGGAACATACTGAAAACTAATGAAAAAGATTAATGGCAAGGAATGAAAGAAATAATGAATTGAAAGAAAAAAAGAATATGGAGTAAAAGATGAGTAAAAAAAAACTCTAAATTTAGGAAATAAAGGAAAAAATAAATTTTTTGAAAAAATAAAGGAGGAAAATTATTCCTTTTGATATTCCTTTTCTCTCTCTTTCTCTCCCACTGGACCACACCTTTTACTCTCTTCTCCTGAGTTATACCACCTAGCAAAGATGGTTGACTTCCTTAACAAATTGATTTATCCTTCATGTTATCAACATTCCTTATACTATATACCACAATTCAGGGT
The DNA here is from genome assembly GCA_964036315.1 of Acanthosepion esculentum. Lineage (NCBI taxonomy): Eukaryota > Metazoa > Mollusca > Cephalopoda > Sepiida > Sepiidae > Acanthosepion > Acanthosepion esculentum. The sequence continues at coordinate 32,161,170 of OZ038517.1, read as the reverse complement.
TACCATTGAGTCAGCAATAGGGATTCCTTCCAATGTCAGAGACATTCCACAATCAATATTACACTGCCTTTCACAGGCATAGTTTTTATTCAGAGTCACTTAACTTAGTACTCATTCTGCTGTTTATGCTTTGCACCAGTATTCTTCTTCTGATCCTGGCTTCTTATGGTGCTGAGCTGCTTTGGAGTTGATCTCTTTCTTTACTTCGAACAGAATATTTGAGAATTGTGTGTGTGTGCAATTAGGTATGTATGTGTTTGTCTATGGGAATCAAACATGTGTAAGTATATGAATGCTTATGCACAAAGTCTGACCATTTTGAATGTTCTAAGAACCATGTGCACAAACTTGATGTAATGTTATGACCAATAAGAGGGGATCTTACTGCACAGCTATAAACAGATACTCTCCTGTAGAGTTACTCATTCAATAGTCAGATTACACTGGATGAGATTCTGTTTGCATAATGTGATATTCACATACATAATGAGCAAGCATGTAGATCAGTCAAGAATTTTCACTCAGGTCTGTCAACTTCCCTAGAGTTCAGATTTGGTTCCCTGTGATTTTTTGGCCTTTTTGAAACTGGAAAAATATCACATCACCCAAATCTGTGAGCTTCCTGAGGAATTCAGATTTGTTCCCTTTGATTTCTGACTTTTCAAACACTAGCAAAATATCACATCATCCAAAACTGTGACCTTCCCAAGAGTTCAGATTTGGTTCCTTGCGATTTCTGACATTTTTCTAATACTAGCAAAATATGACATCATTCAAATCTGTCAGCTTCTTTTATTTATTAAACAATATATTTATTTATTCTTGTCAATTGGCCTGAATGTTTGAAAAATCTTATTAAAGAAAAATTTGCACACCTTGAATTTCTTGAACATTCTGGCTGGTAGTTGAAAATAAAGAAGTATACTGTTTAGTAAATAAACAATGTCTGTTCAGATACAAGTATCCACTAAAAAAGTAACATTTAAAGTGATAAAAATTTCTCAGATTAATAAAAGTCTATTACTTTCTTTAAAAAAATATATATACATATAGGAAAAAATTTGGCTGAACTCCAGCTTGTATTTCAAGGCATTATATATATATATATATATATATATATATATATATATATATATATATATATATATATATATATAGTAAAAAAAATTGGCTGTACTCCAGCTTGTATCTCAAGGCATTACTATATATATATATATATATATATATATATATATATAGTAATGCCTTGAAATACAAGCTGGAGTTCAGCCGATTTTTTGCCTTGAGATATGAGCTGAAATTTAAGATACAAGCAAGTTTCATTTAAGCCTCCATTAGTTGGTAGAGTGAGCGCCAAGCTTTTTTGAGTATTTCCAATCGCAAGACACATGCTCACCTCATTCTGGACGGATCTCTGTTGTGTTGTAACTTTTTTGCCCTTATTTTGCAAAATTTCTTTTAGTGACACCATGGGTCTGAAGAAAGTTTGTGTAAAGAGCAGTGGTGAAAAGCTGAAACATATGATTTCACTTGAGGCAAAGCAGGAAATTATAAAAAAACATGAGTAAGACATACGAGCTATGGATTTGGTGAGACAGTATGAGTGTTCTATATCAACAATAAATAAAAAATTATAAAATTTAAAAAAATAATAGTAAATTAATGACGGTAATGAATGAAATGTAAATGTTTCGAAAAATTTTAAAAATTAAGTGATTAAGTTAATCTTTGGTATCATAGACTAGGCTAGCCATTGCTATTTGAGATGTTGCTGTTCCTCTCTCTCTCCTCTGACAGTCTGCCTATGACTCGTTTGAAGCTCATGGCTTAGTATAGTTTATTTCTTTACAATTAGTTGTTTCTCTTTTATTTCATTTGTAAACTACATTTCTTGTTTATTCACATGTTTTTACTTGTAAGAAAACCACAAATACAAAAATAGGGGTGAGTTTTAAGAGCCTGGAAAGGATCAGAAATATTCCCATTTATTTCAGTGGGGAGAATTAATTTGAGTTATGAGCTCGGTTTTGGAATGATTAAACTTAGTAATGCCTTGATATATTACTAGATATATATATATATATATATATATATATATATATATATATAGTAATGCCTTGAGGTACAAGTTTAATCATTCCAATGTAATTTTTTTAAATAGATCTGTTAAAATAAGATGTCAGTGTTATTTTCATTTTTGTGTAATTCAGATGACAATTTATCCATCGCACCCTCTGTGTGTGTGTGTGTATATATATATACACAAAAATTACACAAAAATGAAAATAACACTGACATCTTATTTTAACAGATCTATTTTAAAAAAATTACACAAAAATATCTTGAAATACTAAAGAATAAATTTATTTAATAAAATCACCATTGGCTTTAGCCATAGCCTCCAGGCAACTTTGGAATCTCCGCCAACTCTTGTGGATAGTCTCCTTGTTTAAATTGGCGAAATCATTATGTTGCCATAATCCTTGCCTCCAGTTCATCTTTGAGGAGTTTTATTGGACTCTCACTCAACTGTGCTCCATACATAATAATCATGGAGGTTGCAGTCTGGGGAGAAAGGTGACCAGATGTAAGGGATGCCATGGACACAGAAATAGTCTGACAGTCATGACTGTGTTCTCCTACTTGTGTGGTATAATGCAGCTACCCTCTTGACCCATGGCAATGCTAACTCCTCAAGGCACTTGATGTAGGCCTCCATGTTGAATCTAAGGCCTTATGAAAAGATGAATGGCGAAATAACATAGTCATCACTAGTGATCATATCAAACAACTTCGTAATCATCATTAGACTCATCCAACTCTTTCTGAAGTTTCTGCACTGTCTTTAGATTGACAGCTAACCACTCTGAAATGTTCGTACTGGAGCTTCTGATGTAAATGCCAAGCAGTGCAGCATGCTGTTTCCAAATATCTGGCAGAGTAAATTGTGTCATGATACTCTTTTTCTCACAGATGGTGCTCAACTGACCCTACTATACTGAGCAATTGAGAAAAAAAACAACACGTGTGAAATTAAAAATATGAAATGGCGACAGTTTACCCATCGCACTCTGTGTGTGTGTATATATATGTATATATATTATGAATTATATATATGTATATATAAATGTATTATATATATGTATATATATTATGAATTATATACATGTATATATAAATGTATTATATATATGTATATATAAATGTATTATATATATGTATATATATAATGTATTATATATATGTATATATATAATGTATTATATATATGTATATATATAATGTATTATATATATGTATATATATTATGTATTATATATATGTATATATATTATGAATTATATATATGTATATATATTATGAATTATATATATGTATATATATTATGAATTATATATATGTATATATATTATGAATTATATATATGTATATATATTATGAATTATATATATGTATATATATAATGTATTATATATATGTATATATATTATGAATTATATATATGTATATATAAATGTATTATACATATGTATATATATTATGAATTATATATATGTATATATAAATGTATTATATATATGTATATATATATTATGAATTATATATATGTATATATTATATATTTGTATATATAATGTATTATATATGTGTATATGGGCACGCAGCCGAGTGGTTAGAATGTTCGCATTCTGACAATGAGACTTGGGTTCGAATCTCACCAAGGTCAATTTGTCAGGAAGGAGACTTCCTGATGTTATTGGACTGGAGGTGTTGATCCCAGCATGCGGCACCTTTGGAAAGTGCTTGAAAACCATACCACAGGTTGACACAAGCCTTGTGAGTGAAATTGGGTAGACAGGATCCTTGGGTGGCATTGATAGCTGTGCTAGCACAAAGTCACAACTCATTGTGACCAAGGGTTTGAGCGTGCAGGCCTTGTTCAAATTGTTGATCATGCTAGATAACACACTCTTTCTCAGAAGCTAAGGTCTGCTCAGCATAGTTGCAGCATAAACCACAGGTGGGCTCTGGGGGTGTTGAATAAACACGAATGTGCTTGAGCAAGCGTCTGCAATAGGGATTGGCTAGTTGCCCTAGTAGACAGGTATCCTCGAATATGAGTGGCCAGCTATCCTATGTGTGTGTGTATATATATATATATATATATATATATATATATATATATATATATATATATATATATATTATATTTGTGCCTACTTTCATACAGTCTCAGTTGTAGTGGACTGGTCTTGTCTTGAGAATGTCTGATGACAGGATACTGAAAATCCTAATGTAGAGTCAGTCAGATCAGGGCTACAGGAATGTAGGATGCCTATGGCTTAGATACAAAGATAAGCTGAAGAGCAACTTGTCAGTTGTCAATATGCCTCATAACACCCTTGAGACCCTCTATATATGAATAAATGATTATAAGGTATCATACATTGAGTGCTGGTGTTAATAAAATAGTGCTCAATATAATATATTAGGTTGGTGCAAAAATAATGTTGTTTTTTGACGTTCAACTTCATGTGAGAAAACAACATTATTTTTGCACCAACCTAATAAGTGCTGAATAGAGACGGACCATTACATAATTATGTAATGGTAAGTCTCTACTCAGCACCTGAATATTGCTTTATGCATGAAAATCCAAATTGTGCTATCAGTGAGGAAAAATAAAACCTGTATTTATTAATATATATATATATATATGTATGAGGATGTGGAAGAAATACAACAAACACTTGTTACAATTATGCATCAAGAAAGGCTGAGGATACTGGAATGTTTTAAATTTTTGGCACCAGATGTATCTTGATACATAACATAGCTGACCTCTTTCGGCTGTCACTTTTGTTTTTATCAATATTGTTTTTAAATAACCTAAATTGTATCAGTATTAGTTTTGCTATGAAAGGAGACATGCTGTATAATCCTGGATGTGAATTTTGAACATTAACATTATATATTCTTTCCTAACAAAGCTACTGTTATTACAATGTTGATTACTGAAAAAGAATAGTGATTAAAAACGAGATAGAAAGCTGAATCAGCTTGGATAGGTTATGTATCTAGATACAATTCAGGTCAAAAATTTTATATTAAAGCTGAACATCCTTGTATCTTTAGTGTTTTCTATTGTAAATGACATTTGTAACATTTCTACCCACCCACCTATAAATAAATATAGATGTTAAGGTACTTATCTACCACCTTCATGCAACCAAAAGTTGTCAATATTTGGTATGGAAGTACAATAATGAGGCAATTGTCTCTCCTGATTGCCTGATCTGATATCCAGAGTATCAAGATGCACATACAATATAACATATCTCCAGATGGCAACAATAAGAATAAAAATAGAAGATATAGAAAGCTCAATGAAGTTGGATATGTTATGCACCCAGATACAGTTGACTTTAAAAAAATTTTAATTTGAAGCTAAGTAACTATTGTGTCTTTAGTGTTTCGCAATGTAAAATTGTAACCATCATTTATTGTATTTCTACCTTACAATATACAGCATCCCTAAAATCTGGACACATAGGCAAATATGCATATTTTCAAGAAATGAAATGTTCAACATTTTATTGAACTGGAATATTAACAAATAACATCTTCAATATGATTTCCATCATTTGTGATGCAAAGGTTGATGTGCTTTACAAGATTCATATCAGCTTTATGCAATAACTCCACACTGTCATCAGTTTTAGAACATTCACTTTATGCGTTCAATCAAGTGTGCTGCATCTGTGATTTTCATTGAGTACACCTTCTCTTTTAGCATCCCCCAGAAAAAGAAGTCAATTCTTTCTTCTTTTGACAAAAACATGTTTAATTTGTTGAGGTAAAAATATATAGTTAACAAGATTTTCTATGTATCGAGATTTTAGGGACATTCTATAGAAGATAACAATGATAAAACTATTATTAGTCTGAAGGAGTTCATTCAAGGAACAAAACCTGTAACATAAGAGGTTTTGTAATTTTGTCATTCAAATTACTTATGTGTGTATGGTAATTATTTGTTCACTCCTGTTTGTCACTTAGTCAAGCCAGTGTGTCCTGATCATATAAGTGAAGATCAGATTAGTTTTTAGAGAAGTCAGTGCCATAAAAAATCTTGATAATTCTTTAAAAGTTACAATTTTTTGTACTAAGCAAGTACTTATCCTACAAACAGAGAAAAGTTAAGTTGCCATGCAAGTTCTCTTTGTCTGTTCTCCCCAGTCTTTTGAAGAGGAATAGAGGTTTATCTCTTATTTTCTGTTTAAGATTGGATTTCTGGTTCCTTCAAAAGTCTTGGCAAATATGACCCTTTGTGCCTGCAAAAAAGGTGTCAAAAGGATGGTTTTTCCCTTGACACCACTATTATCTTCACTCCAAGGCAATGTTTATTGTTTTAAAAAGTGATGATTTGAATTGTAATAAAACCTAAATATATGAAAATGAATTTATAGATTTTCTTTGTTCTTAAGAATTGACAACAAAATAATAAACAATATTTATTATATTGTTTGTTGGAATGGTTGGCAAAACATCAGCTAAGTGCCAATTGATTCAAACTTTATAAAATGGTAAATAAAGATCTCCTTATAGTTGGATCACATGTTTTAATAATTTAGTAAATTTTTATAAATTTATGAATCAAAATTATTTTCATATTTGTTTCTTTATAAATTGGTAAATGAGAAATATTACATTATATTAGTTTTAATTGCATTACTTTTTTAGAATGTTGTAAATATAAAATTATTCTTGAAAATAATAATCTAATAAAAAAATAGCCACACTATATTTCTGTGATGAGGTATTGTAACTATTTACACTATTTGCATTGTTCGGACTGTTGTCGTCATCTTTACTGTCATATTCACAACATTTTGCCTATTGTATATGCCGGCCTTCTTCAAAATCTGTCTATATTTCTGAGATGAGGTATTGTATCTCTTTACGCTATTTACATCATTTGGACTGTTTTCCTCATGTTTATTGCCATATTCACCTTCAACATCTGTCTATATTTCTGAGATGAAGTAACTATTTACATTATTTACATCATTCGGACTGTTGTCTTCATCTTTACTGTCATATTCACAATGTTTTGGCCATTGTACGCTCCAGCCTTCTTCAGGATCTGTCTATATTTCTGAGATGAGGTATTGTAACTATTTACACTATTTACATTGTTTGAACTGTTGTCTTCATCTTTACTGCCTTTATCAGGTTATATTTATTAGAATTTTGGACTGAACTGTTTATTTAGTCCACGGGGTAGACTGTTCCAATTTCATGTAACATGCCTTACATTTACAAGAGTAAATAAAGTTTTAAATAAAGTTCATTGGCACCTGTAAGAACTGTCTAAAATTCTCGAGATAATGGAAGAGTACAGAACAATAAACACATAAATTAAAGACAAATGTAAGCAAGCTAAAGAGGAATGGTTCAATGAAAAGTGCATGGAAAATTTCATCTCCTTTTAATTTTCAGCCAATAATAGTAATATTTATCTTTTAATACACAACAAAAATTCAAAGTCAGAAAACACAGGTACTTCTTATATTTTCTAACTTAATTATCTGGACACTCATTACACACTATAAAAAAAAGCATACAAAAAAGTCTGTATACACCTTGCTTATTCTTGATCTTATCCTTTTGTCAGATTCCAATTCATATTTGATCTACATTTGACCCCCTACTCACAATTTTACTTAATATTACTGTCTCCAATGTCCGTGTGAACTGCTTGTCTGATAGTGAAGATGTTATGTGTTTCTGTGTGTAGAGGAGAAAAGTTGTGAGTTCAATACCAGGCTACAGCAGCGGTGAACCAAAAAACTTGTAGAGTTGAGTTAGAGAGACATTTGGAAGGAGCATGGCGCGTGTAACTTGAACAATCTACCCTGGTTGATGAAATAAAGGGTTTGGTTCGAAATTTCAATCACCTGAAGAAGGCTGGAGCGTACAATGGTTGAAACGTTGTGAATATGGCAATGGAGATGAGGATAACAATCCGAATAATGTAAATAATCATAATACCTTATCTCAGAGATAAAGTCAGATACAAAAAAATACTTGTGAAAATGAGAAACAGCAAGAAGTGGAAACAGCAAAACATATATTATTTATTATCTGGTTGTTATGTGGCATTTCGGTATTGACAAGATCATGGAAGTAATAAATAAAATATACGACACTGGTGAGATACCAGAGGACCTCAGTAGATCCATCTTCGTAGAATTACTTAAGAAACCAGGAGCAAATGAATGCGAGCTCCATCAAACAATCAGCTCAATGAGTTACAGAACCAATTTAATGATCCTGATGAATAGAGTGCAAAGCAGAATTAGACTAGAAATAGGTGAAGAATATTGTGGCTTTGTCAAGGACACTGGAACAAGAAAAGCAATATTTATGATTAGAATGATATCAAAGGGAGAAATACAAATACAGAAGGATGTGCAATTATGTTTTATAAATGAGGCAAAAGCATTTGATAAGGTACAACCCAAAGTCATTTTTTATTTACATTATTCAGATAAAATAAGGGGTTCGGTTCAAAATTCCAATCACCTGAAGAAGGTCGGCGCATTCAACAGCTGAAAAGTTGTGAATATGGCAATGAAGATGAGGATAACAGTCTGAATAATGTAAATAATTTTTTTGTATATATAAATGTAAGGGGCAGTATTTACATTAGTCGGACTATTGTCCTCATGTTTGTCGCCATATTTGTCACAACGTTTCGGCCGTTGTACGCTCTAACCAATGCCTTTATCCACTGGCACAGTGGATAAAGGCGTTGGTTAGATCCAGTGACAGACCCAAAGAGTGTGAGTTCAATACCCGGTTAAGGCAGTGGAGAACTTTCAGAGGGAAAATTACCAGGAGATAACTGATAACTGACATCCATCAAACATGGCACGTGGCACTAGAACAGTCTACCCCAGTGATCAAAATAAAGGGTTCAGTTCGAAATTCCAACCACCTGAAGAAGGCCGGAGCATACAACGGCCGAAACGTTGTGACAAATATGGCGACAAAGATGAGGACAATAGTCCGACTAATGTAAATACTGTACATAATACCTCATCTCAGAAATATAGACAGACAAATGTAAGGGGGGTTATAATTATTTACTCACAGTTATAACTCCCCTACACCTACAATGTGCACAAATATGGAAAGACTGGAAATATTAAAGTCTGAAGGTCACACAGTTTTGAATGCTTTTGAAGCTGGAAAGTGAAGACTGGCCAGCTCCAGTTTAGATGTGTCAGCAATACTCCATTTTTACTTTGATCCGGCTTTTATAAATACAGTATGTTTGGTGGGAGGTCAAATGTTTTCTGAAGTGGTACAGGAAATTGAACATTTTTCCAATGTTTTTAGGTTAATGTTTTGGTTTTCTTGCATCTTGTGGTGTGAAACTAAATGAGCAAAGTTATATATAGTAGACATACAAAAATACCACTTACAAAAACAATCAGGCTTACTAAGTTGAGATGTATGAACTGACTGACATCTGCATTTATTGTTCAGCTCAGTGTTTACTTGTTTCACACTTTCACGTGTTTCCTAAACAAGTCTAAACACGTGCAGTGCTAGGCATGCATTTAAAAAACACCCTGCTTTCTGATTGGTTCAAATCCGGGGGAACTAACTGGAGTATGTATTATCTTAAATGAACACGGCAATAAAAACAAAGCAAGAAAGTTGAAGAGTCATCTTTCATTTCTAAGAAGCCATGTGTATCTGTTGCTAAAAAACATCATCTTACCGATTCTTTTCAGATTTATTTTCTTTCTGCTGTTTTAGAAAACCATTGTTTATGTTGTTTTTCCTTTGAACTGTCTTGTTTTATTTTTGTCTGACGTTCTTTTCTGATAGGGAGATCTGCCCTATCAGACAACTGTCAGTGTTTTAATGATGTCATATTGCAAAAAGCATGACAATTTTGTATGCGTTAATAATCTTTTTCAAGGGCATTTGATTCTACAACACCATTTTTCTATCTTATTTTTGTTTGCATTAAATAAAATTGGGGTATGTGTTTTTTTAATGTGGATGTGTGTGTGTGTATATATATATATATATATATATATATATATATATATATATATAAAGTGGACATTGAAGTCAACATACACAGGTGACAGTTTCATGCTAAATGCAATCTTCGAGATGATTGCATTTAGAATCAAACAGACTGGACTGATGATTACATTTAGCATGAAACAGACTGTCCCCCCTGGGTGTTGACTTTGATATCCACTTTTATATTTGCATATGCTCTATTCTTGATATTGAGCACTTTAACCCACAAATATAGCATACCTTAAAACTGTATTTCATCATATACAGGGTGCAATGGATAAATTGTCATCTAAATTATGCAAAAATAAAAATAATGCTGACATCTCATTTTAACAGATATATTTACCAAAATTGCACAAAAATATCTTGAAATACTAAAGAGTAAATTTATTCAATAAAATCACCATTGGCTTGAACCATGGTCTCCAGATGACTTTGTAATCTCCTGCAACTCTTCTGGACTGTCTCCTTGTTTAAGTTAGCAAAATCATTGTACTGCCATAATCTTTGCCTTCAGTTCATCTTTGGTGTTACAAGGAGTTTTGTTGGTTTCTCACACAACTGCATTCCACACATAATAATCAAGGGGGTGCAATCTGGAAAGTTAGGTGGCCAAATGTAAGGGGTGATGTGATTGCAGAAATTATCTGACAGCCATGACTGGGTTCTTCTACTTGTGTGGCATAGTGCAGAATCCTGTTGCTAGACATAGGGTCTTCCAGTAGACACTCTCTTGACTCAGGGCAGCACTACCCCCTCAAGGCAATTGATGTAGGCCTCCATGTTGAGTCTGAGGCCCTCACCAACAAATTGGGAGTTCTCTTCTTATCAGAATGTTTAGAGTGAGTTTTCCAAGCTGCTATACCTTCATAATCACCATTAGACTCATCCAAACTTTTCTGAATCCTCTGCACTGCCCTCAGATTGACACCCAAACACTGTGAAATGTTCATACTGGAGCTTCCAGCACAATTGCCAAGTTGTACAACATGCCATTTCCAAATTTCTGACAGAGTGAGTTGCATTACAGTGTTCTTTTTCTCATAGACAGTGCCCAACTGACTCTACTATATTGTGCAGTCGACACAATCAATGTGCATGTGCAAAATTAAAAATATATAATGGCAACAATTTACCCATCGTGCCATATATATATATATGTGTGTGTGTGTGTGTGTATATATGTATATGTGCGTGTATATATATATATATTATATGATGCATGTGTGCAAAATTTCAGATACAGTTAAAATATATATCTGTAAATGGACAATATGAATAAAGACAAGACGAAAACTTATGTCAGCCAAAACATTTCACCCTCTGATGGACTTTATCAAAGCAGACGTAAGGATTTTATACTGCAACAAATTTTTATAAACTAAAAGAGAAGTGTTGTTAGTTTTACAAAATTTTTAAATTTAAGAAACTAAAATAATTTAAATACTAATTACAATAAAAAAATTAAATATTAATTACATTTTTTTAAAAATTCAACATCATTTACTCACTTTTGTTTTATTAGAAATTAAATTATGTCACTTAGCATCCTCCATAATTTAGCTAGACTTTTCAGTTAACATGATGAATATTTATGAGTGTTTCTTAAATTTAAAAATTTTGAAAAACTAACATCTTTACTTTTGTTTATATATAGTAGTTGAAAAATAAAATCCTTACATTTGTCTTGATAAAGTCCATCAGAGAACAAAACACATTAGCTAAGAAAAGTATTCCTTTTGTCTTTTTATATATAGAGTCATGCTACTTTTGAGAAAATATGTATATATATATATATATATTTTTGTCATCCACAGACAGACTGTTTCGCTGCTTCACAGCTCATCAGTGTGGCTAGACGTCCGGTTGCCTCTAGCTAGGATCGAAACCCGACTGAATTTGCGTCAGTCGGAACTTCTCCCACTAAGCCGTCGGCGCACGGCAGGGATGAGGTTGAAATCTAGCGTGTTTATTTTTAGATTTAGATAAACACACAGTGACTGACAGTGACTCAATTCTGTCTATATATATATATATATATATATATATATATATATGAGACTGACAGAGAGAGAGAGACCCTTCCAAAAGTATTGGAAGTTCAAGGTCAATTCCTCTGTTTTTTTTGTTCACTGAAGACTTTTAGGTTTAAGAGTTCAGAATTTTAGCTTTTATTTCCTGGTATTTATATTTAGATGGGTTAAACAGCATTAGACATACTGCCTTTTGTGTCAGATCACCCCATTTTTACTTGAGCCAGAGTAAAGGAACAGATAATCTTAAAGGAAATAACATTTAATATTTGGTTGCTTATCCCTTGCTTGCAATAACTGTATCAAGGCTGCAACGCATTGACATCACCAAACTGTTGCATTCTTCAATTGTGATGCTTTTCCAGATTTTTAACACAGCCTCTTTAAGTTTTTGTTTGTTTCAGGGGATTTCTTCCTTCTTTTTCTGGAGATAAAATGGATACTCTATTGGGTTACGGTGCAGAGTGCTTGTTTTCTCAGTTACTGGAGTTTTCAATTTCATCATGGTATAGGCATGGTATAGAGTGTGAGTTCAATACTTGGTTAAGGCAGTGGAGAACTTGGAGAGGTGAATTAACAGGAGATAACTGACATCCATTAGACATGGCACGTGGAACTAGAACAGTCTACCCCAGCCAGTGAAATAAAGGGTTCAGTTCGACATTCCAATCACCTGAAGAAGGCCAGAGCGTACAACGGCCGAAATGTTGTGATAAATATGGCAACAAAGATGAGGACAATAGTCCAAATAATGTAAATAGTGTACATAATACCTCATCTCAGAAATATAGACAGATACTAGTATAGGCTTTCCTTTTGGAGAAATTCCCTTTCAAATACATCTCATTTGTATCTCAACCAACTAGTTGACAGTTATGTTTCATGTGTCCATTTTTTCCACAGTGGTATCACTTTGGTCCACTTTTGTAATTTTTTGATACTATAGCTTTGGATTCATCACTACCACTTTCATTTTCTGTAATCTTTGACTGCTCATACAACAGTTGTTCAGTCACCAGTTCCCACTTAGGCATATCTTGACTAGCTTCAAGCACTGTTCCCAACACATTATAAGAATCTGGTAGGCTAGCTGAAAGATTTACAATTCAGTCCTCCTCATCAATGGAACTGCAAATGACTGACAACTCTTCAAATATTTAGGTCATTGTTTTAATATGTCAGACATATTAAAGCAATTGTCTTCTTTCAAATTAAGCGTATATAGTCTCCTCCTCAAGACTAACTTGTCCACCTACATTTTCTTTTGAAATTGGTTTGCCAATTTTTTTCACACCATGGCAAATTCCCCAACTAAATGCAAAAGTGACGATTTGACTGACAACACTATCGTCACCAAACACAACCTTTCCACGACAGGTATTTAGAGTACAAGTTTGCATATGTTTTGGGTCCAGGAACTATGTTCCATAAACCCTCTCTGATCAATGCTATTCTGCATTGTACTTCCCAAGTGGTGTAATTTGCCCCATTTGAATCTTTGGCGTAATTTGCCCCATTTGAATGGGGCAAATTACGCCAAAGATTAGGCACAAGTGTAATAAGCTTCATTCCCATCACCATATTCAATCTTATACTTTACAACTTGGCAAGATTCTCTTCCATGTGCGACAAATACAAGATGGCCGTTATGATCCCACAAGGTCCTTAAAGTTCAGCGTATTCTGGGCTCATAACCTCTGTTAGAAATTTATGCATCAAATTTGTATGAATTCAGGTATTCGGCTTCATATTCTAGACAGGAGGATAAACTCAAGAAGGAAACAGACACATGTTGTACCATGTTAACACATGTGGGGACTTATTTTATTAGGAACAGCACAACAGTGTACCCTTATAATGACAATAAAAACAAAGAAACTAGGGGCAGATAACTTTGATCCCTTTATATAACTGTAAGTGTTCATCTGACTAGAGTGGAATTTTCAATATGAGCCTGTTTCAGAAGCAGCCATGCAAGACCAAGCAAAGACACTGCCTCAACTATGTTTCACAGAAGAACATGTATGCTTTGGATCGTAAGCAGATCCTTTCTTTCTCCACATTTTGTCCTTTGGAAGAGATTAATCGTGGTCATATCAGTCCATAAAAACTTCTTCCAGAACTTTTGTTGCTCATCTCTGTATTTTCTTTCAAATTCCATAAGGTTGCCTCTCTCTGCCTTTTCTATAAATACTTTCATGGTTATTGTTCAGATGAGCTCTTCACTATGGCACCTAACCTTTTTTAATTTAAGCGCAGCACTAGACTGGTATCAAGATCTCATCAATTTACAGTTGAGCTAGCTAGATGCAACCATAAATTCTATGCTAACAGTTTCTTTTCTTACACTTCTCACTTGTGGAACTCCTTTCTGGCTCCATGCTTTCCAGCCAACTTTAATCTGCAAAAATTTAAATGCAATGTCAATCATTATCTACTGTCCTCCTCATTGGTCTTTTCTCCTCCTTTTCATTATTTATGTTTCTGTTCCTAATTCTTCCACACCCTGTAACTCCTTATATCGTAGTGGCTTCATTGCCTTGCATGGAGTGAAACCAATTTAAAAAGCAAAATTAGACAATTTGAAAGGATCAATATAAAAATAAGTGAACACGATATGTCCATATTATTCAGCATATATATATATATAGGTAACTATACTCGCGTCGAAAAACCTTCGAATTCTTGATTTAACAATAGCCAAATCAATCACGAATGGAAAAAAAGGTTTTAAAAAAGAAAGAGCCAGGAACATGAAAGTCTGTCGAAAATAATCGCACAGATACAGGTTCAAGGCCCAAAGAAAAAACCCTAATACGAGTAAACAACTAACTAAAGAGCTCGATACAAATGTAGAGCAAACCTAGTCAAATCTAATGAGCCAGACAAACCTACCAAGGTTTCACTTAGGCAGATCGTCAGGGTCAGCTGACGATCTGCCTAAGTGAAACCTTGGTAGGTTTGTCTGGCTCATTAGGTTTGACTACATATATATATATATATATATATATATATATATATATATATATATATATATAAAATAAAGAAGTTAATGGTCAAAGTTGAATTAGACCATAGAACAGTAGTATTAAAAAAGTGCTCAATACACAATAAAAATTTAACATGTAGAGATTTTAAGTATAGAAAATTAGGAAATCAGCTGATTCTGATATATATATATATATATATATATATATATATAAGATTAGGAATTGGTTTCAAACTTTGAGTATCTTCAGGTGATTTCGGTCAATTGATTTACTAATGCTTTATTTTTTAAAAATAAATATTTATGAACGGTATATTTTTACAAAAAATGAATGAGGTGTAGAGGAAGGTGGGGTGGAGGTGGGGGAAGATCAACTGTATTGCAAATGTATCAGTGGGGGATTAAATGAAATATACATACGTTCTTTTCATCCCACTTCATATGAACACAAAAGGAACTTTTTTGTATGTATACAATGGGTTATAATTTTTGGTGTCTAGTTCAAAAGGAATTTATGAGTATAGCATTCAAAATTTTTTTATTTTTAAAATGTAAAGCATTAGGAAATCAATTGACTGAAATCACCTGAAGATATCAAGAGGTTAAAAACAAGGTAGTGGAATCAGTTGATTTCCTAATTTTATATATATATATATATATATATATATATATATATATATATAGTTTTCCTAGCAGTATGCATAGACATGTTTGTTGATTTCAGATGAACTGATAGCAGAAAATGTATTGAGAGATTTTCAGCTTGTTAGAGACTGGGGAGTATTTTTTGTCTCTTTCTCTTTCAATACCAGTTACACATTTATTTTGCCATTTTCAGGTGAGTAAAAAATATCTCACCAAGAACATCACAGAAAATCATTCTTTCAAGATGAATGAGGAACACAGCATGAATTAATTTTTATCATGTTTTTTCTTAATTTTTTACTAAAAAGGATATTTTTTTGTTCTAATATAGATACTGATTTTTTTTCATGAAGCCTTACTATCTTTGATTCTAATCAACAAAATTTCTCTCTTTCTCATATATATATATATATATATATATATATATATATATATTTGAATTGGACATAGTCCGACAATTTATTTAAAGACATTTATAATATGTTTAACGTTCTTTTTATAGATACAAGTATTTAAGCAAATGCTCTGTTTTATAATAATAATTTATGAATAATGTTTATTATAAAACAGAGCATTTGCTTAAATACTTGTATCTATAAAAAGAACGTTAAACATATTATAAATGTCTTTAAATATATATATATATTGGCTCCTGAAAAATTAATTTCGGTTGAGCTCTCTGGTTTGAGGTGTGAATTTGTAAACAGTGACTATTTAAGCTAATATTGCACGACTCTTTGGCAGAATTGAGTCACTGTCAGTCACTGTGTGTTTATCTAAATCTAAAAATAAACACGCTAGAATTCACCCTCATCCCTGCCGTGCGCCGACGGCTTAGTGGGAGAAGTTTGGACTGACGCAAATTCAGTCGGGTTTCGATCCTAGCTAGAGGCAACTGGACGTCTAGCCACACTGATGAGCTGTGAAACAGCGAAACAGTCTGTCTGTGGATGACAAAAATATATATATATATATATATATGAGGTCTGTCTTAAAAGTAACAGAACTGATGTCATAAACAACTTATTTGAATTCCAAACAACAAACGACATGGTTTCTCCTTAAAATAATTCCCTTTGTGTCTAATGCACTGCGAGAAGGCTTCTTTTTGGATGCCTCTCAGCTCTGCCATGGCAGCCCTCTTGATGGCCTCCACACCTTCAAAACAGGTCCCTTTGAAGATCCATTTGAGCTTGGAGAAAAGAAAAAAGTCACATGGAGCAAGTGCAGGTGAATAGGGAAGTTGTTCCAGTATGGCAATGTTCTTCTCAGCCATGAACTGCCAGATACTCAGGGTATTGAGTATTATTGTTGTAAAGCAGCCATGATTTGTCCTGCCACAACTCTCACCTGTGAAGAAAAATGCAAAGGTTGCAGAAAGCTAAGATTACAGTTATATACTCCCAATCTGCTTATCCCTCTTTTGTCCATAGCTCCCAGAGCACACCTAGTGCGATTACTTTTCAAACAGACCTTGTTTTGTGATGCCAATGAACACTCATTTGACACTTTTGTAATGTCAATGAATACTCGTTGTTACTTTTGTAATTCTTGTTGTAGTAGAGACTTTGTAATCGCAGATACAACTATAATACGCCATTGAACAATGCTGGTGGCAGACGCCTTCGAATAGCACTCACACTAATAGTACTTGCTTGATAATACTCGCTCAAGCAGTAATCTGTATAGTGATCTGAATAGAGGAATAGTATAGTGAATAGAGTAGAGAATAGTGGTCTGTATAGTAATAGAGGATAGACTAGAAATGGAGATCAATGAGACACATGCTACCTCCCATATATGTGTTTCCTCTATGGTCATATGGTCTACTTAATTCAATAATGTGATCGCCTGTGTTTGCTCACTGGCAATCTATGTTCAAACACAAGTGTTGGCAGCAAAAATTTATTCCTATATAACACCTTGTATATTTCAATCTCTGCTATTTTTATATTATTATCAAAAGTGGAGTAAAGATGGCAGTTTGCTCTCAGCTTCAGTAATTCCATTTGCTGTTTCATGAGTTGGTAATCTGAATAATTAATAAAGTTGTCAGTAGAATTCAGGAGATATATTTTGCTTTTATATAAATTATTCAGTTTTTTATTAACTATTATTTTATGTTTGATTTAGTTTTCATAAGTAGTAGAATATTTCAGTTCGCCATCAATTTTATTTCTTTCCACTTAGAAATATTTGATTTTATCCTTGGTTAGAGGTTAGCATGGTGATGAAGGGAAAAATGGTTCTCTATGATGATTAAAGGATAGCATTTATAGGATGATTAAAGGATAGCATTTATAGGATATCATTTTTTTTCTAGTGAAATGTGTGATCCATTTTAATGGTTGTTGGAAATCTTCAAGTGATATGGTTTTTGTTATTTGGTAAAGATCTTTGTGATTCTGTAGTTGCAAGCTTATAAGATCTGATGAAGGATTGTCAAGTGGAAAGGATTCATTTACTTGAAGCTGTTTTTTTATCATTGGTCAGAGTAAACACTTGTATACAAATGATAATTTAGACATTCTAAATGAGCTGGTTACCATGCATAACATCCATATAAGAGTCCAGATTTGATGAGACTACAGAGTGCGATAGGTAAATTGTTGCCATTTCATATTTTTAATTTTGTGCAAGTGCATTGTTTGTTTTTGATTTTGTTGACTGCACCGTATGGTAGGGTCAGTTGGGCCCCATCTTTTGAAAAAAAAAAGCACCATGACACAATTCACTCTGCCAGAAATTTGGAAATGGCATGCTGTACAGCTTTGCATTCATACTGGAAGCTTCAGTACAAACATTTCAGAGTGTTTGGGTGTCAATCTGAGGACAGTGCAAAGGATTCAGAAAGAGTTGGATGAGTCTAATGGTGATTATGAAGATGTTTGGAGTGATCACTAGTGATGGTGACATTATGCCTCCATTCATCTTTCCACAGGGCCTCAACACAGAGGCCTACATCAAGGTGACCATTCAGAATTACCAGGTACTGTAAGCTTGGATGTGCAAGTTGTACAAAGGGATTACAGCCATATCATGTTCAAAACCAGAACTTGTATGATCACCAATGTTAAGCAACATTGAGCCAGGTCAGTACCTAGATGGGTGACCACATGGGAATATCAGGTGGTGTAAGCATGGATGTGCAAGTGGTATACAGCCATATCATGTTGAAACCCATTCTTGTATGAACACCAGTGTTAAGCAACATTGAACCTGGTCAGTATCTAGATGAGTGACTACTTTGGGAATGTAAGCTTGAATGCGCAAGAGGTATAAAGACCTTACAGCCATATCATGTTGAAATGAGTTCTCATATGATCACCAAAGTTAAGTAACATTGAGCCTGGTCAGTACCTAGATGGATGATTATTTGGGAATGCCTGGTGCTGTAAGCTTGGATATGCAAGAGGTATAAAGACCTTACAGCCATATCATGTTGAAATGAGTTCTCGTATGATCACCAAAGTTAAGTAACATTGAGCCTGATCACTACCTAGATAGGTAACTGCTTGGGAAAACCAGGTGCTGTAAGCTTGGATGTGTGGGTAATGTAATGGATAATGGCTGTAAATTGGAAAAGTCAAAGAGCTACACTCAAATTCAAGTGAATATAATGAACCTGACTGGAATTTGATCTCTACTCTTTGATTTCCAGTTGCAATCATTATATTCACTTATGCACAAATACCCTTTGGAAAGCTATGATTCCAACTCTTCTCCCCAAGTTATAGGTTAATTAGTAGGATTTGTATCAATTAATCTTTATTATCTCCCTCACCAAATTCTTACAATTTCATTGATTAAACTCATAAAGGTCTATGCTTGAAGAATAAGGTTATCAATATATATTAAAAAATTCTTGAAAAATGTACTTTTACATGCATTTTAGAAGTTGGAGTACATTTATTTATTTTATTTTTATATTTTTAGAAAATGTCCCCTTTCTAGAGCTTACTAAGATCCATTTATTAGTTTTGCGCATTTTGACCATTTAAATGTTTTTTCCAATACCACATTTTATTAAGATATTTTTCACCTAAGCTGTTTTCGTGTTCTGTTGTGTTATTCAACATGATTTTATTTATAGCTGAAACTGTACAAGGAAGGCATGTCATTTGTATATTAAATAAAGCAAAAAATACTTTAATAGTCCGAGGTAACTATCATATTTCTTTTTATTACATATTGAGAAAATCCCCACTTGATTGTTAAAGAAAATACCCTTTTATTAGTCACCTAAAAGTTCAAAATTGTTTTATAGCAACCACCCCCTCCATCCATATACTGCCTTGCCAAGGGAATATTGCAAGTTAGTTTCTTTCAAATATGAGCATTCAAGCACTTCTCAGACTTGAATATGTTAACAAAAAAAAGATCAATATTGGAATGAAGGCTAGTTGACTAATGTAGTACCCCTTCCCATTCCTGAAGATGATGATGATTCTGCAGGAAATTACCAGGAATCAGCTTTTTTTAACATAGTCTGCTTGTAGAATTCCTTCCATGATGATTCATGTTACCATTGTCTCAAGAGATGCTTCTAGAGTGTCATTGCGCTGTGAATGTTATTAGACATGCCAAAATATATTTAGAGATATTTTCCCCTAATGTTTTGTTGTGTTACTCGACATGGTTTTTAGCGCTAAAACTTTACAATGAAGTTATGTCATTTGGATATTAAATAAAGCAAAAAATACTTTAATAGTTTGAGGTCATTATCATACTTTTTTAAAATGATTTTCCAAGCCTTCTTTCCTCATTATGTGCCCTAGAAATTTTCAACTCTTTTTTCTGACTGGCAATGATATGCCTGTTGTTCTTGTCAAGTCAATCTTTCCTCTTCCTCTCTCTTCGTTTTTTTCCTTGCCTTACCATACACACCAAATGAGACCTCCCCACTCCTTATTTGCCTGTCTTGATAGAGTTCAAAAGCATCTACACAGCATTGTAGGTGATGAATTATTTTCCACCCTACAACCTCTTTCCCCCACAGATGAAACTTTGCAAGCCTCTATTGCTATTTCCATGCAAGTTTTCTGACAATCTACATTCCTTAGTCCCATCCACCCTGACCTTTACAACTTAGACCTGCCATGCCACATACATATGGTTGAATCATCTCTATTCCCACTGTATTCCATTGGTAAGTTCCACTCTTGCAGTTCGTTTCCAAGAACTGAAGTTTTATGGAACAAACTCCTGTCAGGATGTTTTCCCAATAACTACAATCTTGACTTCTTCAAGTTTAGGGTCAGCCATTATCTTTCTTGCATAACAACATGAACTTCACTTCTTGCCTTTTCTTATGCATCACATAGTAACGCTCTAGTTTGAGTGGCTCTTGAGCCTTGTATTGGTTAAACATTAGTATAAAAAAGTACATTCATATAAATCAGTAGTGAAATACATGTGAAAACTTCAGTTTTGGCTATTTGAATTTTCAGCATTTGATAAAGTACATCACAAATAACCAGTGGAACTACTAGGGAAACTTGACATATTTGGGAAGAATATTAGAATAATAGAATAAAAGAATATTAGAATAATCCAGAACTTATACTGGAAGCAAACTACCAGAATATGGTTAGAAAATGAATTCAGTAAATATACAAGAATAGAAAAGAGTGTAAGACAAGGATGTATCTTCTTACCATACATTTAACCTTCACAGGAAGTTGATTCTGAGAGAATTAGAATTCTTATCAGGATTCTTTATTGGCAGTCACAATCTCAACATTAGATATGCAAATGTACAATGTTGATAGTAGTCATAGAAAAGTATTATATTCCATACTAATAGCAAACACAGTGGATAAAATAAGTAAAGATTTATTGTAAAATCCAGTACAATAAGTATAATGGTAACAGTTATGGACAAGGTCATTGCAAGTCAGTCCAGTAGTGAGTGCTACTATTGGAAGGTTGGTAGTTCTTGCATAAGTCTGAGTCGTACTCAACAGATCCCATCTAGACTCTGTAGTCCATTGACTTACAGATAGGTATAGGTAGTTACTACCTATAATGTAGTCACTCATGGGGGTGACAGGTTATTCCATTACATCAAAAAGAATCTACAGGAACTCCTACAAATGGTAGTAAATGAAGAAAGGAATAAATATCAATTGTAGGAAGATAGAATGTATGGTTGTCAGTAAAAAGAAGAGCCCAACATGCAAATTACTAATTGGAGATACCAATTCAAGCAGTTACAAAAATTTAAATATCTCGGGAATGTTTTAATAGAGGTTGGAAAGTGCAACACTGAAATCTGAAGACGCATTGTGATAGCAAAAGTTGTCTTCCAAAAGCTAAGCAAAGAATTAAGAAACAGGAAAATCTAATTAGAAACAAAGAAAAAGTACTTACCTGTTATGTAATACCAGTCCTCCTATATGGCAGTGACAAAATTTTAGAGAAAATGGAAGCAAAAAGGATACTTCTACTTAGCATCAGAAATAGGCAGTTGAAATTTATAGGGTACATAATGAGGAAAGAGAGCTTGGAAAATATGATACTCACAAAACATATTGCAGGCAAGAGGAAGTGGGGAAAGCAGTGCATAACCTATCAAATAAACTTGTGTAAATGGTTTGCAGAACAGGGATGAAGAGATATAGCAAAAATGCAAACTTTAATAAGAGCTACAAAGGACTAGGAAATAGAGGAGAACCATTTTCATCCACTTTCTGAGGGGACACGGTACAGAGAAAAATAGTGGACATGTATCCACTAAATAATGTTTATAGTAATGAAAATAGGGTTTGATTGATTTGTTTTATGGATTATCGACCATTTGTGGGTTATTTAATGCTGAAAGGTAAATTAAATGTTAGGATAATATAATTGAACTTACTACTCATAATGCACCATTGACCAGCATAGATAAATAGTCAAGCCAAAACACAACACACATGGCCTGAATCTTGTGTTCAAGCAAGAAACAGACTGTCACTTTGGCTTGATCAACAGTATCCACTTTTATATTTATATATGTTTTATCTTTGATATTGAGCACTTTTACTCATAAATATAGCATACCTTAAAACTATAATATATATATATATATCCAAACAAGTTTTATTAAATAACACTGACAAGTTATATTCAAAACTATTTTATATTGTTCAAATTTCAGACTGAGGTGTTTTACATCAGGAATAAAATTCTTAAACTCTCCAAAGTTCTTTTTCTTTTGTAACATTTGAGTACTTTTTACTGTCACAGTCATTATTGTAACAGGAGAGAGCTATAGTAGAAAAATTTATTCTCCCATTTGTATTTCCCTCATTATGAGTATTATTATATCCACAATATAATAACACTGATATTTCATGTACAGAAGGGAAAAGAAGAACAAACATGCTTTGTTCTCAAAGAGACTTTTATAATACCAAGATATACACAAAACTATATATACATATATACATATGTCCCATGCAAAGAAGAGTATATCACATATATCTATACAACAAAACAAAGTAGAATGTGAAACATAAAGGAAGGGTCTTACATGTAATATGGAGATATTCTTCTATCTGGAGAAGCCATTTTTAGGATTCCAGATTCAAATGAGCTGGATTCATCTATACTCCAGGCAAGGACATATTCCACAAACAGGAAACAGGGAGTCTTTGGTTTTACCAAATTGAGGACTGTAAGCTGGAGTTTCATTCTATATCTGGCAAAGATATATTCCCAAAGGGAAATGGTTCCATGGACCGGTAAGCTGCTGGAGAGGCAGATTTAGCTTCTGCCTGGGTCATGGGGAGCCTGAACGAAAGAAAGCAACTTGCTGTAAATGAATTGAAAGTGACCAGCACTTTCATTGCTTTTGTGATTTAACAAGTTTCAATCAGTTAGATTGCAAATTAACAGTCCCACACTAAATAACAGGTAAAATTGAATAAAGATTATAGATTTTACTACATTAAACTGAACCAGTTTAATTGGGAAAAAAAAGAGAAATAGGTAATTAATTGAGAAAAAGAGCAAATAGGTAATTAATTGGAAAAAAGGATCAAATAGGCAATTGATTTGGAAAAGGATCAAATAGGCAATAAATTTGGGAAATGACCAAATAGGTAATTGGAAAAAAGATCAAATAAGTAATTGTTTCCTGATTGTCACTTTATTGTGTTGCTAACTTCCTCATAAAATCATGCAAAGGATATTTTCTTTTGCTTTGTTTTTTTTTTCCTCTTCGGGATCAGTTTCTTCTTTCTCATTTTTCTTTTTTCTTTCCATTATTTTTCCCCTTTTTCTTTCTTTCTTTCTTTCTTTAATATTTGCAATTTTTGTTTTTTTTCTTTGCTCCTTATCATCACTTTTATTTCATTATTTACACAATTTTCAATATCATTGTTTTCTTCCTCCTTCTCCACCTTTTATGCATTTTCTCTTTTTTCTGCTTTATCAATTTCACTTACACTTTCTTTCCCACAATTTCTTCTTCATTATTATTCTCTTTCCCTCTTTTCATTTTTCTTCATCATCACATTCCTCTCCTTTCCTTCCTTTACTTTTCCTCTCCTTCTTCAGTTCATTTTATTCTTCTTTTTCCAAATTGGAGCTTGTTCTGATCAAAGCTTATCATAAAAATCAATCCCAAATCTCATTGGCTCTTATAATACCTCATTAAGTTTTGCCATTCCGTCTCAGATTAATTAAGCTTCCAGTATCAATCATTGAAGTTGAAATGAGACATTAAAGACTTTGGGATTATAAACAAATCCCAAATATCCAATCATTTCAGACGATATTGATTATAAAAGGGAGTCTACTCTGCCGAGGCCTTGTCAGTATTTTCAAGGTCACAATTTATTTAATTCCAGCCTGTCTTTCACCAAAAATTAGTAAACAAGAAATGGCATGAATGTTGTTTTCTTTTTTAGTCTATATTTCTTAAGATACCCAATTTGCTTTTATATGCTGTGTCCCTTCAGGACGTGGGCGATTATGGCTCTCCACAACTTCCTATCCGTTTTTAACTCTAAGCAAGGTTTGTCCCCTTACTATTCCTCTCAGTTCAAGTTCTGCTATCCATTTGCACAAACTCATTAGGTAGGCTACTTGTTGTTTCCCACTGTCTTATTGCCTTCAATATGTCCTGTGAGTGTCAAATATTTCCAAGCTTTCTTTCCTCATACCAGAAATTTCAACTATATCTTTCTGATTTCATGTATAATTGTACTTTTTTCTCCCTTTAAAACTTCCTCCTTGTTCACATGATATGTTCATGGTATTCTCAACTTTATTCTGTAGAACCACATTTTGTTGCCTCAAGTCTCCTCTTTATCTGTGAGAATTTTTTCCAGCATTCACTGATTGATATAACAGTTCAGCAATTTTTTCTTTGTTTGATATTTATTCAGTTTAGATTAGTATGGTAGAAGGCCATAGCTACTGGATGTCCATTAAAGCTGACATTTGTAAATTGATTTATGAGCTTGCTATCTTTACACATAAGATATTCTTTGATGTCTACCGAAGAAAGTATAAATAGACAACAATGGAAATAAATGTATTACAACAGAAAGCATTAGCACTGATTTTGTGTGTGTGTATTTGGAATATTTTGAGTTAAGACTAGTAACTACCTAAAACTAATGAACACTGACAAAAAACAGATAAGGGATACATACTCCTACAAAAAGCCCTTCCCCCCGGCCCACTGTTGTGGTGGTGGAATAGCGGTCGTACGACCCCCCCCCACTGCCACCAACACTGCGTTCTTTGTAACTTGACGCTTGGGGAATCGAGCATGCCGTCCACTTTCGCTTGTGTCTTTTGCGAAGTATGTCGTCGATATTAAAACTGAATCCCAGTGAGTAAATACTTTATTAATAATTATTTTTAATTTAATTTTATTTATTTATTTTTCTTTTTTTCTTTCTTTTCTTGCTAAAAACTAACGCCTGCTAACCTCTTTTTCCGCTTGTCCAATTTTGTTTGTTTTTAATATAGACCACTGAGACTTATACTAGTACCATATGTCTTTCCTATCCCCCAGTACCCTCAACTTGAATATGCCCTGCTACTATCCCAACTTCATCCCCCCACTGTTTTGTTCTGTCATCGTTGTATATGTTTTATGTAATTGGAGAAGGTAGGCTTTCCTACCGCCCGGTCAACACTCCTCCCTCTTCTATTGAACGCGAGTAGAGGCCCAAACCTTGTTTCGTGTTTAGGAAGGGGTTCCCGGATCTCTTTCTCCCACTTACTGGCCTCTGTACTGGTGTCGCTGTGTTCCTCCCATGATGCGCGCAGTCTGTGGCATTGCCTGTTCATTCTGAGGGTACACGGTTGACAGTTACCTGGTTGCTGTTTCCGACTGGTAGTTAGGAGCCCTAACTCTTGCGTAGCGTCTTGAGCGGCCGCTCTGATCAACAGTTGCATAATATCGGGGTGTCTGTAGTGCCATGTCGCGCATGGATAGGTGTCCCTGCAGTCATTTCCGGTGGGCAACCCTGAGGCCACATTATGAATCTTGCTGTGCCAATCCCCCTCTCTGTTCGCGTCATGGGTATCAACCGTCGGCTTCCTTTAACTCAGGCCTTCTCCCTCTTTCCAAAACCAATTACCAACATGAATAACAAAAAACTGAAATACAAACCTAAACCAGCCTTCCAAAAATCACCCAAACCTCTAAATATCTCCTTCTCTAACATCCGCGGCATTAGAACCAACTTCTGCAGCGTTGAGTCTTTCCTCATAGCTAAGTGCCCGGATATACTCGCCCTGTGTGAGACCAATCTTAACTCCTCTATCCCTTCCTCCGATCTCTCGATCCCTGGATACCTCCCACTCCTCAGAAAAGACTCTCTAACCCACATGCATGGTCTGGGTGTCTACGTCAAGGACCATCTCCCTCTGGCTAGAGAGACCTCTCTCGAATCGCCGGATCATTCCTACTTATGTCTCCGCCTATCTCTTCTCAATGCTGTAAGCTATCTTTTCTTCCTCTACCGCTCTCCATCCTCTCAGGACTGCGGGATACTCGATGTCATTTCTGACAGCGTTGATAAGGCCCTCTCTGTCCATCCGTCCGCTCACATATTTGAGTTTGGTGATTTCAACGCCCATCACAACCAGTGGCTACAGAACGCTACCACTGACCTCGCTGGCGTTCATACTCTTAACTTTTCAATCTCTCAATCCCTCACCCAGATAATCGATTTCCCCACGCGTTTTTCCTACAATCGTGACTGTAAGCCCTCACTCCTCGACCTGTGTTTTACCTCCATTCCGAGTCGTGTAGTGCCACGCAGCTCTGTCCTATCGGTAACTCCGATCATGCTGTCGTGTCTGTCAGTATCTCCTTCAGCCCCACCCCCTGCAAAGAACCTCCTACCACCAGAGCCACTTTCTGCTACCAACGGGCTGACTGGGACTCGTTTCGGGACTTCCTCCGCGATGTCCCCTGGGATGCTGTATTTAAGCTCCCCACTCATGACTGTGCTTCTGAGTTCTCCTCCTGGATCAAAGCCGGTATCGAAGCTTTCATCCCCTCCAGGAAATTCAAGGTCAAACCGCGCTCCTCCCCCTGGTTCACAGCTGCTTGCTCAGCCGCCATTGCCCATAGGAACCACTTCTTCCACCGTTTTCGTAGTGACATGTCCGACTTCAACAGACGTCTATTTACCTCTGCACGCAATGAGTGTAAGCATACCCTCGACAATGCCAAGGCACTATTTGCAGCTCGGATGAAGGAACGTATTGCATCCTGCAAATTTGGCTCCAAGGACTATTGGCGCCTCTGCAAGAGCGTTCTGAATAGTAACAAACCCTCCATTCCTCCACTGTTCAATCAGTTTGAGGTCCTGACCACCTCTGCCGACAAGGCCGAATGCTTCGCTCGAAAGTTTTCTTCCAATTCTATGCTTGACTCCTCTGGGGTACCCTTGCCCGACTTCCCTCCCAGAACTGAGGCCCTACTGGACGGCTTGCACATAACCCCGTCGTCGGTACTGGGCATTATATCTAACTTAGATCCCCACAAGGCTACCGGCGGCGACGGAATACCAGCCATTGTCCTGAAGAAATGCGCACCTGAACTGGCACCTGCCCTCTCTAAATTGTACAACCGCTGTCTCAAGGACTCCTGTTTTCCTGACTGCTGGAAGTCCTCTACCATTGTTCCTGTCTTTAAGAACTCTGGTGACCCCTCCAACCCTTCTAATTACCGTCCTATCAGTCTCCTTCCCATCTTCGGCAAAGTCTTCGAGGCCATTATCAACGCCGAAGTGACTACTCACCTGATATCCCACGATCTGCTCTCAGACAAGCAGTATGGTTTCCACTTTGCCCGGTCTACTGCCGATGTGCTTACGGCCATCACTGAATTTGTCTACCAAGCTATCCATAGTAACGGCGAAGCCCGTGCCGTGGCCCTTGACATCTCCAAGGCATTCGATAGGGTTTGGCATGCCGGCCTCCTTCGCAAGCTCCGGGGTTATGGTATCACAGGTCGATTGTTTGACCTAATTCAATCGTTCCTATCAAACCGGGATTTGAAGGTTGTTCTCAGTGGATCCTTCTCCAACTCCTATCCCACTACTGCTGGTGTTCCTCAAGGCTCCATCCTTGGCCCTACTCTGTTCCTCATATTTATAAATGACCTTCCTGACGCCATAGACTCCCAAGTCGGTATCTACGCTGACGACACTACTATTTACTCCTGCCTCAAGCACAAATCTACTGAGGCGGACAAAATTAACCTGGCAGCTCAAATTGAAAAGGACCTCCAATCGGTTGTGGACTGGGGAGAGAAATGGATGGTCAACTTTAATGCCTCTAAAACAAAATTGCTCTCCATTAACCACCACAAGGACCCATCCCTGCATCCCATCAGAATGTCTGAGGACCAACTTCTCGAGAGTTCCTCTCTGCGGCTGCTCGGTCTCACGCTGTCCGCTGATCTGAGATGGAACAAATACATCGAGTCAATTGCATCATCCACCGCTAGAAAAGTTGGTTCCCTGTGCCGAGCCAGGAAATTCTTCTCCCCTGAATCGATCCTCCAGGTCTACAAGTCTACCATTCGACCTTGCATGGAGTATTGCTGCCATTTATGGTCTGGGGCCCCTGCGTGTTGCCTCGGGGTTCTTGATAAGATCCAGAGACGGATATGCAATGTGATTGGCCCTGATCTGTCATCTCGTCTGCAGTCGCTCTCTCACAGACGGAATGTTGCATCACTCTGCCTTTTCTACAAGTACTTCCACGGTAATTGCTCTGAGGAGTTGCTCTCACTTGTCCCTAAGCCTCGTGAATTCAAGCGTCCTACGAGGCTGGCATCCCATTCCCACCCCTTCACCGTAGAAACTGTTAGGTGTAGACGTCTTTTCTACTCCAATAGCTTCATGTCTCGCACATCTCGCCTATGGAACTCCCTTCCCTGTTTCTGTTTCCCTGACAAATACAATCTCCAACGGTTTAAGTGTAGCGTCTATCGTCATCTCCAGTTGCCTTGATCTATCCACTTCCTGACATCTTCCATTCCTATCTGCTCTCACTCTATATCTCCCGTAACCTCTCCACCTCGATCGGCCCTCCGTCCTTCTCTTTCTCCACAACCCTTCCTTCACCACTCCTATCTGCTCTTCCTCCAACCCTTCTGTAACCCCTTGCGTGATAGTGGCCACCGGCCTTGCTCGGGGTGATACGCTTAAAAAAAAAAAAAAACATACACATATATATATATATATATATATATATATATATATAGTAATTTTACGAAAAACTAGGTAATCCGTATGGGTAGACCCAAGGAGGATAAAATCCAGAGAGCTCAATGTAAATCAGAGCTAATAATTTAAATAAAAACAGACCACTTTAAGGTTCCATATAATAAATTATCTCACCACAGCCCTTTTAAAGGACCGTGGATCATCAGATTTTACTTCCAAATATATCCAAATGTAATGCGAACAAAAAGAATATAAATTCAAACATTCATAACATTAATTTAAAAGAGGGCTCAATACAAAATGTAGAGCAATAGATAACCATCTTTGTTCACCACCTGATGAGATGCTTATATTAGGCATCGAAATAAATATGCATCTTTGTAGTGATTACTTGTTTGTTCGTATGTAATAACTTATAATATATATATATATATATATATATATGTGGTAAAGGGTGACTAGCATCCAGGGTATGCAGTTACGAATATTTGTCATATACCACCTACTGTAATATTTCATCACTTACTGTTTGTCTGTCAACAACTCTACAAGCTACTTGCTACTTCAACAACTGTGTAATAAAAAGAGACCCCACCTCACAAAAAAATTTGTTCTTCACTGCTTTTTAAGAAAAAAAAGTAAGTCCTTTTGGTTTAATTTTGTTCCCAATTCATCAAGTTAACATTTTCTGTTTTAATGAGATGTAGACATTTTTATTTTAATTTTTAAAAAGTGTTTAAATAAGTTTCTTATCACTTGACCACAGGTACAATGTCAAAAAATTGAATTTTCACTTTTACAATCATCAATCAATACCATTTTCTGACACCTGTCAACAAGCAATGAGGAAATTATTTAAACATTTTAAAAAAAATTAGCATAAAAATATCTGCATATCATTAAAACAGAAACTGTTAATTTGATGAATTGCGAACAAGATTAAACCAAAATTACTTACTTTTTTACTTAAAAAAGCAGTGAAGAACAGATCTTTTTTGCAAGGGGGTCTCAACTGCATGCTGTGGATCCAAGTCTCCCTTCACCACTGAGATACATATATATATATATATATATATATATATATATATATATATATATATATATATATATATATATATATATATATATATCAGACAACACCCCATCCTGGAGAGAGAGAGAGTTCTGTCATGATCTGCCATGGACACAGTGATAATTTCCCTCTTAGTCACTGGTAAGTTTTAACCCATTTGGCAATATAAAAACTCCATACCCACAAAAAACGGATTGTCATAAGGATGATTTTTCCTTTGACACCATTGTCATTTTAATTACCTTCACTCCTTGTCAATGCTTCTTTCTTTTCTTTTTATGCGTCATGTCCTTTCAGGATGTATATGATCATGGCTCTCCACCTCCCTCTATCCCTTGCAGCTTTCAACAAGTTCCTTCCCTCTGCTTCCTCCTTCAGACCATGTTCTGTCATCCACTTGCTTAAGTCTGCCAGGTATGTCATGCATTGTTTTCTCTTGTCTCTCTTTCCCTCTATTTGACCTGTGGGTATCAGATTCTCCAGGCCCTCCTTCCTCATTATGTGTCCCAGAAACTTCAGCTGCCTCTTCCTGATATTAAGTATAAGCCTTCTCCTTGTTTGCAACCTCTCCAAGATCTCATCGTTGCTCACATTCTTGATCCATGATATCCTTAGCATCCTTCTGTAGAACCACATCTCTGTTGCCTCAAGTCTCTTCTTCATCTCTGAGGAAGTCGTCCAACATTTGCTGCCGTAAAGGACAGATGTCACATAACAGTTCGGTATTCTTTTCTTTGTTACCGAAGATATCCTCCCGTCTCGCAGTACTCTGCCCAATTTTTGGAATGTGTCCTTAGCCATCCCGATACACCTACAGATCTCAGTATCGTACTCACCGTCCTCTGTCAAGATGCTTCCCAGGTATTTAAACTTTGAGTGTCTGCTTGATTCTAGTGTTCCTGATCTTCAGATCGCATTTTGGGCTCATCCTCTTACTGACGACCATGCACTCCGTTACCTTGTAGTTTATGCTTAGTCCCTTCTTCTCGCTCTCCGTTGCTACCTTCTGTAGGATATTTTGTAATTCCATTTCTGTGTCTGCTATCAGTACTGTGTCATCTGCGTATCTTATGTTGTTAAGATTGTGGCCGCCAATGCTAAATCCCAGTAAGGTTTCCAATTCTCTCAGGATTGCCTCGCTGTATAGGTTGAACAGGTCGGGTGAGAAGACACATCCTTGCAATACACCCCTTTCTATTTTTGTATATTCACTGAACTCGTTCCATATGTGCATACATGCTGTTTGTTGCCAGTATAGGTTCTTGATTATTCTGATATCTTTCCCAAATATATCGAGGTTGCTGAGCAGTTCCATCAGATCCTTAAAAAGCAATGATTAGAATTGTAATAAAACCAAAACGTATGAAAGTGAATTAATACATATCTTTTATTCTTGAGAAGTTACAACAAAAATAATAAACACTGTTTATTAGAATATTTATTTACACTATTTATTGTCTATTGGAATGTTTGGCAAAACATTGGCTAATTGCTAATCTATTCAAACATTATAAAATGGTAAATAATAAGGATTTCCTTATAGTTGGTTCACATATTTTAATAATTTGGTAAATGTTTATAAATTTATGAATAAAAAAGATTGTTTTTTATTTATTGCTTTATAAATTGGTAAATGAAAAATATCACATTGCATTAGTTTTAATACAATTCTATTATTTCTATATTGTAAATATAAATTTATTCTTGTAAACAATCTAATAAATAAAGTGTTCAGTATTTTTGTTGTAAATTATCAGGAACAAAAAAATGTGTAAATTCACTTCCATTATATGTTTAAGTTTTATTACAATTGTAATCATTGCTTTTTAAAACAATAAACATTACTGAAGTGTGAAGGTAGTTAAAATAATAATGGTGGCAAGTGAAAACCTATCCATTGGCCACACCGCTTTTTTGAAGGTAAAATGTTGCTGGATTTTTTTTTTAAGAAACCTGTAATTAATAGCAAATTTTTATTTTAATTATTATTCATTAATAATGAATTAAAAAATGGTTGTGTTCACACTTGTGCTCAAATAAAAAGACTGACCAACTTTTCTCTCCCTATATATAATGCTTTTTGGCCAAGGAGTATCAGTTTGTTTTCAAAAGACATCTTCTGGATGACTCAAAGAATAAATGAGTTCTTATATTTTTCTACACATTGTTATTTTATTTACACTATTTACATTGTTCAGACTGTTGTCCTCATCTTCGTTGTCATATTCACAACATTTTGGCTATTGTACACTTCAGCCTTCTTCAGATGATTGGAATTTCAAACTAAGCCCTTCATTTTTTCCACCAGGGTAGATTGTTCTAGTTCCATGTACCATGCCTCTTCCAGATATCTCAGTTTCAGTTATTTCCTTTTAACTCAACTCTCCAAGTTTTTGTCCACCTCTGCTGTGGCTAGGTATTGAACTCACAACTCTTTGGCTCAAATCGAAATAAAGGGTTCAGTTCAAAATTCCAGTCACCTGAAGAAGGCCGGAGCATATAATAGCTGAAATGTGAATATGACAACAGAGATGAGGACAACAGTCTGAACAGTGTAAATAGTGTAAATAATTACAATACCTCATCTCAGAAATATAGACAGGTGTGGTTATTTCAGTAGCAATATAAGAAAAGACTATATTTGTAGTTCTCTATTTTTGAATCCTAGTTCTTCTCTTAGCCTCACCTATATTCTTAGAAGTTGCCCTTTGAAGGCTTGTTTTTGGCAAACAATGCATCCATTATAGTAGATATATCCTGGTGACTGTGACTAGAAAGACTTGTAAGTATCTCCAGATTTTGACATATAACAACCTGACTCAGCTCTACAAGAAAGATCACGACAAGTCTCACCACAAAGGAGATATAGCTAAAAGTGACAACAGATTCCAATTTGACTAATGTGATAATGTGATAATAGTACACAGCAACTGACAATAATTATTTTGATAATGGCTAAAATAATGGACAAGCAACAATAATGGGAAATTTGACTGAATCAAAGAAGATAGTGAGAGTACTTTTAATTGATATTTACTCAGCTAAATTTTGTATAACACAAGATCAAATTAGGGTAAAAAGATAATGCTATGTCATTCTTCATGGATTGAAGGACCTGTCTGTCGTGGAAAAAATTCATGGCTTTATCTGGACATGAAAACCATTAGGGCACTATTTAAATAAACTGGTTCAGTTTGAAAAAAAAAAAAAAAAAAAAAAGGAAATTTTTTTTGAAAATAATTTTTGTAGGTTAGCATTCTGTTATGGGATCTTACCTGTAACGGCATAATGAACTCTTCCTGGCACTATAAAGACTGTGCCTCTCAAGAGAGACGAATAGAATGAAGTGTAACGAACGAGACAGAATGAGTCGAGACAATAGTAGTTCCCTCTAAACCAGACTGACAGTCATACTAACACCTTCAACTTCTTGTATTATTATTCCGTTTAATATATCTTTGTTATTCCTACTCTTGTGTTCATGTTGTTCTTCCTTGGTTCTAACCTTGGACCATAACCGTGGTGCGAGAGAATGAGGATATTGGACCATAACACATTCTTTAGACCAGTGGTTCCCAAATGGTGTGGTGCGCCTCATAGGCATGGCGGAAGAGCATAGGTGAAGCAGAATGATTGAAAGACAATGAAAGATTTAGAAACAGTTTTAAAAAATTCATATGCCAAAAATAAATATGATTTCAAAATTTAAAATATTATTATAGATTACTTATAATTGCATGCATGATTCTCGGTATAAATAGTTACAAATAACTATTGACCGATTTTATCACTGTGATATTTTTACATTATATCAAGTAGTAAGAATATAGTAAGTAGGATCTGCAAATTGGAGGAGAGAGTTATCAATGATAATGTTCTGAAGTCAAATCCACAGTTATCTCCCTTTAACCTTCTCTCTGTTTTTTTTATTTTTAAAATGTATTTTTTATCAAGTAAAATTTGGTGAGGGGCAAACAATTTTAATTTTGAAAATGCAGCCCAGAGAAAAAAAAAATGTTTGGGAACACTTGCTTTAGACTTTTAGGTGACAACCTTTGTCAGAATTGAAAAATGTTTTTTTTAATCGATTTACAAGGGGGTGGGATCCTGTTTATAATATTGATACTGTGTAAAATTGATCCCTGACTTTTACAATAATGTAATCAGAGTTTCAGATTTGTAAATAAATGTGTTAAGTCCAGATAATACATTTAAAGGCATGGATGGATTTTACAAGATATCAATATGATGAACAGTACCCTCCTTCTAAATTGATGAAAAAAAATCAATATATTTTTTATTCTGACAAATATTGCAGCTTAAGGAAGATCTGGTAAATGCTGATCTACAAAAATTATTCCCCAAAAAGTTTTCCTTATTTTTTATGAGTGGACCTGTCTATTATTGTAGATAGGCATAAAACTTCTGTTTTTTTTTTTTAAACATGAAAATGCTTAAAGAACTACCTAGAATGACTGTCTGACTGTGTCTCTTACTTCCAATTAATTTCAACATCTGTCTTGGCAGCTGATTAGATTTGATGACTATCAGACTAAGGATCAGATGACTCAGTCTTGAGCTATGTGACGGACACAGAGAATACTGTAGGCCTTTAATGCAGAAAGTAGAAGGTATTTTAAATAATTTTGGGACACATTAAATCCTACACCTTAGTTAATACAACTTCAATTTAATCTATATGTAGTGGCTCTTTTTTCTTTTTTTTTTTAAATATTGTTAACATAAATTTAAATATACAAGGTTCTGTAAATGTTTGAATTTTTAGTTTAGGCAAAAGAATGAAATTTGACTTTTTTTAATTAGGTGTTTTAAACAAAAGAGAAGAATATAAAATAAATAAGCAAAGTCGGTACTTTGTATTTTAATATGATAGAAATATCTATATATATTGTTATGGTCCAAGTTCCTTGTACCACGGTGATGGTCCAAGGTTAGAACCAATGAAGAGTAACTCGAACACAGGTATGGAATAACAAGATATATTATAACAGAAATATAATACAAAGAAGTAGAAGTATTAG
Source organism: Acanthosepion esculentum (assembly GCA_964036315.1). NCBI lineage: Eukaryota > Metazoa > Mollusca > Cephalopoda > Sepiida > Sepiidae > Acanthosepion > Acanthosepion esculentum. Next base: position 32,125,582 of record OZ038517.1, on the reverse strand, counting down.
TAATGACTATCGGATTTGGTTAGAGTGAACTGTGTTGTCTCGACAAGTATCACTATTCCAATGTTCTTACAATTATCTCCCCCCCCCCCCTCTTGAGAAGTGCAGTATTTATAATGTCCGGAATAGTCCATTATTATTATGGGTAAGTTCCCATAACATATATATATATATATATATATATATATATATATATATATATGTGGCATGCTTTAGACCAACACAATCATGTCGGATCTCCTGATCAAACAAAACCTGAACAGTGTTTTTGAACACACATCTTCCTGATTCTCAAAATAGACATATCTGCTCGTTTTTTTTGTTTTTTGTGGGGGGATGAATATTCATATTTGAGCAGATGCTCTCTTTTTTTATTTATTTATTAAACAGTATAAGATTTCTCAAATATTCAGGCCGGCAGATGTAAATAAATAAATATACTGTTCAATAAATAAATAAATATAAAAGAGAGCACCTACTCAAATACGAGTATCCATCTAAAAAAAAAAAAAAAAACATTTAAACAAAAAAAGTAGGAATTTATTGGATTTAATCCATTTCCTAAAAAATTGACTTTGTTTACGTTAGGATACAAAACAGAGCAGATATGTATATTTTGAAAATTGGGAAGATGTGTGTTCAAAAGCACTATTTGGGCTGTTATTTTTCTCGGCTATTTATATATAAGCACTAGTTGCCTGACGATTGCACTAGCATGAAACAGACTGTCGCCTCTAAGTGCTGACTTCCATGTCCACTTTTATATTTACACACGCTCTATCTCTGATATTGAGCACTTTATCCCATAAATATAGCACACTTTAAGACTATATTTCTTCATATATATATATATATATATATATATATATATATATATATATATATATATATAATTGGACACTGAAGTTGACACTAAGTGGGTTGATGTCAACTCCAGTGTCCATTTTTATATATGCTCTATTTCTGATATTGAGCAATTTTACCCATAAGTATCAGTCAGTTAAGTGCCATACATGATACACATTTGGGTGATCATGTCTCTTTCAATACATAACTGACTAGGAAGAAAACTTTTCCCCTGCAGTAGGTTGCCATTTCTTTCTATGGTAGACTGGTTTCCAACCAAGACTAAAAAACCCAGTCTGTCCTGCTATTCAGTCCATAGCTGGGGGTGGGGGGAGAAGATATGGATTCATACATTTCCCAAGGGTAATTTGCCCCTAAGTGAATGTAACAAACTTGATTAGAATTTGAACTTGACCCTCCGATTTCTCATTCTGAGCCAATATCCTTTACACCACAACTCACATCCTCACCCATAAAATATAAATGTAGCATACATTGAAACTATATTTTTATCATATATATATATATTGTGTGTATTTAGGCAGCATTTTTTCATTCATACATGTTTCATTATATAATATAGATAAGTGTTGTCTATATATTTTTTGTAAGTTCTTTTCATATCGTCTGATAAGCTTAATAACATTATCATTAAACAATGAAAGAAAATCACAATATTGATACATATTTTTAATCCAATCTAAGCTTTCGGCTTACATAAGCCATTATCAAAGATGACAATTACACAATATATTAAGCAATACACGAACAAGAAATTGATGATAGTCTGTTTTTGTTTACATGGATGATTTCCAAACAACGATAAACACGTGCATATAAGACACTGAAAGCGATAATCGCACAACAGCTCATGACGTCACACATGACCATGAGAGAGTGAATCCGATGAGTATTGAGTATGGAAAGCCGTTGGTATGAACCAATGACTTCTGTTACTAATTATAGGCATTTAAGGATATTTTTGTAGATTGCATAGTTTATTTTGTTCAGGTTAGGTTTCAACTGTTTTATGTATATAGCTTCAAGAATCTTTAGTTTTTGTTTATTCTTTTCATGTTTAAGTATAGTTGTGTTTTCGACGAGGATTTTCCGGAATTGTGTATGCGGCCAGGCATGTTGTTTTAAATGCCTAAAAATGTTAGAGTTATCATTCAAATGTAGTGTCAAGCGTCGTGAAAGCGAGTTTGTGGTGTGACCAACATAGATATTATTTAGTTCGTTGGAGATACAATCTCCCAAAGGGCACCTGAATTTGTAAACTATGTTGGTTTTTTTTTCAAATCGCTAACCGGGGGAGAAGAATCATTGCGAATAATTGAGTTGGATATACTAGATTTAGTGTAGTATATAATTAACTTAATTTTTTTGCTAGGATCTGTTGTAGATATGTTAGTATTTACTAATTTTTTTAGTATATTTTCATCTTGTTTATAATTAGTATGCATTTGATTACGATATATATATATATATATATATATATATATATATATATAATTTACAGGTATAGTAGATGTGAAAAATAAACATAAAAATGGATATGCCGGTATAGTGGATACCGTGGGGAAATGTACACCCCTGCCCTGCATAATTCAGTAACTCTTGGAATAAATGATATTTCTGTCTGTATTTCTGGGATGAAGAGTTATCATTTGGACTATTGTCTTCATCTTCGTTGTTATCACAAGATTTCAGGCATTGTACTTTATGGCCTTCTTCAGGTTTTTGTCGATCTGAGTAACCTGCAAGGAATTTCAAACTGAACTCTTTAATCTCCAAGGTTTGATTGTGCTTGTTCTGCTGTCCATGTCTAGGGATATCTCATCTTGTTAGTACCGCTCAGTTAAGGCACAACCTGTTTCCACTGAGTCTGCATTACCCAGCTCAGGGATTGAACTCACAAACCAACACTTTTATGCAGTAAACTATTGTGGAACAATCTTGAATCTAGAACTTTGAGCGTTAAACCAATTCTGCCTGCTGCTGATACTACTGCTGCAATAACTTCTTCTATCTGCCTTGTCCCCTCAGCAATCATGGCTCTCCACAATTTCCTGTCCTTTGTAGCTCTCATTAAAATTGTCATTTTACTGTAATAATACTTACCTACATTCACCGAGGCATGTTGGATCATCTCTTGTTGGCATGTGTCTGGGTCAGTACATGATTTTCTCATGCTATTGTAGTCATCAATGGAGTCCTTTCTTTACACTGTATGGATAGTAGGAATTGAAGTATTTTTCAATGAAGGTTGGCTTGTGATACATTGATGTCTTCAACCTATTTTCTGTAAGAGTTATTAGTAAAAAGCCAGTGGTTCTTCTCCCATATCCCATGGAAGTTAAAGAATGATGAACTGACCTGCTGGATATATTTGGGCAGTAACGTTTGTTTTAAACATCTTTTGTTAGATATGGTAGACAAGGAAAATTTAATTAATTTTTATTTTTTTTATTTACCTTTTTTCCATACATTTTGTACTCCCTTACTCCCACCAAAAGGAAAACTGTAAGAACACTGGAAAAAATAAATAAAAAATTAATTAAATTTTCCTAGTCTGCCATATATAAATATATATATATATATATAGTATCTTCTTCACTGAATGTGAATCTTATTTGAACCAGTATTACTCTGGTCATGAAAGCCCCATTTTTTTTTTTTTTTTTTTTTTTTTTTTTTACTAATGTTCACCTAATACAAGGCTCAAGAGCAACTCAAGGTAGAGGGTTACTGTGTGAACTTATATAAGCATAGGAAAGGACAAGCATTAGGCATATAGAACTGAAGTAGACTTTAGAAGAGACCGGAAACCTAATCCTAAACAGGAAACAAGGGATAAACTTCTACTCCTGTTCAAAAGACCAGGGTGGAGTGTGAGCCGGACAATAAGCAAATCTATCTAATCCTACTATATTAGTCACTGTACTATCCACAGTGAGCAGAAATTTCTACTATTAGATATTCCTGGTACACACGTGACACCATATTTTAAGGGATGTCAAATGTCGGCACAATTTCATAAATGGAATGTCCTATCCATCTGGCATAAACTATCTTGCCTTTTGAACTTCAATAATTCACAAGTGCTTTGCTATGAGCTGTCTAACAAGTGTTCATGGTAACTCATCAAATGTCAGAAAGCAAGTTGTATAAGTTTTGGCATTTCTATGATGTCAAGGTACAGTGATGCCACCAATCATTATTTTTTACATATTGTTATTTCCTGACTTTTATCACACATATATATATATATATATATATATATATATATATGTGTGTGTGTGTAATTTGGCAGCAACTTTTCTTTTAAACATGTAGTATTGAATGTTAAAGACAACATAGTCTTGCATATTTTCTTTTGAATTTTCTCATATTCTCTAATGAGACTTTTTATTTGAAAATGATTTCGAAATATGTATTGTCCATACGATGACCTAGCACTTTCGAACATCATTGTTCATCTTCAGAGTCAATATTTTTAGTCAAATTTTTTTTAAACAAACATTTGCCAATTATCTTGTAGCGTAATCATGTTGCTACTTTTTTACAAACTAAATAAACGTTAAAATCCTTTTAAATTCAAAAGACGCGATGATGTTATCACATGCAGGGCGAAGATTTTTATCATGTGACAGCGTGAAAAGATTTCCACTACACAAGCCAAAAGATTGAAGAATACGTTATAAAATTTAAATATATTATAAACATTGTAATATGTTACCAGAAATATTCTAATCTATACGATTAATAAGAGGTCTTATGCTTTTAATATGTAATGCTTCTAAGATTTTAAGGCGTCTAATGTCTGCATGTTTATCTATAATTTTAGTATTTTCTATAAGTATTTTACATATATCAGATTGCATAAGGGAAACGGTATGTGACTTAATATGTTGTTTAATGGAGCTAGAATTATTTAGATGCAGAGTTAATCTTCTGGAGAGCCGGGTGGTTGTAAATCCAATATATGTATGTGCATTAGAAGAACATTCTTCCATGGGACATTTAAACTCATACACAACATTGGTTCTATCAACAACCACAGCAACTGGAGAATGATTATTACTCATTATCAGGTTAGAGGTTTTAAATTTACTATAATATATATTAAGTTTTAAGGCCGTGTTGGAATCAACAGGAAACACATTATGGTGTATTATAGACTTAAGGGCCTTTTAATCCATGCATATATATATATATATATATGAGGATTTTATGAAAAGTTCTTAGCCTAACACCTACTCACATGTATAATCAGATGCATCTTAATTATAGACAAAATGAAAAAATAAAGATATAATTTCTAATTACTTAAATGACTAAGATTTACCATGGAAACTTTTAAACATGTAATCATTATTATTAACACTGGACCACAAAGATCACATGTATGTAAAAACAACATTGTTTATGAAATCTTGTCTTCTTTTGGGGAATTGCATTTCCAACACTAATAATCAGAAAGTATCATTGAATTATTATATTGGTCACACAACCACCATATTCTCCTGTAGACTAACATATCAATAAAATCTTAATGCAGTTCATACTTAGATTAATATACACATCACACAAGACTATAATATAACTATTAATATTAGACATGTACAAGTAAAAAATATAAAATAATTTAGAGGTCTAACTGTAAAGCCACACGCAAACTACTTGAAGCTATATTTATGCAAAAATCAACCCACATTATATATCATATCTTAGGTGTTGTCATGTAACCCCTAACAGATAATTTTTTTTCAATTTAAAATATATATAATTTAGAAACTGTTCTACACATGATATTTATTGTAAATTTAAATTTAATAGAATTAAATCTGTTTTTAACAATACATATTTAAAAGAACAATTGCCGTCCAGATATATTGAATATATAACGTTTTATTTAATATAGTGATTTTCCAAGCGTAGCTCAGATGTGGCACAAGGCCGAAAGTATGGGGCACCCAGTGAGGATCGAACTCACTACTCAGTCGTAATAGTTCTAGCGCGACATGCTTGCTAACCATTACACCACCTCGAGGTGCCCATGTTTTATTTAATATATGGTGTATTAAACACATGTTGTATAAACTCTATATTGATTGTTATATTTTTATTCTTGTGTTATGGTATCTTTTGATATTATGGTATCTTTTGATGATCCCAGTTCTGAAAATTTTGGGGTAATGCTGATTGAATTCTTTCCTTATCATAATTTGTCACCCAGTTTTGCTGATCAATTGATTAAAAGCGAAAGAATAAAGAAAAACATTGATGGTAATTGTGGTTGAGTAATGATGCTTTCTTTTTAAGAGACATACATACAATTCAAGTAAACTTGACTTTTAATAATTGTAACAGAGAATCAGGTCAGCCCAATAACAGACTCCAAGTTGGTTGCATGTGGAGCTGTAGGCACCAGGAGTTGCGTCCCCTTTCACAATGGGCTGTTGGGAGAAGACCTTCTACTTAGAGTAGGTGGCACTGACTATTTGTATATGAATGATACTGGGCAGGTATTAGCTAATAGTCAGCATGGGTCTGGGATTGAGAGAGCTATATAACACTAGTTTATTTTTCTCAGTTGAGAGAGTGCTCTCAACATGCAGACTTGCGAAAACATTGCAAGACAAACACAATAATATTATCTTGAATTTTTGACATGAAGTATAGTCAGTCATTATATATTTTTGACTAGTATTTCTTTCATCTTGATTACATTTTTTTCTTTCATCTTTTTATTACATTTGTTGGATTAGTAGTAATAATATATTTATTATTATTAGCTGAAACATTGTCAGTCATTATTCTTACTAATATTTCTTTCATCTTTTTGTGATGTCAATGAACACTCGTTGCCACTTTTGCAATGTCAACTCGTCACTTTTGGAATGCTTGTTGTAATAGAGACTTTGTAATCACAGATACAACTATAGTAACGCTGTTGAACAATACTGGTGTTAGATGCCTTCGAATATCAATCACACTAATAGTACTTGCTCAATAATACTCACTCGAAAAAGTAACCACCAAATAGTGATCCATATAGTGATCACTTAGACGCCATGTCAATCCTTAAATACATTTCCTTTACCATCTCAAAATGGGATCACCTGTGTTTGCTCTCTGGTGATTTGTGTTCAAACTCCAGTGTTGGCAGTGACATTTTATTCCTATATAACACATCTTTATGATGTGGAGAGACTATCTTGAATCCATTGCTAGGTCAGCTGCCAGGACGGTTTCATGCTAGACGGTTTTTCTCTCCAGAGTCTATCTTACATATCTATAAGTCTACCATACACACATGCTTAGAATATTGCTGCCACATATGGTCTGATGCTCCTGCTATCTATCTAGAGCCCCTTGATAAAATCCAAAGAAGTAGCAATATTATTGGAGCCCAATCTGACGTCTCAGTTTCAGTCACTTTCCCACCACCATAAGGTTGCCTCATTTTGCCTCTTCTATAAGTACTTTCATGGTAACTGTTTGGATGACCTCTTCACTATGGTACCAAGACTTTATGAATTTAAGAACAGTGCTAAATTGGCTTCATCAATTTACAGTTGAATTGGTTAGATGTAATTCTATGCTAACAGTTTTTTCTCACACTTCTTGCTTGTGCAACTCTCTTTCCACCCTATACTTTCCAGCCATCTTTGATCTTCAAAAATTTAAATGCAATGTCAATCTCATTTAAGTACAGTACTAGACTTTTGACAAAGTCTCATCAATTTACAGTTGAGTTGGCTAAATCTAACCACAAATTCTATGCTAACAGTTTCTTTTCTTGCACGTCTCACTTGTTGAATTCCTTCCGGTCCCATGCTTTCCAGTAAACATTAATCTGCAAAAGTTTAAATACAATATCAATCGCTATCTGCTGTCCTGATTACTGTTCCTCTGTTCTAGCTCCTTAGCAATATTCCTGTTTCTAACTCTTCCATGCCCAGTAACTTCTTGTTTCTCAGTGGCTTTACTGGGGTGGACTTGATTTTTAAAAATATATTTGCTTTTCAGTGCAATTATTCAGACAATCATTCTAAAGCCATTAGTAAACAACACCCTTGGGAAGTACAGAATAAGTTTTCAGCAAAAATTGAAATTGTGTCCCTTTGCTTTGGTCAGAATTAAATAATGTTTAACGATACTTCATTTAATAAAGTTTCAAGCTAATATTAAGACAAACAAATTATGAAACATAACAGCATGAATGGGGTTAAGTCTATTGGGATTAAATCCTCACCCTGTAAGGAGCAACATCTGTAACAGGTGTCACCTGACTGTTAGCAAATCAACATAAAAGAGGACAAACTCCTTGGAATTGATCCTTCACCCACTAAGGGAAAACATCAGCAACAGGTATCATCCAGCGACTGTTTGCATAAAAAAAAAACATAATTCTCAGGACATAGAATATCAGAACACTAAATCAATGTGGCCAGTTAGAAAATATAATGCAGGAAATGAGCCAGTTAAATGTTAGGCATATGTTAAATGAAATGGGCAAACAATGGAGATTTTTATCAGTGACAAACACAGGATCATATATGCAGTTGAAGTTAAAACTGAAAGAGGATAAGGACTGATATTAGATCAAGACCTGAAGAAATTCTGGAATACTGTCAAATATCTAGAAGCATTCTTGTTATTAAACTGAAAGGAAAGCCTTTCAACATCATAGTTGTAGAAGTACTAACAGCACAGAGTACAGAAGAGGAAATGAAAAGTTTTACTATACACTAGACAATGCCAACTCACAAGAAATTACAATCGACATGGGAGACCTAAATGCCAAAGTAGGCAAGGAGAGAGATGGTGAAATAGTTAATTCAGGCTAGAAACTCTTAATGAATATTGAGAAAAATGGATCCAAATGGTAATAGCCAATACCTCGTTTCAAGAACACCATAGGCATTATGAAGCCAGGAGGGGAAACAAAAACCAAATTGACTATATATTTTGTCTTCTTGCTATCTCTTCTGATCCCTATTCTACCAACCATTTACACAAACTTGTTAGATAGGTTATTCACTGCTTTACTCTCTCCATCTTGCCTTCAATATGTCCTGTGTATGTTAAATTTTCTAATCCCTCTTTCCTCATTATGTGACCTAGATATTGCAACTATCTCTTTCCGATGTTAAGTATAAGCATCCTTTTTGTTTCCATTTTCTCTAAAGCTTCATCATTGTTCACACGTTTAAATCCATGGTATTATCAACATCCTTCTGTAGAACCACATTTCTGTTGTCTCAAGTCTGTTTTTCATTTGTGATGATATAGTCCAGTATTCACTGCCATATAGAAGAACTGGTATTATGTAAAGACAATAATATCAAACATGGGTGAAGCAATTGGTAAAGAATGAATTGGTTATATTCAATCTTCTATTACGTATCTGTTCTCTGGTAAGTCAGTTGGTAAAAGCAGCTATCATGGTATGTTAGGCTTCCCGATACAAATGAATGTGGCTCAATGAAAGCTTCAATATTCAATCTTCTATTACGTATCTGTTCTCTGGTAAGTCAGTTGGTAAAAGAGCTATCATGGTATGTTAGGCTTCCCGATACAAATGAATGTGGCTCAATGAAAGCTTCAATATTCAATCTTCTATTATGTATCTGTTCTCTGGTAAGTCAGTTGGTAAAAGCAGCTATCATGGTATGTTAGGCTTCCCGATACAAATGAATGTGGCTCAATGAAAGCTTCAATATCCAATCTTCTATTACGTATCTGTTCTCTGGTAAGTCAGTTGGTAAAAGAGCTATCATGGTATGTTAGGCTTCCCGATACAAATGAATGTGGCTCAATGAAAGCTTCAATATTCAATCTTCTATTATGTATCTGTTCTCTGGTAAGTCAGTTGGTAAAAGCAGCTATCATGGTATGTTAGGCTTCCCGATACAAATGAATGTGGCTCAATGAAAGCTTCAATATCCAATCTTCTATTACGTATCTGTTCTCTGGTAAGTCAGTTGGTAAAAGAGCTATCATGGTATGTTAGGCTTCCCGATACAAATGAATGTGGCTCAATGAAAGCTTCAATATTCAATCTTCTATTATGTATCTGTTCTCTGGTAAGTCAGTTGGTAAAAGAGCTATCATGGTATGTTAGGCTTCCCGATACAAATGAATGTGGCTCAATGAAAGCTTCAATATTCAATCTTCTATTATGTATCTGTTCTCTGGTAAGTCAGTTGGTAAAAGCAGCTATCATGGTATGTTAGGCTTCCCGATACAAATGAATGTGGCTCAATGAAAGCTTATTCATTATTTCCAATTTGTGCCATTTACTACAGGTTTTTAAAAAGAAGGTTTGATGAAAAATAGTAAAGTAAAATTAAAATTAAGAAAATATCAGTGGGAAATTTATAATCATAAAACATTTGATGTGATCATTGTCGATTTAAAGTTAGTTAAAAGCTTCATGATGAACACTCTTCAAGTTTTATTCTCTTCTCACTTGCCCTTGATATTGGTTTATACATTTTTCCATTTTCCATGTATGAAGGCATCCAATTTTAAAGTCTCACATGCTCTAAGTATCATTGTTTACTTAATGGTCATTTACTGAATATGCAAGTAGGTTTCAAATTGATTCTCATAGATTTTTTCACAAATTCTTGATAATATTATAATTTTTGTGACCAGTGAAGGTTGGAAGTTAAAATTCAATGTATTCATGAGATTTATGATAAAAAAAAAAATTTATCCTAATTAACATTTATTAATGTTTGAAGATGAATTCATTTTGATTTGCATTGGCAACAAACATATGTGCAAATATGCAGAAATTGAAAGCAAAAATGACCAACAATACATTTTATCTGTAGTTAAAGCTATAGAATTATGTTCAAAAGAGTTAGATTTCGGCATTAAATAACCCATGGAGGTTGATATGCTGGTAAACAAAATCAACTAAGTGATCCATTACTTTGCCCTTGTGCCATGCTTAATGGTGTCTACCATTGATCAATAGCAAATTTTTATTGGAGCTCTATTCACTATTCTTGAGTTTGATCTTCTCTGAGTGCTCCATCGCTATAACTGTGAGCCAGACTAAAGTCAGCTTAGTAAGGGTACCTACGATAGAGCAATAGTTAGTAAGTATTAATTACAGGTCTATTCATTACTGATGATTAGTTTGATCTTTACTAAACACTCCATTATTATGCCTTGTACCATGGCTTGTAATGGCTTTCTATTGTAAGTAATAGCAAGGTCATTTGATTAATTTATTTGTTCTATAACAGATCAAGTTAAAATCTGATTGGCTGCCGTTAACATAAATTTCAGTCTATATGGACTCAGAATTCTTGCAGATAGATTCTATTTTGTAGCTTCTTTGTTAATCTTTATCACTCTGTATGAGTTCATTTGCTGTACAAAATGTTTATACTGTCACAAGAAGGTGACTCTGATCCCTGAACAATAGTGTGTTTGAATTTCATAGATGTGTTGTCATATCCTGCTATGGCAACACAAAACAACTGAGTGAAATTAATAAGGATAATGGAATTGAGAGGCCTTGAAAAAGAATGCAGTAGAAAGAGAAATAATATTAATAATGCAGGGTGCTAAAGTTTAAAAAATCTAAAACTAGTTGGTCATACGTATTGCCTTGGTTTTGAGCCGATGAACAAAACCAGTATCACAATTTAATATAGTTAATAACAATAAGCTGAAATCCCACTAATATTCACAAAAACAAATATAGTTCTCAGTGTTGAAAAACAGAATTAATTGTATGAATAAATAATAATACAATATTATATAATAATGAAATATGTCCAAATTAATCATTAACCTCCATAGGAAGATTGTCATAACAGGCATGAAACCAAGTAGTTGATTAGATACATAGCAACACTATTTTACAATATATATATATATATATATGGGCACCTCGAGGTGGTGTAATGGTTAGCAAGCTTGTCTTACTAGAACAATTATGATTGAGTAGTGAGTTCGATCCTCACTGGGTGCTCCATACTTTCGGCCTTGTGCCACATCTGAGCTACACTTGGAAAATATATTATGTCATTCACAGACAGTACTGTTTTGCTGTATCACAGCTCCTCAGTGCGACTAGACTTCCAAATGCCTCAAGCCAGGATTGAAACACAACTAATTTTGTGTCAGCCAGAGCTATCTTCACTCGGTAGAGTTACACAACTAAATCTAGCGTATTGCTTTATCAAATGTAAACAAATGCCAATCAGCCAAAGTGCTCCATTCATTTTACTGAAGAGCTTTGCATTAATGCAGGTGGCTGTTGTTTATAGAATTAGCTTATCACTCAACAGTGCTCAATTGAAATGTATTTTCAAGAGCTAAATTATGTCATTCACAGACAGTACTGTTTCGCTGTATCACCGTTCCTCAGTGCGACTAGACTTCCGAGTGCCTATGTATATTTAGGCAGCATATCTTCATTCAAGCCTGTTTGGTTGAATAATATGGACATATTATGTCTATTTTAATTTTAATCTCATCCAAGATCACGGCTGAGTTGTTAAGACAAAAAATTAATGTAATTGCTAGTTGTGAATTTATTTGTAAATGGGCATGAAACACTGTTATAATTATGAAAACATATGAATTCTATTTGTTATAGTTAGTTTAAAAATTAACTGTTGAGGATATTATGTTATCTAAGGGAGGTAAGTTAATTTATAGCATTGTAATTTAAAAAAATACAATTTGAGTATGTTAACATGTTGCTGTTACAGACATTTTAAAGCATTGTTGCTATACTCATAATTAATTTTAATTAGTGTTGGTTGTATTTTTCATACATAGAGGGCTTCAAGAATATGAAATTTTTTTTTTTTTCATGGTGGAGTATACTTGTATTACTAATTAATACTAACATGTGAACGTTAACCGGAATGTTCCTTTAAATGTTGGGCTATGGAACTTGAATCTGCCATGTGTAATGTAAACCTCCTAGCTAATGTTGTTATCATGAAACCAACATATATATTTATTTTTTTGTCAGTGATACAATCTCCTGAAGGAAATTTAAATTGATATAAAATGTTGATCTTTTGCAAAATATTAGTTAACAGAGAAGAGTTATTGCAGATGATGAAGTTGGTTATATTAAATTCAGTATAGTATATAATTAGCTTTATTTTTTTACTGGGATCAGTGGTGTATATATTAGTACATATGAGATTTTTTTCATCTTGTTTGTAGTTAGGGCATTTGGTTGTGGTATAGTAGGTTGATATTTTTAGAGTTATTTGAGCAAGTATTATGTTCTTTTTGATTTATGTTAAGCTCATCTAATATGTTCATCAACAATGTAATTAAGAAAGTAATTATTAATGAGTGTTTAATGTTTTTTAATTCAGTGTAGAGAATTTTTTTGTGGAAAAGTTAACTTTTACATGGTTTATTATGTACAATATACATATATGTATATACGTGTATATATATATATATATATATATATATAAAAGAAAGTCAAAAACCATTGATGGAACTGACAACTTGTCAAAACCTATAAATCTTATCCAGATACAGTCTCGAATAAAAACAATAGTACTGAAAAAAGAAAGAGAAAAAAGGCCTATAGGCAAACTAAGTAAAGTGCCTGAGGCCTAGATTGCCTAGACTGAGCAAAAAAGATTGCGTATGTGTGAAACTCAAGTTACAACTAGAGCCATCTTTTCATCAGATTTAACGTTTTGTATATATATATATATAATCATTTATTTGAATATTACAACATAAATATGTTATAAAATCACTACAAAAATAGCCATTTCGTTTCAACACCTCTGGTGTCTTATCAAGTGATGATGTAGAATATAGAATAAATGGTTTTAAAAGTTTCAAATTAATTAACGATCATTAGCTAGGAGTAAACGCTGTTACATAAGCTAGAATGACCAATCAAAATACAAGTATAGGGTAATTCGAAAAATTTGACAACTAAGCAAGGTTATCATAGATATTAAAAGATTTATAAAATTTGAAATTAAAATTAAAAGTAAAAAATTACCTATTTAGAAATCTAAATCAAATCTCTATTAAGTTTAAATTGTAGAATTACCAAGGAGAAAAAATATAAAATATAAAAAATAAAAATAAAAGATATATATGCTATTTAATTTATATTTTCATTGAAATTATGTTAAAAAGGATGTTCAGATCCCCAGACAGAAATGTATACATTTTTTCTATATTCTACATCATCACTTGATAAGACACCAGAAGTGTTGAAAGAAAATGGCTATTTTTGTAGTGATTTTATGACATATTTATGTTGTAATATTCAAATAAATGATTATATCTGCTCTACTCTGTATTGAACACTCTTTAAAGAATAATAATTGTTGGTTATTGGAATTTACTCCGTATATACCAATCCCACACTTGTGTATATATATATATATTCAGCACATGGCCTCTCTATATCATCAGCCAGGTCTGTGCTCTGAGGAAGTCACTCCAGTCATACCACCAAAGGACTGAATTTTGGACATATAGGGTGCTACCTTTATCTTATGAAATAAATGAATACCTATTAAATATTTCTTTATTATTATAAATATTATTTTTAATGTTTACACATATTTAACGTTTTCTTTTTTTAAACAGTGAAATTAATAACAACTGGCCTAGATCGTTATTAATTTTACTGTTTTAAAAGAATAAAAAAAATAAGGATAGCAACTCAAATATATATGTGTGCCCACTAAAAATGTTTATAATCATAAGAAATAATGTTGGATAAAAAGTGCATCTAAATATATATATATATATATATATATATATATATGGTATAAAATGACAATTGGAAAAATCTTAGTTCTTGCCGACGCGTTTCGTCTTCCGACTTTTTCAAGGCAAAAATGAAATCGAAATATCTCTGTTGTTATAGTTACTACATTAAAATCCAAATTTAAAAACATAGACGCTTCTGTCCAAGCCTTTTTTTTCTGGTTAATGTAAATTACATTTATAGTAAGGGATTTTTTTTTTTTTTCCAATTGTCATTTTATACCAATATGTCTTGTCCACAGAGTTGATCTGGGAATTTAACGATATTGTCGACATGGAAAAAAATAAAATAAAATCTATTACTATAAATGTAATTTACATTAACCAGAAAAAAAAGGCTTGGACAGAAGCATCTATGTTTTTAAATTTGGATTTTAATGTAACTATAACAACAGAGATATTTCGATTTCATTTTTGCCTTGAAAAAGTTGGAAGACGAAATGCGTCGGCAAGAACTAAGATTTTTCCAATTGTCATTTTATACCAATATGTCTTGTCCACAGAGTTGATCTGGGAATTTAACTATATATATATATATATATATATATATATATATATATATATATATATTGTATGATTATTTGTCCTTTCCTTCATTTTTCTCTCCACTTTATACTCACTCTTAGCTTTTTCTCTTTTTTTTTCATTTCCTCTTTTCTTTCAATTGTAGCTATTTTTGGTGCTATTTTTTCTGTTTTTTTTTTCTCTAGAAATTTTTTTTTTTTTTTTTTAAATGTATCACCCCAAGCAAGGCTGGAGGCCACTATCACGCATGGGGTTATAAAAGGGTTGGAGGAAGAGCAGATAGGAGTGGTAAAGGAGAGGATGTGGAGAAAGAGAAAGACAGTGGGTCGATCAAGGCAAGGGGTTTACAGAAGATTTGGAGCGAGAGCAGATAGGAATGAAAGATGAAAGGATGTGGAGAAGGGAAGTGGATAGATCAAGGCAACTGGAGATGTCGATTGACGCTACACTTAAACTGTTGGAGATTGTATTTGTCAGGGAAACAGTAATAGGGAAGGGAGTTCCATAGGCGAGATGTGTGAGACATGAAGCTATTGGAGTAAAAGAGACGTCTACATCTAACAGTTTCAACGGTGTAGGGGTGGGAACGGGATGCCAGCCTTGTAGGACGTTTAAATTCACGAGGCCTAGGGACAAGCGAAAGCAGCTCCTCGGAGCAATTACCGTGAAAGTACTTGTAAAAAAGGCAGAGCGAGGCAACATCGCGTCTGTGAGAGAGCGACTGCAGACGAGATGACAGATCAGGGCCAATCACATTGCATTATCCGTCTCTGGATCTTATCAAGAACCCTGAGGCAAACAGCAGGGGCCCCAGACCATATATGGCAGCAATAGTCCATGCAAGGGCGAATGATCGATTTATAGACTTGGAGGATTGATTCTGGGGAGAAAAACTTCCTGGCTCGGCACAGGGAATCAACTTTCCTTGCGGTGGATGATGCAACTGACTCGATGTATTTGTTCCATCTCAGATCAGCGGACAGCGTGAGACCGAGCAGCCGCAGAGAGGAGCTCTCGAGAAGTTGGTCTTCAGACATTCTAATGGACATGTTATTGTGTTTAATTTTTCTTGAGTTGGTAAAATTGTATTTCATTTTTTACATAAATAATTGATATCAATGCTTAAATGATAAATATCATTATATGTTTGGCTATTATTTTGTTTTCTTATTTGATTTAGTGGTATCTTAAGTACATAAAGTATTAATTGTAGGAGGTTATGTTTATAATTAAATTTTTATTTATTATTTCTTGAATTTGTGTGTATGCCAGTATTTATATGCCAGTATTTATATGCCTGCACACACACACACACACACACACATGTGCATACTCAGGCACATGTACTCTTGTGTCTATGCTTTGTCTAGTGCGTAAATGCTAAAGAAGTTTTTTTTCTATTTAGAGTATTAATTATGTTTGGTTGGGTTTCTAGAGTGTTTTTTTGCTGTTTGAATATGTATATAGAGTATATACACATATGTACACACATGCGCACACACACACACATATATATAATTTTAAATAGTGTATATGTAGGAAATTAAATATGTTATTGTTTATCTAATGTTTCATTTTTATTTAATGGTTAGTAGTTTTTACTTTGGTGTTTTATATTGAGGTATTATTGGGGGTAGGTTTGTTCATTTGTAGTTGTTTGTGTATGTGTATGTATATATTTATATGTACATATGCACACACATGCATGTAAAGATGTGTATATTTAATATTTGTGCAAATATTTACTTATTATTTTTTTAAGTTTATATTATATTTATTCAATTTATTAATTTAAAGTTTATATTATATCTATTTTATTTATTTGTTTGTTTATTTTTAATTAGAGCTTAGATAGTGAAGTAATTATTTATTTATATGCCTACATTTACCCATTATTTCAGTTTTCTTGTTTAAGACTTTATTTTGGTTTTTAAAACTAATTATTGCTATTTTTTCCTCTAAGCATAGTTTACAATTTGTACTATTAATACTGTATGGGGATGCACTTTTTATAATTTCCCATTTGATTTTGGTGAGGATATTGTTTTCTTTCTGGCTCCATATGTATTTTGATAGGGTTGTATTGTTTGTATATTTTTTCTTTCGAAGGACATTTTGTAGTTATAATATCTTTTTTTTAAGTTTTTTTCTGTGGTGCCTATGTAAATTTTTTATCCGTGTTAATGTTATTAGTTATGATAGCTTTGTATATTACATTATTGGTTAAACATTTATTGTCAAGTGGGCAATTTTCTTTGTTTCTGCAGTTATATTTGATGGTGTTATTTTGATGGATGTTATTGTTGTAATTGTTATTGGTATGTTGAGTATTTTTATTGTGCTTAATTATTATTTTCTCCATGTTATCTATGCAGCTGTAACTAATTTTGATTGTATTTTTATTGATAATTTATGATAATTTTCTGTTTTTTGTTTATCAATTATTTTGAAGAATATTTTAACTATTTTTGTTTTTATTATATTGTTGTAGGGTGGGGTGAGCCTAATTATTTTCTTTTTCTTTTGTTTGAATTGTTTTCATTTTTGTATTCTAGTTTGAATATCAACTGTTTCTTAGGGTTGATTCATATGTTTTTTGTTTTCATTGAATATTTTTAATTTGTTGATATTCTTTTATTCATGGATATGGGTATTTGTTTGAATATGTTAAGTGGGTGTTTGGAATTCTTGTTAATTTATATTGGGTTTTTGTTTGGTTTTCTTTATGATTGAATGTTATATCTAAGAAATTTACTAATGCAAATTGTAGGAAAACTTAGCAATCTTGGACCTTCATACTCACAAAAAAATGGAGTGTCAAAAGGATGACTTTTCTTTTGACACCACTATTATTATAACTACCTTCACTCCTTGGCAATGTTTATTGTTATAAAAAGAAATGATTAGAATTGTGATAAAACCTGTAATAAAGTATGAAAGTGAAGTTATACATTTTCATTGTTCATGAGAATTTACAACAAAAGAAATAAACACTATTATATTGTTTATTTTAAACACTGTTGTCTATTTTATTGGAATTGTTGGCAAAATATTGACTAATTGCCAATTAATTCAAACTTTAAAAAAACAGTAAATAATAAGGATTTGTTTATAGTTATTTCACATATTTGTATAATTTAGTAAATGTTTATAAATTTATGAATAAAAAATTGTTTTTATGTTTATTTATTTATAAATTGGTAAATAATACTGCATTACATTAAATTTAATACAAGTTAGAATGTTGCAAATATAAAAGTTTTCTTGTAAATAAACAATCTAATAGATAATATTTAGGGTTTAATAATGAACTGAAAAGAACAATTATTTACATTATTCGGACTGTTGTCCTCATCTTTATTGCCATATTCACAACAAAGATGAGGACAACAGTCCAAATAATGTAAATAATTACAATACCTCGTCTCAGTTATGAATCCTCAAGAACAGAAAAAAATGTATAAATTTACTTTCACCATATGTTTAGGTTTTATTACAATTCTAATCATTGCTTTTTAAAACAGTAAACATTGCTGAGGAGTGAAGGTAGTTAAAATAATAACAGTGTCAAGGGGGAAAACCATCTTTTTTTGTCAATATGTATTTGTGTGGGCATGAAAGTCCAAGATTGTCAAAAGGTCTTTGCAATTTTTGTGATCCTCATTTTTATCAATATCTGACAATGCTTTTTTTTTTTTTTTTTTTTTACTGATTGATTTTTTTTATGGCTTTTAAATCCATTTTTCTTTTTGGTATCAGTCAATTAATTAATCTTGCCATCGTTTATTTTAGTCAATGAAAAAAGTCACCTTAACCTTGGGGAGGGAGGGGGGGTAGAAAATTAACTCTAATCTTACAGACACACATATATACTAACAGGCACTTTATGTTCAGTTTTAAGAGATTGTCATGCCATTCTGTAAGTTGTCACAAATGTGTTCATCAATTATAGGCAATAAATGACATATGAAAATTAATATCTTGCTTTGTCTATAGAGATTGAATAAAACACATTTTTTACCAATCGTGTGTAATTCATGGTTTGCTAGTTTGTACAAGGCATTTATATTGTCAGTTGAAAAAATGTCTTAAAATATTTCTTTACTATATTTATGAGCAGAATTTTTTAAAACCTTTTATGCTGCGTTACTCTAAAAAAAGGGGGAAAAATAAAAATTTTATAAATATTTTCCAGACTTTCTGCCTCTGTTTATGTCAACAATTTACTTTTTTTGTGGTTTCCCTCTTTCATTATTTATAAAAAGAAAGTGACAATTATTTGTATTGTCATTCACTTTATTTATATATCTCTCACTCTCTTTTCTATTTCTTTCATTCTGAAGTACACCAAATATACACTGTGGTAAATTTAGTTGTATATACAAATAAATGCTTATGTTAACAAAAGCCTCCAGTATTTTTTTAAATCTTATGTTTCCTTCTTCAATCGATCTCTCACAAATTTTTATTAAGAACAATATAACCAGTATCAGCATTATCAAAAATATCTCCAAAACAAGTTTTATAAATTATATTAATTCTTTCCGGTTCATTATTTGCAGTCTAATATACAATTTGTGTTTTAAAGCAGAATAGTTTCAGGAGTTTTTTCAATACTAGAGAATTACATGTCGTACAGAGAACAGTTGTCATAGGCGTTCTCTTACCACTTTAAAAGTTTTGTTTTCAGACAGACATCTATTTTCTAAACTTCTTTTTGTCATTATGCTAAGTCCACTTGATTTTCCTCTTCTGGACATAGCTACATAGTGCTGACCATGACAGAAACATTTGAATAATTTTCTAATGCTTATATTAATAATAACTAGTTGTAACCTCTGAAAATTTCATGGTTTTCCTATTTAAATTTTCTGATGTATCTTAATTCTTAAGTTGATGATTAATCATGACATATTCTATAACAAAAACATATCCATAGAAATTCCACTATTGCATCATTAAATATTTGAGCTTAACAACTTTAACAAAATATTGCATAACAATCATAAATATGAATACTGGTCGTTATTTTAAGAAGTGGGTACAAATGAAAGGATTTGAAATCGACAACTTTTCCATTTCACTGAAACAGCTGTTAAACACTTCTATCTTCCTTTCTTTCTTCTATTTTCTCACTGAAATGAAGCAGTATCTTTTGCCCTCTTTCCATGCAATTGAAACAGAATAATCCATTATTTATGAGATATTGGAAGTATGTAATGATCTAGCAAACTAATGAAGGGGGAGACAAGAACAATTATAATAGGATAAATTAATTCAACAAATTATGCAGCACTTATTTCGATTAACCACATTACTTAGAACAATTACTTCACTACTTAAGTAAATGTAAAAGCACTCTTAGTCAACAATAATATAAGTGACAGCTGTTGGCTAATTATCCACTAACTATTGTTTACATCACATGGCAATAATTATAAGTAAAATGATACACTAAAATAAGTAAGCAAGTAATCATTTTAAGTTCTCAGAATATCAGTATTTTTCCACTTGTTTAAAAAATTTGGTACAGTTTTAAGAAAATGTAATTAAACAGATTATATTGATTTATTTAGATAATTCCATAAAAAACTTTCCAGCTCCATTCAACTAATTTGTAGTAATGTGAAATGTCAGACAACAATGGTTATTACAAATGCTGTAGGTTTTCTAATTTACAAGTGAATTTTTACAAGGCAAATATAAATTCTTTTTATACAAATATGAATTTAAAAAAAGCTTTGATAGAAACATTGCTTATAGATGACAATTTTAAAAATTTGAATTAAAAATAAATAACAGAAGAAATATTTACTAAAATAGGTTTTTAAAAGTTATGTAAATTAAATATTACAGCTAATGTTGTAAATACTAAGTGTGTTATCTATATGAAGAAAGGTTTGGAAAAACTTTTTGGAGGTTGGGGAAGTTCAAAAAATCTAAGCCCAAACACCAGGGGCCTCTTCTTTGGGAGTAGGCTGGGTCTATTGCCTGGTGTCCCCAAAAGAGGAAGTGCTGAGGGAACTTGGGTAATTTTTCTATGGTATTGGTGGTAAACCCACTCTAAACTCCAAACTTGTGTTACATTCAATAGTGATGTAGATGCACTGTAAAATACAACCTTCCTTGTTGTGTCGGTATAATACTAATGCCAGAGTGACAGTGTTTATATGGGTTGGGCAAAAAATAATTTTCTTCTTGGCCCATATGCATAAGTGTACATATGGCACTCCCCATGTTAAAACAACCTTGTTTCACATCCAGCCTTGGTGAATATATCTTGTCCTATGGATTTCAACTTGGTAGCAGTATCTCCCTCATTGCACCAAAGAGGGTTAGTGAAATACTGATACTAATGTGACAGTGGTTGCAGAGTGGGAGCAATTTTGGTCCTGGGCCCAGAGAATATGTGTACATGCATGGGCATCTCATATTAAAAACAACTATGTGTCATATACCACCATCATGAGAAGGTGAATAAATATTGAGCTGTTTTGTTCTGCTAATATAAGGTGGGGACACAGACAAAATTTAGCTTTATGTGAACTTATAAAAGATGACCATGCCATGAAAGTAGATACTACAGTAAATAAAATATGAGTAATTCAAACAAGAATATCTCAACTGAGCTTGTTTTTTTATATTTGGTTCTAATTAAAAATGGCAGCATTGTGTTTGATCTTTTTGTCAATGCCCATAATTACAACAGAGAGAATAACTGCAGTTGTTTTTACCAACATCCCTGACCTACTAACATTATATAAACAAAACCCTGACTTGCAATTACTGGCCCCTTGCTTCCATAGTCTTTAAACAAGTTCTCAAGATTGTTCTCAGTTTGCAATGACTAACAACAAATTGGGGACCAAGAGAGTTCAAATAGTAGTAAAACAAACAGTGAAAATTTGTATCAGATTGAAGAAATTGGGATCTCACACACTAATCCTCAACAGCTTTTCTACTTTCCAAAATACCAAGTCCTCTTTTGGGATTACCATTAACTTCCTAATTTAAATCTCTTTAATCTTTTTTTTTGCAGTCTGAAATACATACACACTTACAAATATATATCATCTGAATCTCACATACACAAACTAGAATTATGTTACACTTACATAAATAAAGCAATATTTACTTTTTTTCAGTTAGGCTTGGAATCTGTTCATTTCTTGGAGCTTTGAAAGGATGTGTCACCTTTCCTTAAATTTGGAATGCCATAAATTATACTAATGTTGTTTAACAAGTCAAATGCACATGAAGCCTGATTAATCAATGAAAATCCAACACAAAAATTTAAAAAAAACAGAATTTATTTTTCTCCATATCTCATTCTCTGATAAAGCTTTAATGAAACATGTTAGATTGATAAACATTTCTTGTTTGTTCTTTATCATTCTGATCTATATTTGATTCCAATTCAGTCAGAAATATCCTTTTGCATGCTGAGTTTATTAGATTGAATCATTCTATTTTTGTTTATCAACTTTATTCTTCAAAAAAAGGAAAACACAATTACATCTTATTCAATTATATATCCACCATTATTTGCAATGACATGTTTCCATTTATCAGGCAGCTCTTTGATACATTTTGAGTAAGATTCTACAGGTTTTCATGTGACAATATTTTGGAGAACATTTGAATCTGGTTTTAATTAGACAAAGTTTTCCCTGCTCAAAATATTTTGTAGCAATCACAATAATTTGGCAAGATCAGGTGATTATGGCAGTGTGGTAGAACAGGCCCAGTTCAAAAGTTTTTTGTGTTATTCTTGCTGTATGCAGCCAGGTGTTGTCATGGAGGAGAATAATATTTTTCATATTGATCAGTGTAGTGTGCTTCATGACCAAACTTTTATGGACATATTGCAGCTACTGGATGTATAAATATGCATTTAGTGTTTCATTATATTTTAAGAACTCTAAATGTATAATATACACAACAATCCCACCACATGCACAATATGCTTTCTCTATTTTCAGCTGACATGAAATGGAAAGAGTATATAGAATCAATTGCTAAGTCTGCACCCAAGAAAGTTGGTTCTAGACAACTTTTCTCACCATAATCTATCTTATATGTTTATAAGTCTATCATTTGCCCTTGCTTTGAATATTGCTGCCACATCTGGTCTAGTGCTCCTGCTATATATTTAGAGATTCTTGACAAAATCCAAAGAAGAATCTGCAATGTTATTGGTTCAGACCTGGCATCTTAGTTTCAGTCACTTTCCACTGGCATAATGTAGCTTTCCTGTGCCTTTTCTATAAAGACATTTGTGCTAATTGTTCTGATGAACTTTCCTCTATGGTACCTAAACTTAATTTAAGCGCAATACTAGATTGGTGGCCAGGTCTCATTATTTTACAGTTGAAATGGCTACATGTAACCATAAGTTCTATGTTAATAGATTCTTCTATCACACTTCTTGCTTGTGGGACTCTCTTTCAGCTTTTTGCTTCTTTGTCAACTTTGATCTTCAAAAATTT
>OZ038517.1:32006910-32086910 GCA_964036315.1 Acanthosepion esculentum | reverse complement strand
TCTGATTGTATCTTCATAATCTACATGATTAAAGAAACTTAGCAGTTTTTATTTCATCAAAATATCTCAAACCGTTTAATTTTGGCAGATTTATTTTTATTTTTACACATGTGCTCGACTTAGCCATTTTTTTGTCTATTATGAATTAGCACAAAATACCATATTTGGTCTCCTATATTTTAAAAAGCAATTAAGAACAACAGTTAAAATTATACTAGCTTGTTAGGTACATAACAAAGAAATTAATAATAAAATTACAGATAGTATCACTGCGTATTTCTTCAATAAATTCAGTCTGAATATGCAAATTTTATAAATCAAAACTTCTGCAACAACATGCAAACAACTCGTAACCTGAGGTTTGACATTTCATAAAACTGGAAATAAGACCCACATTCATCCCAAATTTCAAATATCATTATGACTATATCAGTAACATGCCTAACTTTTTGGGGAGTGATAGAATGGATATATTCTGGGTTATTCCACTTCAAAATTGAAAAAAATTGCTTTTTAACCTTTTGTCACAAGGTATTTGAAAGGCCGATTTTAGACTTGCTTGAATTGCGTCATAAAATGAATGCTTCTTACACTAGAAACACCAAATTTCATATCTAGCCATTTCTGGGGGTGCTCTTTCCATTTATCATGGTTCAAATGACCTAAAATCAACAGATTAGAAAGTATATGGAGCAGATGCTGAACAAGTACAGTCTTGACTCAACATGTACAATTTCTGGACTGTAGAGAGAAAGAAGATTAACACACGCCAAGCAATACCCACTAATGATTACTAATAATCCGTATGAAATAAATATTACTGAAGAAATAATAATAAATGAATATTAAATCATAAATTTGTATCTAGATAGCAATAAATCGTAACTAAAATTCATTCATTAGATAATTTAAAAAGTAAGAAAATTGTTTGAAGGGGTAACTTTAAACATAATGTTACTTGGTAACTGAAATGCTGATAATTATTGTGAGAATACTGCAAAAACATAAAAGACATTCTAGAATTGTTTTGTAGAATGTTTTTTTATCTCATTTTTTGAATATGAACATTTTTCGATCAATAAGTGCTACATGTTTTTTTTTGTGATTTGAATCTGAGCGTAAAGTAAGCAAATCGATTTTTGTTTCATATTTTTTATGACGAAAACAGTTTTTTAAATCCCATATAAATTTTACATATAGAAAATTAATATTTAAAACAAATTCTTACTAATTTCCTTGAAAATTTCGTCCATAGAAAACATGCTGGTCGATTCTTTTGTGTCCGTGTTGATGTTGTGTATTGAGTCTCGCATGGAGTTCAAATGATGGCCGAGCGAGTCGCACATGGTTACACATAATCGCACACATGCAAAATGGAGCTATCGTTTCATATTTGATTTTGATTTAGTTTCATAGATTATTAAATGAGCGTTTTAATGATATATGTTATGTGTTTTTATTCTTACAAGGAGCATTTGAATTTTACGATCAAATTTTTTCATTTGAATTGTTTACAAACTTCTTATTAAAATTAAAAAATATAAAATATATGAAAAGGAAGCTTAGAATGTTAACTTTCAAACTAATGTGTTACCAAAATTGTAATAAACCCTGCGGAGTGCGCATATTACAAAATTTGAGGAAGTCTAAACTGCCGTCAGTGAAAAAAATGGCCAAAATTTTGCGAAATCCCCAAAATGTCTATTTTCAAACTGTAATGTTCGTCGCACACTGTAGTACATATAAAAATAAATAAGATAGAAACAAAGTTCATGAAATAAGCTTTTATTTGGTATACATTATGTTTTTATGGAGATATTGAATGAAATAACACGGCGAGTTGAATATATGCATTTTTTAGTGTTTAGTTATGAATTTCATCAGCTGTAAGCTGAGTGTTGGGATACCTATATATATATATCCTTGCACATTTTTATATATATATATATATATATATATATATATATATATATATATATATATATGTAAGTGAACATAGAAGTCAACACTTAGTGGCAACAGTCTGTTTATATATACGGGTGAGGTTAGTTTATTTATATATTTGGATGTATTTAGATCAATTTATTTTAATTGTTAATATTTATTTGTTATACTGTATATTTTCTCTTTTTAGTTTTCGATTTTTAAGTAACGTAGTATATTATTTTTTTTTTATTTTTTATTCATATTTTTTTATCGTTATATAACAGCTATAGCTAATTTTTTTGTCTGATTTTTGGTTTGATTTTTATAGTCTAACTAATATTTTAGTCGTAATAGTTTGCTAATTTGTTTATTATTTACTTTATTTATTGATTTTGTTTCTTATTTTTTATTCTATTTCGTCTATTCTAACAGGTGTGATTTGGTAATTTGTTTGGATTAATTTATTTTGCTTATTTTATTGTCATTTTGTTTATTTTTTTATTTATTTTTTCCGTTTTCAATATTTAAGTAACGTAGTAAAAATTTGTTTTCATGTCTGCATTTTGAGATGAGCTTGGATCTTTTATTTAATAATTTATTTTGGTCTGGGAAGGTAATGATAGCTATTTTTTCCACCAAGCAAAGTTTGCAAGTTTTTGATGGGTTGTTGTAGGCTGATGATCTTTTCCTTATTTTCCAACATATTTATGGTGTGGTCTGCCAGATATACTTAGAAAGCATTGTGCTTTTTGCATATTTACTATTTATGAAAGATGTTTTGTGTACATAATTTCTTTGTTTCCAGGGTCCTTCAGTTATTCCTATGTATACTTTTTCTTCATTATCTGGTGATTTTATCGTGGCTTGGTATATTACGTTGTTTTATAAACAACTACCGTTTAAGGGACATTCATTCTTTATTCTGCAGTTGCATGTGGGTTTAATTTGTTCGTGTGTGTTCCAAATATATAAATAAACTAACAACCGATACCAATAAACTAGCTGTTAGAAAAAACAAAGATAATCAATCCAAATAAATACATGAAGTAATAAACAAATTAAAAACTGTTCCCAACAAAAAATAGTTAGAACAAACTACAACAATCAACTCCAAAATTGAACAAATAGCTATAATTATCTTCCCAAACAAAAACACAACTATTAAATAAGCTATATAAACATATTTTTACCACGTTAATAAAAACACCAATCAAAATAAAAATAAATAAATATATAAGATAAGAGATAAAAATTAAAAAAAACAAAACAAATAGAACAAGCAAAATAATTTTACCCAAATAAATAAATAAACGACTTCCAGTAAAATAACTGCCAAAATAGATTACCCACAATGCACCACTGACCCATATATATATAAATAGCCTAGAAAAAAATAACAGCACTCATGGCCTGATGATTACATCTAGCATGAAACAGACTGTTGCCTCTAAGTGTTGACTTCTATGTTCACTTTTATATTTACACATGCTCTATCTCTGATATTGAGCACTTTATTCCATAAATATAGCACATCTTAAGACTATATTTCTTCACATACATACATACATACATATATATATATATATATATATATATATATATATATATATGTACTTGTACATTTTTATATATATATATATATATATATGTCTTCTCCATCATGTTGTTAACGTAAGAATAACAATGGTGACATTCTATGCACCACATGTCTTTTCTGGAATTACCACAAATATTCTACTGAATAAATAGTCTAGAAGGCTAATTAATAATTACGTAAATTATTTATACTTGCATGAATCAATCAATTTAAAACAATATTTTCTACTGTACAAATAATTTTGTCTTTTCCTATTTTGCGTAATTTGCTTGTCAAATTTGTTGTATTTAACTTATCGTTCTGAAAATTAAGATTCATATTTCTTTTTTGTGCTTATTAATATATGAAAAATCTGGCATCATACAGGCATTAGATTCTGGGAAATGGATAAAAATATTCAAAATTGAAGAGTGTACAAATAATTTTGTCATTGACTGCAAGTTGTTAAATAAGGAGTGGTTGCATATATTTGTTAGTCATTTTACTTTCCACCCATTCATATTTGCAATAATAATAAATATGAAACCTCCAGTAAGGATTGAACTTGTTACTTTATTAATAACTAGCCTAGAAGCTGCCTTCAGACAGACTTTAGGCTCGCTCCTGTGGAAGGCTTTTGGGCAACTTCAGTGTCCTATGTATGTAAAACTTATAAGAATTTAGAAATAATATTATTATTTTATCTTTATTCACACCTTAATTCAGTATAATCTTTCTGTGTATATGCAACTGATCTCGGTAGACTGTTTGCACTTAAAAGACATTAGGAAATCTGAACCATGTAATATTTCAAATAGATCACAGTACATGTGCTAGAAAAAATATGACCAACATACCATTCCCTGCTTAAGTTTTAATTACAGTTTAATTAGGCAATATCAATTGTGACAAAAAACGAAATTAAAGTTAAACTTTTAATAAAGAATTGCTTTTTAAACCTTTCACTCTGTTCGATATTTAAATTTAACGTTAAATGAGTTACTTAATTTTTAATCACATGTATTAATCACATGTATTAATCACATGTAGTTACTTCCTGTTACTTCAGATTGTTTCTGATTCGCCAAGATCAAAAAATAGAAGACCAGACACTATGCTTTATTATAATAAAAAATTAACAGCAAGTAAATATCAGCCCATAAAAATGAAAAACCATTTATTTTATTTAAATATTTTTCAGGACAATTCTATGCATACCAAATAATAACAGATTGAACATTAAATTCAGCTAGAAACCGTTTCAGGCTATAAACTTATTGATCCACATAAGATACTTTCCTGATTTTGATCTTTAAGACCCAAACAATTCAGGGTTTTATTTTTAAAGAACCAAACTGCTAGACTTGTTACACATTTGATTATAGTGGTGAAGGCTTAGAATCAGGCACAGTTATTAAGATTTATTGATAGAGAGATATATTTGTTTTTACAGTTTGACATTTTTCAGGTTATTTAAAGCCAGAAAATAGTTTTAGATCTTAATAATTATTTGGAAATAATGATTAACTGATACACTTCCAACTAATTAACCCATAGCTGTGGGGAAGAGGTGATTTCATACCTTTCCCAAGGGTATTTTTGCATAATTGAATATAATGAATCTGACTGGAATTGGTTGTTCTTGTTTAGTGACATATCAACCTCGAGGGGGTACTTAATGCTGAAATCTAAATATTTTGTATGCAATTTCATTTTTATTTTTGGAGATAATAATGGTTTACTGATACAAATCTTACTAATTAACCCATAGCTGGGAGGGGAGAAGAGGTAGATTCATATGCACAAATACCCTTGGGAAAGGTAAGTGAATATAACGAACAAAACTGGAATTCAAACTCAGTGCTCAGTGTTCAAATCCAGAGCAGTTATCCATTACACCACTGATACATCCAAGCTTACATCATCCTCTATTCACAAGTGATCACCCATCTAGGTACTGACATTTCTTAAAGTTGCTTAACTTTAGTTATTGTATGAGTACTGGCCTTTCATTTTGAAGAAAATCTGGAGATACATGAATTTAAAGTTGTTTTTCTTATAAATTTGAACATTTAAATTATAATAAAATCTACAAATTTCACAAAAATAATGTTAAACTTTTTGGTATAAGTGTCTATCTGATTTAATTTCTTAGTACAGTGTAACTCGGATATAAGAGAGTTGTCGGGACCAGAGAAGAAGTATCTTGTATGCAGGTTTCTCTTATATCCGGGTTTGGTCTATTTTATATACATTAACATAGGCTCTAATTTGGGACCATATACAATCTCTTATATCCGAGTTTCTCTTATATCAGGGTCTCTTATATCCGGGTTACACTGTATATAAATGTGTTGCCTACTTGTGTATGCATGCAAAATAATTCATATCTCCTTCTCCATGTTATTGACTGATTGCTTTGATCAATGCTATCATTCCAATGTGCCTCTTTATTTGACCCTGGGGAAAGGCGGTGTGGTGGTGATAAATCCTTTCTCATTATATAGATGTGTTAAAAAGACTGTGTATGTGCTTATGTGAATGACTGTGTTTACATGCATTTTAGCACCTCTGACTGTGGGATATTATTATTATTTTTTTTTACTAAGTGTAGCTTAGTTGTGGCACAAGGCCAAATGTATGGAGCACCCAGTGAGAATCAAACCTACTACTCAGTTGTAACTGATATAGTGAGACAAACTTGCTAACCATTATACCACAATGAAGTGACCAAACGAAGAATGGAGATTTTCTAAGCCTAACTTAGATGTGGCAAAAGGCTGAAAGTATGGAGTACCCAGTGATGACTATCATGTGTGTCTGTATAAGTTTGTTTATAATGTGTGTGAGAATTTTTTTTTATTATAATTTTAACCTAAGCAAGGCAATAAAGCCACTAAGATACAATGGGTAATTGAGAGTGAAAGAAAATGAAATGTTAGTGAGAAGAAAGGACAATAAGAGAACAGGTTTCAGAAAGACAGGAGATGGTAATTAAGGGATGTAGTTTCTTTATTTTTAACAGTAACGTTCACCCTGTACAAGGCTCAGGGGCGACTCGAGATAGAGGGTTAGGTTGCTACTATATAAGTGCCATGGTGGGTCCTAGGCGTGAAGGTTAGACCTCGTAGAACCAAGGAATGTAATTCATCTGAGCACTTTCCATGGCTAGTCATATTTCATAAATTATGTGTGAACAGACACTTCAATCCAGATTGCCTTTTCCGAGATGCCTGCACGTTTTTTTCTGTCACTTTTATTTAAATGTCTGTTAACTTGGCTGTGCTTGAAACTCTATGACTGTGTCATTGGGTCATTATTCCTCACTGGGATTTTTATCAGGCACATTCTTTTGTTGAAAGGATGCAATACAGAACGGATGAAAGAGGGCTTTTATGAGATTCAGAAGAGTTTTTTGTTGTTAGAAGAAAAAGAATCTGTACTAATGTGACATCATGGATTTGAGTCATCCTCAAATCCCCACCCCACCGACACAACAGCTATCAACACTCTTCTTCCTTTACCCAGCTTCTTCTGTTGTGATTTGTTCTGGAGTACAATTCACAATATTCCTTTTTTTCCAGTGTGGGGAAGGAGGCATTTTATCAATGGGTTCTGACCTTGTAGTAGCGACAGATGGGGCTCAAGCATTTGAACAGACCCCCTATCAAATGAAATAACATTTGAGACAATCATTTCAATAAAGCTTAACAAAAATATTTTCTACAGAGTTCAATGGGTAAATTGTTGCCATTTTATATTTTTAATTTTTCACATGCATATTGTTTTTGATTTTGTTGACTGCACAGTATAGTAGGGTCAGTTGGGCACCATCTGTAAGAAATTGCACTCTGCCAGAAATTTGGAAATGGCATGCTGTTTTTCTAGGCATTTGTACTGGAAGCTCCAATACAAACATTTCAGAGTGTTTAGGTGTCAATCTGAGGACAGTGCAGAGTATTCAAAAAGAGTTGGATGAGTCTAATGGTGATTATGAAGGTGTTTGGAGTGATCACTAGTGATGGTGATGTTATGCCTCCATTCATCTTTCCACAGGGCCTCAGTCTCAACACTGAGACCTACATCAAGTGCCTTAAGAAGGTAATGCTACCCTAGGTCAAGATGATGGCTGCTGGAAGACCCTATGTCTGGCAACAGGACTCTCTATGCTACAAGCAGGAGATCCCAGTCCTGGCTGTTAGACAATTTCTATGACCACATTACCCCTTACATCTGGCCACCTAACTCCCCAAACTGCAACCCTCTTGATTATTATGTGTGGGGCACAGTTGAGCGAGAGGCTAGCAACACTCCTTGTAACACCAAAGATGAACTGAAGGCAAGAATTATGATAGCATTCATCAACTTAAACACGAAAAACATCCAAGAGAGTTGCAGGAGATTCCGAAGTCATCTGGTGGCTGCGGTTGAAGCCAATGGTGATTTTTAGTGAATAAATTTACTCTTTAGTATTTCAAGATATTTTAGTGTAATTTTAGTAAATATATCTGTTAAAATGAGATGTCAGCATTATTTTCATTTTTGCATAATTTATCCATTGAACACTGTATATATGGTATTTTAAAATTCTTCCTACAGCCCACGAAAAAAAAAAAAATTAAATACTTATTTTTTTAAAACTATTCTACTAATGTAAAAATGAATGAGTAGATTTGAAACTTTCTGTGATATAGATGAAGCTAAAGTGTCCATTTAAGTAAGTGTGAAAAAAAAAACCCTGCTACTCTGACCAATGCTAAAATCTGAAAATCTATCAATGAGTTGTTTGTCTTGCTTTTCAGCCAATCTATTCTATGTTTGCCTTCTTTAAAAATGAAAATGGACATTATCATTCCAAGATTTTTTAAAAACTATTACCTTTAAAAAAATAAAGCAACAATAATAAGATTAAAATAATAATAATAATAATGAAGAGTCTGTATAAAAAGATGGAATAAAACATTAATTTTTTTAATCATTTCACCCCAAGCAAGTCAATGAAACCACTAGGACACAAGGGGTTACGAAGTGTTAGGGAATATGAGAAAAACTATTATTAAAGAGAGAGGACAATAAAAGAATAAGAATTAAGGCAAAAGATAACAATTGACATTGCATTTAAATTTTTGAAGATCAAAGTTGACAAGGAAGCAAGAAACTGAAACAGAGTTCCGCAAGAAACTGAAACAGAGTTCCACAAGTAAGAAGTGTGATAGAAGAAACTATTAACATAGAACTTATGGTTACTGTTGGGGCGCACCCACCTTCACAACCACAATAGACTGATCCTATTATTATAAATAGAACAGTAGTTCTAGAGACTGGGAGTAGTGTAGCAGTGTAGTGCAGTGCAGAGTGAGACTTCTGTAGTGATCAGTTACACTTCCGTTTCTCGACCGGAAGATACCGTTGGACTTTATTACTATTACTTATTGCTACTACTAACCTACGTTCGTTCTACTACTAATCTCTCTGATGTAAATACCTCTCTGAATATACCAGTATTTTTCTCTACGACTGTGTTTGTTCGTTATTACCATATACTCACGTGGAAACACTCAACATCTCAACAGTGGCGGCGAAGGATGTTTTATTGATCTCAACAGTTACATCTAGCATTTCAACTGTAAAATAATGAAACCTTGCCACCAATCTAGTATTGCATTTAAATTCATAAAGTTTATGTACCATAGGGAAAAGTTCATCAGAACAATTAGCACAAATATCTTTATAGAAAAGGCACAAGAAAGCTACATTACGCCAGTGGAAAGTGACTGAAACCAAGATGCCAGGTTAGAACCAATAACATTGCAAATTCTTCTTTGGATTTTGTCAAGAATCTCTAAATATATAGCAGGAGCACCAGATCAGATGTGGCAGCAATATTCAAATCAAGGACAAATGATAGACTTATAAACATATAAGATAGATTATGGTGAGAAAAGTTGTCTAGAACCAACTTTCTTAGATGTAGACTTAGCAAGTGATTCAATATTCAAAATGATAATGAACATTCTCCTTCCAAGATTTTTTTAAACTCATTACCTTTAAGAAGATAAAACAACAATAATAAGATAGAATAAAGCTAAAATTAAAATAATAGTAATAATGAAGAGTCAGAGTAAAAAGTAACAATAAAATGGAGTAAAACTAGTAATTTCACCCCACGTAAGGCAATAAAGCCACTAGTACGCAATGGGTTACTGAGTGTTAGAGGATATAAGAAAGACTACTATTAAAGAGAGAGGACAATAAAAGAATAAGAATTAAAGCGGCAGAAGATAACGATTTTCATTGATCTTGAAAAATTTAAATGCAAAGTTGACTGAGAAGCAAAAAGTCGGAAGAGAGTTCCATAAGTGAGAAGTGTGATAGAAGAAACTGTTAGCATAGAACTTACGGTTTACATGTAGCCATTTCCACTGTAAAGTAAGGAGACCTTGCCACCAATAGTGAAAAAAAAGTAGTAATAATGAAGAGTGTATAGACTTAGAGTTTTGGGATAAAAAGCAACAATAATAAGATGGAATAAAACTAGAAATATAATAATAGTAATAATAATTGTATTGAACTAGGGTATTATGATAAAAAACAAGATGAAGTGAATAATAAAGACTATCAGCCAATAATGTTGTAATAAAATGCAATAACAATATAGTGTGTATTGAACCAGAGAGTTGGGTTAAAAAAAAAAAAATAATATGGAATACAAAATAGGAATAAAATAATAGTATTAATATACTGTATAATTCCATAAAGGAGGCATAGTGGAGTAATGGATAGCAGCTTGGATTGAGGAATTGGAGAGCCAAGTTTGAATTCCAGTCGAATCCATCACATTCATTTACATGCTAACACCCTTGGGAAAGGTATGAATCCTCTTCTTCTCTCCACAGCTATGGGTAAATAGCAGGACAGACCAGGTTCTATAGCCTTGGATGGCAACTGGTCTACCACAGAAAGAAATGGCAAACTACTGCCGGGGGGGGATCTGCTTTGTCAGTCATGTATCAAAAGATACATGATCACCTAAGCATGTATCACGCATGGCACACAACTGACTGACTGTTCATTCCATAATGTTGGTAGAAAACAGTAATAAGATGAAGTGAAACTAGTGAGAATTTTAGTATAAATAGGTTATGTTTTGTGTCAAGTTTTCATTAGGTTAAGTCAATCAAAATGATGTAATATGGTTATTAGTCATTTTCATGAGGAAAGAGAAATAAACAACTTTTTTCTTTTACTTTTTCATAGATAAAAATCTGTAAAAAGAGGATTGGTTTAAAAAAAAATCTAGTTCAGATTTTATTAGTGTTACAGCATGGATTTAATCACAGCCTCAAGTTAATGAGATTCAAAAGAATAAAA
Source organism: Acanthosepion esculentum (assembly GCA_964036315.1). Lineage (NCBI taxonomy): Eukaryota > Metazoa > Mollusca > Cephalopoda > Sepiida > Sepiidae > Acanthosepion > Acanthosepion esculentum. The sequence goes on along the minus strand of OZ038517.1, from coordinate 32,076,037 downwards.
AAAATATTATAAACAGCCAATTGTTTAGAGATAAGTAATTAAGTTTTCCAGATTCTGGCACAAAGCTACAAGTGCACAGTACTGTGAGAATCAAACTCAATAACTTGGACAACCCTGATAACTATTACACTATTAAGACATTACTTATCTTAATTAAATAACAAACACAATAACAGTCTGTGCAATTGCATATTAAATATCAAGTTGCCACAAAAAATGGTATTAACCAGCCAATGTTGAAACTTTCAGGATAGACTTATAATTAGATGAGCAATATTCTATGTAAATTTCAGCTTAACCTTTAACATACTGGAAACGATTTTGCTTGCAAAGCAAAACTTTTATCCTGCCACTGAAAGTGACTCAAATAAATGAATAATAGCTTGTTTGAATTTGGTAGTTGTGTTGTCATATCCTTCTATGGCAACAGAAAATGACCATGACTGAAATTAAGTAGAGAGCCTTGAAAAACAAAGAAAAGGTAAGTAGTGAATAATTCAGTGTTAAAGGTGAAAATATCTCCTTCAACAGCTGTCTATATTTCTGAGTCGAGGTATTGTCACTATTTACACTGTTGTTCTCATCTTTATTATCACATTCACAATGTTTCAGCCATTGTACCAAATTATTTATTAAAGGTCTAGTTTGAAATTCCAATAAATATCACTTGAAGAAGCCTAGAGCATACAATGCCCGAAACGTGAATGTCACAATAAAGATGAAGACAATAATGTAAATATCTATCCTTATTTTTTTAAAAATACTGCTAACTTATATGAGCATTATATTGTGTGAGTTTCAGATCATAATCTTTTTTTATGTGCCATGTCCCCTTGGGATGCAGGTGATCATGGCTCTCCACAACTTCCTCTCCTTTGTAGCTCTTAGTAAATTTTGTTTGTTATTTCTCCTAAACCCTGTTTTGCCATCCATTTACTCAAGCTCACTAAGTATGTTAGGCATTGTTTGCCTTCAATGTTCTGTGAGTATCAAATTTTCCAAGTCCTCTTTCCTCATTACATTCCCTAGAAATACTTAACATCTTGAAGAGACAGTTGAGATAAGTGTCTTTTTGTTTCCATTTTCTATAAGACTTTGTTCTGGCTTGCATGTTTGGTCCATGATATTCTCAGCATTCTTCTACAGAACCACATTTCTGTTGCTTCAAATCACTTCTTCATCTTTTAAGAAATCGTCCAGCACTCACTGCCATACAGGAGCACAGGTATCATGTAACAGTTCAGTACTCTCTTCCTTGTTTCTAGCAAAGTTTTTTCTATTTCTTAATACTCTGCTTAGCTTTTGGAATGCATCTTTGGTTATCCCAATGTGCCTTCAGATTTCACTGTCACACTTTCTAACGTCTGTTAAAACACTTCCCAGATAGAATATCTTTCCTTATTCAGAAATATTGATAACTTGTTTAGGGGATGTTACAATGTATGCAAAAAAACAACAAAAACTTTTATAGTATTTACATTAGTCGGACTATTGTCCTCATCTTTGTCACCATATTTGTCACAACGTTTCGGCCGTTGTACGCTCCGGCCTTCTTCAGGTGGTTGGAATTTCGAACCGAACCCTTTATTTCGATCACTGGGGTAGATTGTTCTAGTTCCACGAACCATGTTTGATGGATGTCAGTTATCAGTTATCTCCTGGTAATTTTCCCTCTGAAAGTTCTCCACTGCCTGAACCGGGTATTGAACTCACACTCTTTGGGTCTGTCACTGGATCTAACCAACGCCTTTATCCACTGTACCATGTGACAAATATGGCGACAAAGATGAGGACAATAGTCCGACTAATGTAAATACTGTACATAATACCTCATCTCAGAAATATAGACAGACCCAAAAACTTTTATTTATAAAAAAATCAAAAATATTATGTCATAGAAATATGCCTGAATAAATTATTTTTAATTTTAATATCAGCTCATTGGCATTCTAGAATTTTCATTAGCCTTTCACTCAATGATTTTATTAATTTTTCATCTGAGAGACCACTCTGCCTTCCATCAGCATTGCTGATGCTATCCCCCAGGAAAGTGACTCATTGCACTTTCTCAGACTAATGTTCTCAGCTGACATGAAGTGGAAAGACTATATTGAATCCATTGCTAGGTCAGCTGCTAAGAAAGTTGGTTCACAATGTCGGGCAAGACAATTTTTCTCTCCAGAATCTTCCATATCTATAAGTCTACCATTTGTTCAAACTTAGAATATTGCTGGCACATATGTTCCAGTGCGCCTGCTATTTACCTTGAGCTCCTTGATAAAATCCAAAAGAATCTGCAATATTATTGGTCCTGATCTGGCAGCTCATCTTCAGTCACTTTCCCACCACCATAAGGTTGCCTCCTTGTGTCTTTTCTATAAATATTTTCAAGGCAGTTTTTCAGATGAGCTCTTCACTATGGTACCTAGACTTTTTTAATTTAAGTGCTGTACTAGACTGGCATCAAGATCTCATCAATCTACAGTTGAGCTGGCTAGATATAGCTGTAAATTATATGCTAACAGTTTCTTTTCTCACACTTCTTGCTTGTGGAAGTCCCTTCCAGCTCCATGCTTTCCAGCCAACTTTCATCTGCAAAAATTCAAATGCAATGTCAATCACTATCTACTGTCATCCTGATTACTTTTTCCTCTTCCTGCTCATTATTAATATTTCTGTTCCTAATTCTTCCACACCCTGTAACCCTTGTGTCATAGTGGTTTTACTACTTTGCATGGGTTGATACTGGTTTTTAAAAACAAACAAACTTAGTTCTGGGTATAACAATAAACTACATTTGGCAGCAAGTCCTCTGATCAGGAGATTGGAAGTTTTGAGGAGCATGGAACCACCTCTTAATTGCTGATGTCTGCATTGGCAGGCCACTTTGATGCAGTTTCAGTCCTGGGTATCACAGTAAACTACATCCAGCAATGAGGTCTCTGATCGGGAGATTGGAGGTTTTAAGGAGCATGGAACCAGCATATGAAGGTGGAGTACCCAATAATGATTAAACTCATATTAATAATAGTCTGAAAGACCCGCTTACCAACATTGCTCTATGGTGAGACTCCTATATAACTTCAATGAGGTGATTTGATAATTTTTGCTTGAATTTCTTGGATAAAGAGTCATTATTTACACAGGCCTCAGGATTTTGAAGAACTGCCTAAAAATTGAAGGTTGCTCAACTTTTTCAAAATTCAGTTCAGGCCATGGGGACTTCCCCTTCCTGAAGGGTTTTATCATATATTCAATAATAATTATGAAATTATCCCTGTTAAAACAGGATCTCACTCAATAAAATGAATGACAGCACTTCACGAAAAAATGTTCAGAGGAGAAATTTCAATAAACTTAAACTCAAGGTTAAATCCATTTTGGCAGGAAGGGAGACAAACCTGCTTCTGCTACTGCTTAGAATACATCCATTAAGCTGGGGAGTAGGAGTCTAATATCTTCAGAAATTTGTTAGCAAGGGATGGTGAGGTCAATCCCTGGTAGGACCACAAGAGTCAGCATAGTTAACAATCCAATTGCTGTATGAAGTTTTCTTAAAATTTTTGACATTTTTATCTAATCTACCTGGTTGGCAGGTTTTAAATATTAGGTAACCTCTTCTATACAAAAATTGGCTGTCCTGGGCATGACAATAAACTACATCCACATCCTGGGTAAGACGATAAACTACGTCCAACAGCAAGGCCTCTGATCAGGAGGTTTTGAGGAGCATGAAACCACCTCTTAATTTCTGGTTTCCCAGGTCCATCCTGACTCGGGGCGGTAGCACCTGTTAGGGTCCCAGCTATGGGTAAATAGTTAACCCTGAAACTGAGGTAAAAAGCATTATGAAAGTGGAAAAAATAGGTTTTAATACCAGAAATATTTGTTAAAAATTATTACCAGAAATAAATTTTTGAAGAAAAAAACTATTACCAGCAATACATTTTTGAAAAAAAAATATTACCAGCAATACATTTTTTTAAACAATATTACCAGCTATACATTTTGAGGAAAAAATATTACCAGAAATGGATTTTTGACAAAACAAATATTACCAGGAAAAAAAAGTTATCGGCATTAAATGACCCATTGAGGTTGATATGCCATAAAACAAATCAAAGCAAACCAAACCAAACAAAACTTGTATGACATGCACTAATGATTTAGTTTCAACAGTCGAAGGCATCCGAATATATCACAAGATAATGGTAGCACCCTGTTTGTTCATAAATTAAGTCCTTTTGTGAGCAGTGAAGTGCCTTAATAGTCTGATCTTTGCAAGGCAGTCTCTTCTGCAGGTGTGGCAGATAAAGATGGAATGTGGAATAAAGTTTTGAGATAGTCTTGCAAGCATTGTTTACTTTTTGAAGGTCGTCAGACAGAGCGTTGTGCATATTCGCCTATCATCCAGTTCAGACTCCTTCCCGTTTTTTTTAACAGGAGTAGAAGTCTGTCCCTGTTTAGGATTGGGTTTCCGATTCCTTCTATAATCTTTTCATTCTCTTTCACTCCCTGTAGTCTTAGTGGCATTGTCGCCAGCTTGATCTGGATTCTTCATTCTTTTCCTGTTTGTTTGGTGAATGGTTATCGATCTGCTTATTTATTAAACTAAGCAGCTATAAGCTTTAGTTACCCACTGAAGCAAGCAGACTGTTGCGGATCAACAGCCTACAATCCGTGGGCTGCCTGGTTTGAGGCAGTGGGTAGTTGATCAATGGGATACAGTGATCTCTCCTACCATCAAAAAACAACTTATGGTGTCCGACTCTGTGCCATTAATAATAATACTGATATTTTTGGTTACTATTTTGCAGACTAGTATCCAAAAGTGTCGATATTATTTTTTCTTTTTTTTATAGAAAAATCCTTATTTGGAATTCTGAAGCTGAATGATTGAAGAAAAAAAAAATTAATTATTTTTTTATTTTACAGATGGCACAAGCCCTGTTCACAAAGCTTGCCATGATGGAAACCACATTGCCTTAGAACATTTGATAAAGCATGGAGGGGATGTATATGCACAGGACACCCAGTTGCGAGCACCTATTCACTGGGCAGTTACCACCCCAGGATTGGAATGTTTACAAGTAAGTATTACATATCACATTATATAGTTGAAATTACAGACCTGTGCATGTAGAATAGTGGCAAAAAGTGGGATTGGTGTGTTGATTTCAAATTCCAGCTGATGCTGTTGCATTTACTTTCACACAAATATCCTAATAAAAATATGATTCCATCTCCCTCCCCTCCCAGTTTGTATTTAATAGCAGAGCAGACTGGGATCTCTTGTTTTGATTGGTAACTCATCTAATAGAAAAAAGGACAACTCTGAATTTGAAACTGGTTGAGCAGGTGGGGAGGTGCTAGTGACTCCACTCATTAAAACCTGCTCATAGAAATATGCAGAAGAAATCCACTTACAACCAAAAAGGCTGAGAGCGTGTGCCTACCAATGTCATTGGCTTCATGATACAAATAAAAATCAAGGCAGACACAGTTGATGGAATCACCCAGATGTGCTACCTACAGATTAGTGTACCTACATTCAAACTCATATAAAGTCAGTGGCATTGAATAAGAGGGGAGGAAGCTGCTGAAGTGGAAGAGTGGATTTGCGGCTATTTGAACTTATGGCTCTGTGTATTTGAGACAATTTGCCAAAAGAAAGCACAGCAGTAACATCTCGTGGGGTGAGGCCGTGACCCTATACTTCAATCCTCAAAGTTATGATATGGTCATAGTATTGTGCCAAACTAAATTATCTCAAGTGACTAGCCACAGAAAAATGATTAGCAGGTTAATTTCACAAATCATTATGCCTTAAATTTAAAGCAGCGGTTCCCAAGCACCGTGCCGCGGCACACTAATGTGCCGCAGAATGATTACTGGTGTGCCGCGAAGAGATAATACCTAGAAGCCATTTAATTTCATTTTGCTTAATAAAGACATTCAATTTCTTAATCATGATGACACCACTCAATTCAAAATTGCCGAATTTCAAGATTTATCAGTCATCAACCTTTTCAATTTTGAGTTATGTGAAGAGGAAGAATTAGCAAGCCTTTCCAGTGATCGTGGTCTCAAATTGAAGTACACACAACTGCCATTGGACGCCTTTTGGATTTCTGTTATGGAAGAGTATCCAACTCTAAGTAAAAAAGCCATGAAAATCTTACTGCAATTCTCAACTTCGTACCTATGTGAACTGAGATTTTCTAACCTAAACAACATTAAAAATAAAAAACGTGAAAGACTTAAAAAATATTGAAGAAGAGTTAAGAGTGTGTCTCTCTCACATTTGCCCAAATATTACAGCAGTAGTCAAGAAGCACCAGGCACAACTGTCCCACTGACATTCACCATTATCATTTTATACCCGATATTGAATACAGGATATGTTGATTTATGGGAATAAAAATTCTTCTTATATAATATTCTTTGTTTTTTATTATTTTATTGCAAAAAGGCTTTATGAGTGGAAAATATTTATTTTTTGTGATAGGTGTGCCGCGAAAATTTAAAGAACTCAATAGTGTGCCGCCATGTAAAAAAGGTTGGGAACCACTGCCTTAAAGTAATGGTTAATAAGTTTGCTTCCTCTAGAGTCCCCCCTAATTACAGCTTTGTCATTTTCTTTTAAGTGCTTTGTCCCTTCAAGATGTCTATCCATAACTTCCCTATCCTTTGTAGCTGTTAATAATGTTTGTCTTTTTTGCTATCTCTCCTAACTCCTTTTCTGTCAACCATTTACACAAGCTCGTTCTTTTGCTTCTTTCTCTATGTGCCATGTCCCTTCAGGATGTGGATGATCCTGGCTCTCCACAACATCCTCCTCTTTGTAGCTCTTAATAATGTTTGTATTTTCACTATCTGTCCTAATCCCTGTTCTGTCAACCATCTCCACAAGTTCGTTTTTCTTCTTCCTCTATGTGCCACCTTTGAGGACATGGGCGATCATGGCTCTCCACAACTCCCCATCCTTTGTTGCTCTTAATAATATTTGTCTTTTTTGCTATCTCTCCTAACTCCTTTTCTGTCAACCATTTACACAAGCTCATTCTTTTGCTTCTTTCTTTATGTGCCGTGTCTCTTCAGGACGTGGGCGATCATGGCTCTCCACAACTCCCTATCCTTTGTAGCTCTTAATAATGTTTGTCTTCACATCACTCCAAGTGTCTATTCTGTCATCCAGTGGTGGTGAGAGTGGAGACAGCCAGCATGAATGTGCTGGGCCTCAAAACTCAAGGAGCTTCAAGAAAATACCTTTAGGGGTTTAGAAGGAGTTTCTTTACAAAAAGTATAGAGCAAAATTACAAATTGGTATTTTATTGAAAAAAATATGAAAATTAAAACCAGTTCCAAAGCAGCTTAAAAGTGTCTCAAAATAATCTGAGTGCTGAACTTTGGAAATTCTTTCCCTGGTACTACTGCCATCCAATTACAGAGGTTTGTTAGGTAGGTTACTATTTCCCTTTGCCCCTCAGTATATCCTATGAGTATCACATTCTCTAAGCCCTTTTTCCTCATTATGTGCCCTAGAAATTTTAACTGTCTCTTTGTGAATTTAAGTATAAGTTTCCTTTTCATTCATATTTCCCTTAAAACTTACTTACTTGCTCACATATTCAGTTCATGGTATTCTCAGCATCCTTCTGTAGAACCACATTTCTATTACGTCATCTCCTCTTCATCTGAGAAAATTTTACAGTATTTACTGCCATATCAGAGGATTGATATTACATAGCAGTTGAGCACTTGTTTTCTTTGTTGCTAATGAAATTTTCCTGTTTCTCAATATTTTATTTAGCTTTTTTAAGGCATCTTTCACTATCCCAATATGCTTTTGGGTTTGGTTGATGATCTCATAACTATCATTTTGCTTTTTGTTCCTTCTCTTAGAGTCTTCTTAGGAACAAAGCTGATGTGAGTGCTCGGGACAAAGATGGACTGACTCCTTGTATGTGGGCCTGCAGAGTTGACCACAAAAAACATTTCGAATTGTTGTACAAATCAGGCAAACTCTTGTTCAGCAGCAAAGAGTATGAAACAGATGACAATGGTCGAACCTGGCAGCACTGGGCAGTACGCAGAACAGAGCCTCTTGAATGTTTGCAGGTAAGATTATATACTGCCTTTCAGTGACTTGATATTCAGTAGAGAACACATATACATACAAACTTAGGGAACAGTAAAGTTGTTTGTCTTATTTATTAAAAATTTAGAAGATTATGTCAACCCATTCCTCCAGGTGTAGAGGTCCTGTTTACCTACTTTAAAAATCAGTATCATGGATTTTTTTTCTAAACCCAATAAGGCAATTTCCAAGGAAGAAACTTCTAAGACATCTGCAAACTCAATTAAAGAAAACACCATCCATATATATATATATATATATATATTTGTACACATACACATTTTTAATTTATTGTATTTCCAACTAATGAATAAACATACTTTTCATATGTATACAGTTGCAAATTTGAAAATCTTGAACTTCCTCTTGAGTGGATCTTCCAACAAGATAATAATCCTAAGCACATTGCAAAATTTGTGAAGAAATGATTTGCTAAAAATAATGTAAATATCCTGAAATGGCTGAGTCAGTCTACAGATCTAAATCCAATCAAGAAACTATGGTGTTATTTGAAAATTTAAATCCAATCAAGAGCTCCAACAAACATCCCAACAAACAGACCATATGTGAAGAAGAACGGAACAAAATACCAACTGAAATTTGAAAATCAGTAATTGAGAACTACAAGAAGACGTTGGTTACTGTAGAAGTGAATAATGGCTATTCTACAAAGTATTAAATGAAGATTATGTATTCTTTTTTGCATTGTACGAATACTTTCTTCACCCATTAAAATGGATAAATGGGATTTATTTATATTAAATTAATTTTTTTTAATTTTCTATGCATATTTAGTTATTATGCATCTGTGTACGGTTAATTATATGAAAAGTATGTTTATTCATTAGTTGGAAATACAATAAATTAAACATTTGTATGTGTACAAATGTTTGTTCCTCCTCCACACTGTGTGTGTATGTGCATATATATATATATATATATATATATATATATATATATATATATATATATGATATTAATTATACAATGTTCCCTTTTTGAAAGTTGCACCTTGTCTTCATTTTTCTCTCTCATATATATATATATGATATTAATTATACAATGTTCCCTTTTTGAAAGTTGCACCTTGTCTTCATTTTTCTCTCTCATATATATATATATATATATATGATATTAATTATACAATGTTCCCTTTTTGAAAGTTGCACCTTGTCTTCATTTTTCTCTCTCTCTCATATATATATATATATATATATATATGAGAGAGAGAAAGAACAATGAGACTTCTCCTATGGCTCAATAATATCACTGCAAAACAAATATTACAGACATGAGGGTGTGGAGACCAAAATGAAGACAAGGTGCAACTTTCAAAAAGGGAACATTGTATAATTAATATCATTTTAACTAATTAAAATGAATATAAACTACAAAAGATGGGCTAAATATTTAAGAGGCATTTAAAAGAAATGAAAAAGCAAATCTACTGGAATGTATAGAAATTTACAGTTATCCAAACTTTCAAAAATAATTTTTATAGATATCGTTTTAAATTATATAGTAATCTTTTTGTTTTAGTTATGATTATCTTAAATCCTGACAATACTTTTTCCTGATTTAAAATGTTTTTCTATAGTAAAAATTATTAGCAATGATGATGTGGACAAGTAAATCAGCAAACAAAGTTCAAATTCTGGTTTAGTCTGTTGTATACCTTTTCTTTATTATCAGTGAATTGCCGTAATATCTTGAGAAAGACAGTGAAATGCCTTCTTTTTGCTTTCTCCACAGTTTACAATTCAAAGTAGTCCTTTTATTAAATTGGTTACCACACAAAGTTAGAGGTCCCAGTCTACCCTTGTAATGAAATAGGTTGTGCTATTACTAATAAGAAGATGAGACTCTTGGATGGTCTATAGTGCAAGCCTCATCACTCTAGATCTGATACATGGACCTTACATATTGTCTGCAATGTGTGAGTGACTGTCCCAAGATTTCTGCGATGGTTGTTTATATAACTGCATGTATTACAAAATCTCCCCATACCTGCAAACTGGATTGCAGGTGTGAGGTTATGTGCTTCCCCTTCTTGGCAGCCAAGTCTGATTCCAAGTCAAACCTTGGGGCACCTGACTTCCTTGATGTCTAGTGTAAATTGCATTCAGTGTCTATTCTGGCATCATCTACACTGGGTTACTTAGCCTAAGCCTGGGAGGAGGAGAAGAGATAAATTCATGTTTTGTCAAAGGTATTAGTGTGAAAATGAAATCAACTGACTAGGCCAGAATTTGAACTCGGCTTGCTGATTTCATTTTCTACACTGATAACTGTTACATGACCCACGCATGTTTACTAGGCCCAGATAGTTTCATTTTTCCACTTCCATTTAGAATTTGTTTTGTAACTAATGATATAATCAGAAAGATCTTATTAAAGATACAAAATTTAATCAATGCTATAAAAAAAACATTAAGAAGAACAAGAGCAAACTTGTAAAAAACAAAAAAAACAAAAAACAAAAAAAACTAAAGCTACTATAAATACGGTAAATGGTACTACAAAAAAAATCAGTGTCATATTATGGACACCCATATAAAAAGGTAGTTTTATCTCAATCTCAAGTGTTTCTGTTTGATAGACCAGTGGATGGTTCCTTTTGAAGTTTGGTCTTCTAAGCAGCATCCACTTTAACTGAAGGGGAGTGGGAAGTAAAGTGATTTTCAGAGATCAAGTGGCAACAAAACCAGAAATAAATTATATCCAGGTGCTGATCTATTAGTAATCATGCTTGGGATCAGGGGAGGGTTCTACTGCTCTTGGTGGTAGATGTATGTGTCTGTCAAGTGGTTCTGAAGCTTCCATTTCATATTACCAGCCACTAAGTTGGGGTGAGTAAATGGGTGAGGAATTAGTAGGGGGAAAAGCTGACATAACAGAAGTTGTCTTAAGTATCACCTAGTTACCTATATGAGCAATCAGGTGAAGCCCTGAATAAAACATCTACATATAACATGGAAAACAAGGTTTGCATTCATATTTCTCGATGTGGTGTTTGTCTTAGTGTTACCTTGTGAGCATGAAGCACGCTGTCAGTGCACACTAACAAGATTGAGAATTGGAATGCAACATGGGCTGCTTATTAGCTGATTGGTGGAAAGCTTTGGTGAGGGTTGTGTTGTGTGTTTACACACACAATCTACTGACAGTTTTTTTCCCTCTCTCTTATCAGAACACAATCAAGGAATGAAGATAAAAACTGACTTAAAAAATAAAAAAAGAGTGGAGAAAAAAGGTCAAAGTGCACAATATTTTAATTCTTCTATCAAGATTCAATGAGAGAAGAATGAAAACTAGTCAGCTGATTATGTCAAATTTTTTTTTGTATTGCAATTTATTTTGGCTGTAATTTCTTTTTTGATTTTCTCATATCCTTTTTAATATGTCTAGGCTTTTAGCATCGTTTAAAGATGTAATCATAGGCTTATGGCTCTATCACAATGCTTAACTTTGGTTATCTGTTTCAATGCCAACCCTGGTCAGTACCAAGATAGGTAATTGCTTGGGAATATCAGGTGTTATAAACTTGAATGTGCAGGTGTTGTAATAAGAAACTGGAGAGCCGAGTTTGAATTCTAATTGGGTTTCTTACATTCACTTACACACAAATACTTTTAGGTGATCATGAATCAAAAAGAGACATGGTCACCAAAATGTGTCACATCCACCACTACCAACACTTAATGACCCATTCCTTTCCAAAAACAGAATCTAGAAAAGCTCTATGTCCCACAAAGGACCTTTACAGGTCGAGAAGAAAGATGTAAATCATAAGAGTAAATCAAAATATTGACATGATTAATAATAATGGCTGAGCACACCTATCTAAATATGCCTATCCCTGTTGCAGACGCCTGCTCAGGCATATTTGTGTTTGTCCAATACTGACAGAACCAAACTGTGGTTTATACTGCAACTATGCTGAGCGGACCATAGTTATGGTTTCTTGGAGAGAGTGCATTATCTGGTATATTCAACAGTCTGAACAAGGCCAGTACACTCAAACTCTCGATCACAAAGACTTATGACTTTGTGTTAGTACAACCATTGACGGCTCCCAAATCCACTTACAAGTCTTGGGTAAACATGTGGTATGGTTTTCAGGCACTTTCCAAAGGTATGCTGGGATCACCTCCCCAGGTCAATAACATCAAGAAGTCACGACATCAACCATGGTGAGATTTGAAGTCTGGTCAGAATGACCACATGCCCATATATTATATATATATATAATTAATAAATTCTATGTCTCATTATAAATAATTGAAAAGAAGTACTAATAATGATGTAATGTAGTGTTACTGACTCACAGGTAGTAGTATGCATTCAACTGCCTCATGGTTAATAGTCATAGCTATTTATAGTCTTTGTGACACCATATGTAAATGAGTCACCTCATCTCCCTGTACCAAAGATGTTTTATCCTTTTATTTTCCCTGATACTTCTGGGAGCTTTTGTCTCCTCAAATGATTTTAAAATGTTTTGTGTTGATTTTTGCCATAAAATTTTTATGATTTTATTTCGATCATTAATAACGCCCGTCTTTAAAGTGATACTTTTGATAACTAATGTATTCATAATTGGAACTGAAAGCAGTAAAAATGTTTTACGGACTAAAGTATTAACTTCTTTTCAGTTTTTGCTCTCAAAGGATACTGCAGCCTTAAAAGATGAAGATGGAAAGACTGTTATTCTTGTGGCAGCAGAACTAGGTATATCTTTAATTCTTATTCAAATATGGATCATTAAATCTGTAGCCTATTAGTTATTTAATCATTATTCAAAAACTTTCATTGTATGATGTGCATGGCATTCTGTAATATGTAGTGTAGAACACCATGATAATGCGTGATTTGATTTCATGAAGCATTTAGTTAAGTAAGTTAAATTGAAATATTTACTGTATGAAATAAATAGACTTTTTTCATGATTACGTTACTGTTATATACCGTACCTATAAACACTAATGTGTATGTCCCAATCTTTATAAATATGTTGGACACTATTGTAAATGGGGGTAATATACTGTCTAAGTAGTCCACCACTTGCAATGGGTTACTTACTTCATGCTGCTGACGAGTATTGCATTTTGTTGAAATGGTAATCTTTATAAGATTACCATTTCATTTCCAACCTCTGTTTTGGTTATTCCTCATTCAGTAACCCTTTCTAGGTTACGAAAGAAAGAAACAAAGGATGACATTAGAAATAAATAAAGAGGACATGGAATAAGAAAGAAAGAAGAAAAGAAGGTATTATATACGGTACCTATGAATACTAATGTGTATGTCCCAATCCTCATAAATATGTTGGACACTATTCTAAGTGGGGGTAATATGCTGTCTAAGTAGTCCACCACTAGCGAGTATTATATTTTGTTGATGTTATAAAGATTACCATTTCATTTCCACCCTCTGTTTTGGTTATTCCTCATTCAGTAAGCTTTTCTAGGTTACAACAGTTACAGAATTATTGATTTACCTATAACTGTCTTTATGTATTCAAATATATTCAATGTAAAAATAATTGTTCAATACAGAACACAAAAATCAATTTATTGCCTTATTTAATTACATATTGTATTTATCTCAAAGTTACACTATATACAGGTTTCATCTTCACAATAGTACATATAAGCAAAAAATTCAACACATAAAATTACATGAAAATATATTTTTTTTTAAAATGAAAAGAAAAACAGTATTCAATATTTATTCGAAAAAGGAACAGACTAATATTGATGGACAACGTAAATTTCTTGGTGGTTAGTTCTAAACATAATTATGACACATGTAGTAAAGAAAGAGATCAAGTTTAAAATAGAAAGTAAAGTGACTAATATATATATAAAGAAAAACAGACCACTTTAAGGCTCCATGTAATAATTTATTTCACCATAGCCCTTTTAAAGGACGCTGGATCATCAGACATCACTTCCAAATGGTGAAATTTTTTGTTTCACCTTTTGGAAGTGATGTTTGATGATCCAGCGTCCTTTAAAATGGCTATGGTGAAATAAATTATTACATGGAGCCTTAAAGTGGTCTGTTTTTTTTTTAAATTATTAGCTCTGAATTTACATTGAGCTATCAGGATTTCATCCACCTTGGGACTACCCATACAGATTACCAAGTTTTTCGTAACTTAAATATATATATATATATATATATATACATACATACATACATACATACATACATACATACATACATACATACATACATACATACATACATACATACATACATACATACATACATACATACATATATATATATATATAATCACTTTCTATGTATGCCTGTCAACTTTTTTTCTGATTTCTTTCTTTTTGGGGTGGGGTGAATTTATGGCATTTCCATTTTGGCCAGATGGTCATCCTTCTTCCACTTTGGTGAGTTTGGTTGGTGTGTGCATGTTATGTACGCATCAGCTACCCTTGTAACATTTTGAACTTACTGAGGAGACATAAAGTGCCCATTTTTCAAAATAACTGTTGCTAACTGCCTGATGATTATGCGAGAACACATGAAATGTTTAGTTGTGATCAGTCACCATCCACCAGAATTTTTTTTTTTGTGAAATTAAGGGTTTCTCAGTTAATATGGCATTAAACTCTTTCTCTGGTGTGTCTCTGTAGCAAACTCTTTTATTAAGGAGTTAGTTATTTTATTTTATTTATACACACACACACACACAGTATCCCCCACCCCAAAAATGTACTCACTTTGAATATTTATAAACATGCATTTAATATTTAATTTACACTTTTAATCTTCTCTGTAAGTTAAGAAACATTAATATTTCTACATTTATTGTCCTTTAAAGAGTGAGTACATTTTGGACAGGCACCCTGTGGGTGTGTGTGTGTGTATATGTATGTATATATGTATATATATATATATATATATATATATATATATATATATATATATATATATATATATATATATATATATATATATATAATATAATATATTTAGTTGGATTGATGTGAGTTTGTGACCCTGGGTTTCACGCTTTTGCGATCGTCAGACAAACTGACGATTGCAAAAGCATGAAACCCAGGGTCACAAACTCACATCAATCCAACTAAATATGTTAGCTCTATCTCTGATATTGACCACTTTCCAATAAGTACAGCGCATATATAATATATAAATAATATATATAATAAATCGCATATATATATATATATATATATATATATATATATATATATATATATATATATATATATATATATATATATGCACTTTTCATATATATATTTTATCTCAGGCACATGCCATCAATAATTACTCAGGGTAAGCAACTTGTGACTTTTATGTAGTAAATCTACAAAAAAATAAAATATTCTGCATTTTATGCATAATAATCAGAGTAACCTTCATAATTTTGTTGGATTAGATGCATATTGTACCACAGAATGAAAATGTAGCTACCGATCTATTATTCGGTGCTGGCACTAGACGACACGTCCCTGGTACGTGTGTGTGTGTCTGTGTGTGCGTGCGTGTATATATATATATATATATATATATATATATATATATATTTTGATACGGGCATGTGGCTGACTGGTTAGAATATTCGCATTCTGACCGTGAAACACGGGTTCAAATCTCAACATGGTCAATTTGTCAGGAAGGAAACTTCCTGATGTTATTAGACTGTAGGGGTTGATCCCAGTGTGCAGAATCTTTGGAAAGTGCCTGAAAACCATACCATGGGTTGACCCAAGCCTAGTCTACAGTAGGGATTGGCTAGCCGCCCTAGTAGACGAGTATCCTCCTCGAATACAAGTGGCCAGCTATACATACATACATACATTATATATATATATAGAGAGAGAGGGATTGAGATTGGTTGATTTTGTTTAGCAACTAAGTCTAAAGGTGTGAGGTCCAGTGAACAAGAAGGATATTCTATCGAACCTCATCTTCTGATCCATCTGTTTGGCAAAAATTCATTCAGGTACAGTTGTCTATCATGATGGTAGTGTGGTGTTTCATCTCACAAAACTTCCCTAATTCTTGGAATGATAGACTATTGCAGGTTTTGGATTAATGTATACATTGTTTTGAAACATTCTGTATATTAGAGAGGATAAATGTTTTTTGCTAGTTAATTAGTTAAAAGAAACAAAAATGAAATATTATTATTAATCAAAGTTAAAAATTTAGTCTATTTTTATATATAAAGAATTTTTTTAAATATTTACTTTTTTTATACATGGGATTTTAATAACATTGAACTTTCCAAGTACCAATTCAAACACACATTGGAATAGCAAAAGAAACAGGAAAATTTCATTAGAAACAAAGAAAAGTGTGCTGAACTGCTATGTATTGTAATATAAATCCTCATTTTACAGAAAAATGCTGAAAATACAATGGATGATAGTCCTGGGTATAACAATAAACTACATCTGGTATCAAGGCCTCTAATCAGAGTTTTGAGAAGCATGTAATCACATCTTAATTGCTGTTTTCCCAGGTTCACCCTGATCTAGTGTCCCAGCTATGAGAAAATCGTGAACTCCCCAACTAAAAACAAAACATTATGAAAGTATAAAAATACATTTTTATGGTAAAAATACCAGCAATACATTTTTATATAAAAAAAATTACCAACGATACCTATTTATAGAAGAATTACCAACAATGCATTTTATTTTCAGTTGAAGGCATACAATTGCATTCAAAATATATTTAGTTGAAGTCATAAAATCGTGTTCAAAATATTTAGATTTCAGCATTAAATAACCCATACAGGTGTTGATGTGCTGCTAAACAAAATTAACCAACCAACCATGGATGGAGAATGTAAGCCACGAGGAAGTTTTAAGGAAAATGGAAACAAAAAAATCACTTGTGCTCAAGATCAAAAAGAGAGTTGAAATTTCTGGGACACATAATTAGGAAAGAATACTTGGAGAACTTGACACTCACAGGACATATTAAAGACAAGAGGGGCAGAGGGAAACATTAAGTAAACCCTATAATGAGCTTGTATAAATGAATGTCAATACAGAGTGTGGGAAAGATAGTAAGAGAGGGGAAAAGCTTAAAGCAACAAAAATAGGAAGCTGTAGAGAGCCATGATCACCCTGGAGGTACACAGCATAAAAAAGGAGGAAAAGAAAATAGAATGTACCCTACTTTAGATTCTTAAATGATTGCATATGAACAAAACCAGCATAGGTATTTAGTGACAACAAATTACTTTCACCTTTTTGTATAAGGAAAAAATGTTATCAAAATCCATTGACAGGTTTTATGAGTTAGTCACTTGTCCATTTATCAGGATGTGTCATCTTCCTGACAATTGTGGCCATACTCAAAAAATCTGCTTATAGATCAGATACTGTTTGAAGCTGACTAAATGGTGAGTCAGAAGTGACCAACTAAAAAAAGTAATTTTTGTTTGCTCATACTCAATCTAATTCAATGGCTTGGTGGCACAATTATAAATCATACTTGATTTGTTCGTGTTTTTCCAAGATTTTGCTCAAATAGATGAATACCCTTATTAACAGATGACCCAATTAGCTAGAATATGCACACACACATTTTATCTATATATAACTATATATAGTAAAACCTCGAATTAATGGTCCCGGAACCAACAGACTCTGGATGCAACTTTAAAAGTTTTCAGAATTTATTTATAGGTATATAATAATTTAAAAATAAAATATAATATATATATATATATATATATATTATATATATATATATATATATATAATAAAAAAGCTCAAACACTAATATTCCATGGTTATAATTTATTACATTAAAATTGTAATCAGGATCCAATTCATCAAATCTACAAATCCAAAAAGAAATCGGAAAATATAACTCCAGGTATAAAAACAACATTTTAGTGAGAGTGTATGTGTGGGAGTGGGAAACAAGTTTGAAATTGAAATGTATGAAAGCTCTAGAGAGAGGTGAGAAGAAAGAAGAACAGAAGGCCTAAAGGTGAAGGCCTAAAATTTAACAGAGAGGAGTTAAATAACGGTTTAAAAGAGTGAGATACAGATAAATATGAATTATTTTTCGATGCATAATTTGCTACCGAATCACTGACCTACATTAAAATTAAAAAACAGACACTGGAAACGTGTGTATACATTTGTGGTGACACTACACACAATAAAAACAATATGATTTAAACTTAAAATCCAGAAGATGACAGAGAGGAGAAGAAAAAAAGAGAGAGAGAGAAATGATGGCTCAAACTAAAAACGAAGGGTATTTATAAGAGAACCGATGTGTAATAAAGAAAATTTGACAAAGCAAGTAATATCACCTACAGGTTACAAATTTAATATAAACATATAAAATCTAACTAATATTTAATCTAGTAAGGACCTATTATTCATACGCCCAAAAACACATACGTAGATACACACATACACAACAACATATCTATATCTACTCGCACATACATACATACATACATATACGTGTGCACATACATATATATATATATATATATCTCAATACACATACACTCATGCATAAATATACACATACATATAGACATACACATATGTGCACATAAGCATATCTACATAAAACCTTACACACATCCATACATATACAACGTATCTATCTGTCTATACATATACACACATATATATATAGCTTTTTTATTATATTATTACTCTATTAATCTGTCCTGGACATTGAGTTCTACCTGGATTCTATCCTCTTGGAAATTTATTTATATATATATATATATATATATATATATATATATATATATATATATATTGACCAATAATATTATCTATATATATATATCTCATATTTACATTTTTTTAAATAATTTTGTACTGTACTGGGTGATTTTAGGCCATGAAAAAAGTGCTTCAAATTAATGGACAGTTTTAATGGATGATCCCTCCTATTAGTCCATTAAATTGAGGTTCCACTATATATATATATATATATATATATATATATATATATATATATATGTAAGCAAATGTGTGGATGTAGATCCGACGGTATGATGGAAATGTGGAAAAGACAAAGCAAAATCCGAATATGTGAGTTTACTGTTTTTATTTTGTTTTTGTTTTTGTTATTCTGTCGACGTCAGACGTTTCGGTCAAATAGACCTTCTTCGGGACATGGTTAATGGATACTTGACTTTAGAATTTCAGTTTTTCTGTTTCTGACCAGTCCTGTATATATCGTCTCTTCATCAAACTTAAATCTAATATAAATATGTCTCCATTAACCATGTCCCGAAGAAGGTCTATTTGACCGAAACGTCTGACGTCGACAGAATAACAAAAACAAAATAAAAACAGTAAACTCACATATTCGGATTTTGCTTTGTCTTTTCCACATTTCCATCATATATATATATGCAAGTTTCATTAAAAACGACTGACGAGGTACTGTTTTTAAGTTTTTTTATATAATTTTTCGTGTTCTTATAATTTTTTTTCTTTACAGGACATAAATTATATAAAAATTATCTATATGTTTTATATATCCAAGTGCTATGAAAAATTATATAAGAAAAAACTTTATCACGGTACCTTGTCAGTCGTTTTTAACAAAACTTGCATGAAAGTGGGATACACAATATATATACCCAGATGTCCTCAAGGACACATGGTACGGTGGATAAAGGCGTTGGTTAGATCCAGTAACAGACCTAAAGAGTGTGAGTTCAATACCCGGTTCAGGCAGTGGAGAACTTTCAGAGGGAAAAATTACCAGGAGATAACTGATAACTGACATCCATCAAACATGGCTCGTGGAACTAGAACAGTCTACCCCAGTGATCGAAATAAAGGGTTCAGTTCGAAATTCCAACCACCTGAAGAAGGCCGGAGCATACAACGGCCGAAACGTTGTGACAAATATGGCGACAAAGATGAGGACAATAGTCTGAATAATGTAAATACTGTATATATATATATATATATAAAATGTATGAGTTGAGATCAAATACAGATCAAATTAACAGATGACCCAATTAGCTAGAACATGCACATATATATGTGTGTGTGTATGAGTTGGGATCAAATATAGATCAAAATCTGAGAAAATGATATGATAAAGAAAAAACAGGAAGCATTTATCAATCTAACATGTTTCACTTTTATTAAAGATTCATCAGAGAATGAGATATGGAGAAAATGTTCATATCTCATTCTCTGATGAAGCTTTAATAAAAGTGAAACATGTTAGATTGGTAAAAATTTCCTCTTTGTTCTTATCATATATAATGTTTGTAAGAAGTACTAAAAAGTTCTCAGCCCCATCACATATATTTTCAATATCTAACCAAATTTTGTCAGCACACTACTGTCATTACAACGACTGCAATCTAAGTTTTTACCTCTTACCCAGTCCAGATTGGTACTTATATAAGTGAACATTGATTGAAGTCAACACTCAGAGGTGTTTCATGCTAGACGAAATCGTCAGGTGACCTGACAATTGTCGCCTCTAAGTAGGGACTTCAATGTTCACTTTTATATTTACATACGCTCTATCTCTGATACTGAGCACTTTATCCCATAAATATAGCACACCTTAAAACTATATTTCTTTATATACATATATATATATATATATATATATATATATATATACATACATATATATATGTACCTCCAAAAATTCGGTATACCTAAGGTTTAAATGTATTTTTCATAAAGGAAAAATACTTTTCGAAACTTTCCAACCGCTTCAATTGAAAACTAAATTATTAAATTTTCTAATTCCAGAAAAAAAATACTGTGGAGTATTTTAAATAGAAATTTGAATGATTTTTAGTCGATGCTTCCAAAAAAACTATCGAAACGGTCATATTTTTAACTTTTTTTAGTGAAATGTAAACGAACTTATTTTTCAGTTTTAAAATCCCTGCTAAAATAAGATATACATTTCTGAAAAGTTACTTTCATAAAATTAGCAAATTTAAAGTTAAATTAATCTGTTCTGAAACAAAAATCACTTGCTCATAGCATAAAATTTTCTAGACAAACATTTCTTGACCTCGGGGTCTTGTTATTTTCACGTCTCCATTGATAATTTGATAGCTGAATGTGTTGACAGGTTTAGTATGGTGCACCAGAATTGACATAATGTTTTTTTTGTTTCTTATAATAATTTAAAATACTATAAAAATTTCTTACATTATTGAGTTACGTCTATCTCTTTCATTATTTAATAGCTAAGATAATGATAACTAATTTTATTAATTATTAATATTACATTAAGTTATTACATTTTTAATTTAATAACTGAGATAATAACTAATAAAATTATTATTATATTAATAATTAAAATATCTCACTGAGTTATTAATTATTTAAATTGATAAATGAGATAATTTTATGATCTCAATTTGATTTTTAATTTAATAACTGAGAGTGAGATAAGACCGTTACATGTCAAGGGGCTTTGCCCAAGGAGGAGACAAGCTTTGAAACACATGACCTTTTAACCATAATGTCACTTATGAGATATAGTAAAAAAAAAATATAACATTTTGATGCACAAGAAAAAATCTTTTTAATTATGGTAAAAAGTTTTGACAGCATTATTTATATTAAACTTAATTTTCGCTTAGTAAATATAGTCTTCACTTAAAAACTTAATAACTGACCCCATACTCTTCATGAAGGAATTTTAAAACATTTTTTAAAATTAAAGAAAAATGCAAACAATTCTTGTAAAAATTCTTTGTTCATTGAAAAAAAAATTTTTTCTTCAGATAATAATGTCCTTAATGTATATTATTTATGAAAGCAAATAAAAGCCGATATAATTTGATAATTAGTTTATTGCAGTTTTTATTATACGATTTGGAGCAGATTTTTAAAAAGTTGGCAGTAGTTGTGAAAAAAAAATTGATTATTTAATTACTGCAAGGAGTCCTTCTTATAAGTAATATAAAACAATTTGTGAACTCTTTGAAATTCTAGAAAATTTCATAGAATTAATTTATGGTGGGGGGGGGGGGTAACAGATGTAAAAAAATAAAAATTTTTACCAAGATTTTCTAAAAATAAAAATTTCAAATATAAATTCATTCATTTTTTAATAAGTCCTGAAAGTTTCATTTAAATTAGACAATTATTTGATTTTTGCAAGAATTTCCAAATTAACGAGTCTTACGGAATTAACAAAAAAAAAAAAAACAAGATTTTTTACCCAAATTTAGAACGTGTTAGAAAGAAGGAAAAAATTAAAAAAAAATATTTAAAATACTTTGTTCTTTCCTCTTAATAATACCATAAACATTTTAATGATGAAACTTTGTTCTTATTAAGTTTTGGACCTTTTATCATTATGCTATACTGATTGTTTAGCAAATTATTGGCGGTACCTATATATATATATTCTAAGCATTTCACCTCAAGCAAAGTGGGAGTGCCACTAGTAGACAAGGGGCTACAGAGAGTGTAAGTAAGGGAAAAACTGAGTATAGGTGGGGGGGTGAGGAAAGGATAAAAAGAGAAATGGAGGAGGATAAAAAGAAAAACTGGGTATCAAGACAACAGAAGATGTCGATTGACATTACATTTAAATTTTTGAAGATTATAGTCATCAGGGAAGCAAGTAAGAGGAAGAGTTTTCCACTGTCGGGAAGTGCAAGAGAAGAAGCTGTTGGAGTAGAAGAGGCAGTTACATTTAACTGTTTTGACAGTAAAAGGGCGGGACCGATATGCTAACCTAGTAATATGCCTAAATTGATGCAGCCGAGACACCAGTGAAAATAGCTTGTCAGAGCAGTTGCCATGAAAATATTTGTAGAAAAGACAGAGGGAAGCCACATTCTGTCGGTGAGGAAGAGATTGGAGTCGAGACCCCAAGTCAGGACCGATCACATTGCATATCAATCTTTGGATTTTGTCGAGAACCTTGAGATGAACAGTGGGGGCACCAGACCATATATAACAGCAGTATGCCATGCATGGATGAATGGTAGATTTGTCGATGTAAAGGATGGACTCAGATGAGAAAAGCCTTCTGGACACAGAACCAATTTTCCTTGCGGTAGATGCAGCTATTCATTCAATGTAGTTATCCCATCCTCAAATCAGTGGAAAACATGAGACCAAGATAATGCAGTGAGGTGTTCTCGTGGAGTTGGGCATCAACCAGGCTGATAGGAGGCAGGGAAATTTCTTTATGGTGAGTAAATGACAGGAGTTTTGTTCTGGATGCATTAAAATTCACAAGACATTTTCTGCCCAAGTCAACCACAGATTGGAGGTCGTTTTTGAGACCTATGGACAGGTTAACTTTGTTAGCAATACTTGAGTAAATGGTAGTTATATATATATATATAATATTGCACATTGAGTGCTGGTGTTAATAAAATAGTTCTGTAGTTTGTTTTTAAAAAAAAATTAAATATTTAAAGTAAGTATAAATAAATGGAACAAAAAATGTACAAAAATAAACATCCATTATATACCTCCAACTACAACAATAGAATTATAATTTAAATATACATCGAAGTAATTATAAAACTAATACAAATGTACACAAAAATATCATGGCATATCTACATATGTAATTATATATATATATATATATATATATATATATATATATATTTGTGTATTTAGGCAGCAATCCTTCTTTCATGCACATTTCATTAAAAACGACTGACAAGGTGCTTTTATTTAGTTTTTTATATAATTTCTCGTGCGATCTAATAAAGTTTTTCTTTTCAGAGGATAAATTATATAAAAACTGTCCGAATGTTCTTTTTATCCGAGTGCTTTCGGCTATACATTTAGCCATTTTCAAGGATTATATTTCAACTGTTAGAATTAGAAATAGAAATAGTTTGTTATATGTATGTTTTATAAAGTGATTCATTTTTTTGTTTCAAAACACGGTCAAGTTATTATGTCCATGTCTTTATTAGATTGCACAAGAAATTATATAAAAAACTAAATAAAAGCACCTTGTCAGTCGTTTTTAATGAAATGTGCATATATATATATATATATATATATATATATATATATATATATATATATATATATATATATATATATATATTAATACAGGTCTCATTAAATAATATAGATAAGCGTTGTCTATATATTTTATGTAAGTTTTTTTCATATAGTCTGATAATCTTAATAACATTATCATTAAATAATGAAAGAAAATCACAATATTGATACATACTTTTTTTTTTATTTAATCCAATCTGAGCTTTCGGATTGGATTAAATAAAAAAAAAAAGTATGTATCAATATTGTGATTTTCTTTCATTATTTAATGATAATGTTATTAAGATTAACAGACTATATGAAAAAAACTTACATAAAATATATAGACAACGCTTATCTATATTATTTAATGAGACATGTATTAATGAAAAAATGCTGCCTAAATACACACAATATATATATATATATATATATATATATATATATATATATATATATATATATATATATATAATTATTACCACATTTACAAAAAAATACAAGATTATGTTTGTGTCCATCAACATCTCACCTTGCTCAATACAATATTCATATGAAAAAAAATAATAAAGTGTTATAGCTCACTCCTAGCGGTTATAATATTACGTTTTGCTTAGGCACTTACTGTGACATCTTTACAATTCTCTTCTACTGACTCACTTTGAGTTCTTTATTTAAGGCATCTTGACGTGTTCATTTGTGTTACTATGGGTGTGTAATGGATTTTTTATTTATTTATCTGACAGATTTTTATCACTTTAAATATTATTTTTGGTGGATACACATATTTGAATAGATGCTTGTGAGACCTTGCTTGATGAACAAAGCTTCTTTGTAGCTGAGTCGGTTAAGGCACATTAGATTTAATGATGGTTTCCCTTTGCCCATAGGGACACAGGTTCGAATCCTGACAGAGAGCATATATTTTTCTTTAATAAGAATTCTCAAATATTCAGGCCGGTAGACAAAAATAAACAGTGTGTGTACTCAAATATCCCCCAAAAATAACATTTAAAATGATATCATCATATATATGGGATAATGATATCTAAATTTTTATATGTCAAGAACAATTTTAGGGGAAAGATGTGTGATAAAATGGAACAAATCTTTGTATGATGCGTTTCGGCCACCGAAAATTCATGATATTTAACCTCTAAAAAATAATAAAATTTACCAGCGGATAGTGCAACCGGTCACCAAAAATACACAATATTTAACCTCTAAAAAATAATAAAATTTACCAGCGGATAGTGCAACCAGTTACCGAAAATTCATGATATTTAACCTCTAAAAAATAATAAAATGTACCAGCGGATAGTGCAACCGGTTACCGAAAATACATGATTTTTAACCTCTACAAAATAGTAAAATGTACCAGTGTATAGTGAAACCCGCTTTGTATGATGCGTTTCGTCATTTAGGACTTCATCAGAATAAGTTTGTAAACAAACTTAGTCTTATGAAGTCTTAACGAACAAAACTCCATATATTGCTACTTGCATCAAAGTAAACTAATTTAGTCCGATGAAGTCGATCACACAAAAACTATTTCCATATATATGTGTGAGTGTGTATATATATTTAGGCAGCAATAATTTAAGTTTTGTTGAATTTGACTGACAAGTCTGTTTTTTTTTGTTTAATCACGTTCACCTCAAATAAGGCAGTAAAGCCACTAAGACACAAGGGGTTACAGGGTGTGGAAGTATTAGAAAACAGAAACATTACGAAGGAACGAGAACAAAAGAAGAGTAATCAGGAGTACAATAGATAGCAATTAACATTGCATTTAAATTATTTGAAGATTAAAGTTGACTTGACCTGGTTTTCACAAGCAGTCACCCATCTAGGTACTGACCAGGATTGAGATTTCTTAACTTTGGTGGACAACCAGTGTTTTAACATAAGCCCAAATGTAATTGAAGATAATGGGACAAAACATGAACTTTGAACCATTTATTCACAACTTACTCTGACATACAATATCTTATTTAAAAAATTGTAAAAATGCAATTAAATAAGAGGTAAACTTTGTAATTTGAATTTAACAAAACTTATTACATTTTATATATATATATATATATATATATATATATATATATGGATAGATAGAGAGATAGAGAGAATTTGAAGAAGTTTATCACTTAGCTGACTAGTGTTTGTTCAGTCATGCCTACTACGTAGTTTCGTGCAAAACTAGGTTGAGTGTCTAGTCAAAAACAGGTTGTCGTCAGCTGGCCAAGATAGGACAATAGTTTCTTTTGCTATTCTGACAAACTTTAATAATATGAAAATTTCAGTTTTCCTATTTGAATTTTCTGATGAAGTTAATGATTGAATAAATTTCTTGATTTCAATGACTATAAAATACCCACAGAAATTCCCCTCTTATTTCTTATTCTTGAGCATGCAACAATATGGCAAGCTAAATTTCAACATTGTGAAGTGTTTGGCTTTGTGATTGGTTTATAGTTCTCACAAATGCAGGGCAAACTGGAAACTGGATTCTTGTATATGTAAAAATTAAAGAAAATATATGCAAAAAACAATATTGCATTTTTTTTTAAATAAGTAATAGTGGGAGTATTTCGTATGTTAAATAATAAAACTTTAATTTTTTTTTAAATTAATGAAAATTCATTGTACTAAGTGACACACCCTAGGAAAATCAACTTTGTGTCCTCTTAATTGTTTGCTCTTCTCCCTATTTGGTTTTGGTCAGTCAATATATGGCGATTTAAGAGGATGTAAGAGACAGATTAACAGAAGTCATAGAATTTTATATATAGATTACATTTTTTAAATTTTGTTTTGGCACATGGAACGAGAACGATCTACCCTGGTGGACTAAAGGGTTCGGTTCAAAATTCCAATGTATATCACCTGAAGAACACCGAAGCATACTGTAGTAGAAAAAAAAATGGCTGTTTGGAGTACCAAATGTACCCTGTCTTTTCAATCACAATGGGTGAGACTACCATGAAACTGCACACACAAAGCATAACCACTCGACATGTCAGCCTCTACTATCCCTCTGATGTTCTCTTCCTCATGCGCATTTTATCAAATTGCTGCGGCTCAGAAATTTGCATAAGCCACAAATTTGTCTTGCAAAATCTACGTGCTCCAAGATGAAGTTGTTCTTAAATTGCAGCTTTTTGATCAGCCATATTTTCTTCTATCTGTTTTGAGCATGTTTGGTTCCAGGAGGTAAGCCGTTTTCCCTTCTACACACACAATGGCTGAAACATCATGAATATGACGATAAAGATGAGGACAACGGTCGAAACAATGTAAATAGCGTAAATAGAAAACTCAGAAAAATAGACAGGTATTAAAACATAATTAGTGAATATAATTTCAGGTGCAGATATTAGGTGTATAGAGTTGGCTTCTATCAATCCCACCCCTTAAATGATCGCTAAGTAGGCAAGCTCTTTTTTTGTGTGTGAATCTACAAGAAATATGGTGGAATATATGTACAAACAAATAAGTTTTAAAATTTGGCCAGATTTTTTACATTAGCAAAAGATGATTACAAACTAAAGTATACATTTACCGATTCAAAAATGAATATGTTATGCATTGTTTTCATCTGTCTCTCTTGCCTTCAATCTGTCCTCTGAGTATCAGATTCTCCAAGCCCTCTTTCCTCATTATGTGTGCTAGAAATTTTAGCTGTCTCTTTCTGATGTTAAGTTGAAGTTTCCCTTTTGTTTCCATTTTCTCTAGAACTTTGTTGTTGCTCACATATTCAGCCTATGGTATCCTCAGCATCCTTCTGTAGAACCATATTTCTGTTGCTTCAAGTTTCTTCTTCATCTTTAAGGAGATCGTCCAGCATTCACTGCCATATAGGAGGACACATGTCACATGATGGAAACAAGGAAAAGAGTACTAAACCAACAAAATTTTTCTATTTCTCAGTGCTCTGCTTAGGTTTTGGAAAGCATCTTTGGATTATCCCAATGTGCCTTCAGATTTCACCTGTCCAAATTGCACTTCCCTAACCTTAACATGTTTTTCCTTGTTCCTCAATTAAACTCTACCCAAAACGAATGCTAAGTAAGCAATTTTTTTTTTTGTGTGTGTGAATCTACAAGAAATATAGCAACATATATGTACAAACAAATAGGTTCAAAATTTGGCCAGATTGGTTATGCTAGCAAAAGATAATGAGCTAAAGTATACATTTACCGATTCAAAAATGAATAGACTTAAACAAATAAAATCAAGTACGGAATAAACAATTTTATTTATTCTGTACTTGATTTTATTTGTAACAATATAGACAGGTATTAAAACATAATTAGTGAATAAAATTTCAGGTGCAGACATTAGGTGTATAGAGTTGGCTTCTATCAATCCCATCCCTTAATTGATCGCTAAGTAGGCAAGTCCTATTTTTGTGCGTGAATCTACAAGAAATATGGTGACATATATGTACGTACTTGATTTGTTTATTCTGTACATGATTTTATTTGTTCAAGTCTATTCATTTTTTAAAAATGAAAAAATAATATGCAAAAACTTCTCTGTTCTCATCTGTGCTAGATTTTGTGTCCTGTGAGTATCAGATTCTCCAAGCCCTCTTTCCTCATTATGTGTGCTAGAAATTTCAGCTGTCTCTTAAGTAGAAGTTTCCATTTTCTCTAGAACTTTGTTGTTGCTCACATATTCAGTCCATGATTTTGTCTGCCTTAACCAAACATTTGGCCAAAAGGAATCCACGAATCCTAGGTGCTTTTTTCCAAATTATACTCCACTATCCTTTACATTTTTTTTCCTTCTATCAATCCCCACCCCTTAAATAACTGCTAAGTAGGCAAATCATTTTTTTTTTTTATTTACTAAAAAAAAAGATTCATTAATGGAATTAAAAATCTCAATAAGGTTCAATAATATTCTGAATTTCTGGGATGAGTTATCATTGTTTACATTTAAACTAATGTCCTCATCTTTGTTGTTGTTACATTTCAGTCTTCAAGTGCTTAATGATCTGGGTAAACTTCAAGGAATTTTGAACTGAATCCTTTACCTATTGGGGGTAGATTGTTCTTATTTAAATACTGCTCAGTTATTGCTCTGTTTCCGTAGAGTTTAATCTGCACTACCTAGCCCAGGGATTGAACTCACAATTACTATATCATTAAAAATTTATTAACCAACTTTTTAATCCATTACGCTATTTGATGAGATAGGAGAGGGATGGGCTCGATCTCACTAAGATTGATAGATGCCTATTCTATGTAATTAAGTTATATAAATTATTTTACTCTTTAAAGAAGTTAGTATGCAATCATATTTTAAAGACTGATAGTAACACTAGAAAATATTGTTGTAGGAAAGCAAAATAGTTTGTTATGTGATGGCATTAGAATGATTTGCTTTCAAGTAATTTAATTCAGAAAAGTTTGTTTTTGTTCTATTTTTGAGTGCTGCCATATCAGCATGCATTTTTTTTTAAATGTTGTCAAAATTGCAATATTTTTGTACATTGAGTCTAACACTGAAGATAAAAAATCATTTTTAGGAGAAAAAAAAAATCAAATCAAATAGAATCTTTTAATCATTTGAGAGAACCATTTTTGTGTTCTACAAATCTATCCTCCAGAAGAGTGATTCCTTGCAACTTCTCGAGGCTAACATTTCCTGCTGACATGGAATGGAAAGATTATATTGAATCAATTGCTAGGTCTGCTACTAAGAAAGTTGGATATCTGTGTTGTGCTAGGCTATCTTTCTTGCCAAAATTTATCTTACACATTTATAAATCTACCTTTTGTCCATTCATTGAATACTGCTGCTGCACCTGGTTTGGTGATCCTAACTATATATTTAGAGATTCTTGATAAAATCCAAAGAATCTGTAATGTTATTTACCCTACCCATATCTAGTCTGGTGCTGCTGCTATATATCTTTTGACAAATTCCAAAGTAAGGTCTGTAATGTTATTAGTCCTGACCTGGCATCTCGGCTTTGGCTACTTTCTCACCCCTGTAACGTTGATTCCATGTGTCGTTTCTATAAATATTTTCATGGTAATTGTTCTGAAGAACTTTCATCTATGGTACCTAGACTCTATAATTTAAATGCAATGCTAGATTGGCAGACAGGTCTCATCAATTTAAAGTAGAAATGTCTAAATGTAACTGACTTCTATGCTATTTGTTTTTTCTGTCACATTTCTCACTTGGGGAACTCTCTTCCAGCTTATCAGTCAACTTTGATCTTCAAAAAATTAAATGCAATGTCAATTGTTATCTTCTGTCTTCTTGATACCTTTCTTTTATTGTTCTCTCTCCTTAATATTTTTTATAATATTCTCTAACACTCAGTAACTCCCCATGCATCTTAGTGGCTTTATTGCCTTGTGAAATGATAAAAAAAGGAAATGTTTTGCAATCTCCAGATTGAATGTTGAAAAGTTTTGTGCTGGACATTTTTTGCTGACACAGTGAAGCAGATCAACATTACACAATGCAGGAAATAGTTAATATTACTTATCAAGTCTTTCCTCACAGGTAGGTCCCTGAAGGTTGTTGTTAATGTCAGTCATATAAAGCCCATAAGATCAATGCCAGCATTTCTCAGGATTTGCTCTTGAGTCCTACCCTCATTCTACTGTATATTAATAATCTGCCTAAGAGCATACTCCGATCATTAGAGAGTATATATTCCCATGATACAAAAGTTTATAGGTGCACCTCCCAAAATCTGGACAGCCAGAACTTAGAAGTTTATCTTTCCTCTGACCCACACCAGGTGGTTCAATGGCAGAAGGACTGGCTTGTTAAATTCATTATGGCTCCTTGCCTTGAATGTCTATTAGGATTCAAGCTCACGTCAGACCTCGAGTGGAACTCGTATATCTGATCTATTGCTAAAGATTCTGAAATGATATATGGTCCTCTCTCAAGGAGGCTCCTTGCCTTGAATGCCTATTAGGATTCAAGCTCACGTCAGACCTCGAGTGGAACTCATATATCTGATCTATTGCTAAAGATTCTGAAATGATATATGGTCCTCTCTCAAGGAGGCTCCTTGCCTTGAATGTCTATCGGGACTCAAGCTCTCCTCTGACCTCAAATGAAACTCATATATCCGATATATTGCTGCTGGAAAAATGGTTGGTTCATTTTACCACTCCAGTAAGTATCTGACTCCCCTTGCTATACTCTACAAGAGCCAGATCACACCAGAAATGCAGTATTAGTTGTCATATCTGAGCTAGAGCTGCCTCGTCGCCACTTACCTGTTTTGATATAGTTCAAAAGCATCTACATGGCCTCATAGGTGATGAATTATTTTCCACCCTGCAAGCCCTTTCCCTACAGATGCTGCTCTAATGCTATTTTCATAGCATATTTTCTGATGAGCTACATTCCTTAATCCAACTAGCCCTGAACTTTACAACCGAACTCACAATGCCACGTACACAAGTGTGAATTATCCCAATTCCCTTAGTAAAAAGTTCCACTTGGACAGCTTCTTGTGGAACAGACTCCTGACAGGGTATTTTCCCAATCACTACAATCTTGAGCTCTTCAAGTCTAGGGTTAATTTATCTTTCTTGTATAACCCCATGAACTTCACTTCTTACCTTTTCTTAGGCTCATACAACACCTCACAGCAACGCTCTACATTGAGGGTTTCTTGGGCCTTGTATTGAGTGAATGTTAGCTTATTGTTTGTTTTTATTTTAAATACACAAATGAAGATTTAAAAAAAAACATTTGCATCAGTTTGGTTATGTGAGTTATTTTTTTACTTACACTATTTTATTCAGACAATTATCCTCATCTTTGTCGCCATATTTATTACAACCTTTCGGCCATTGTTCACTCCAGCCTTCTTCAGGTGGTTGGAATGTCAAACTGAACCCTTTATTTCGCTCACTGGGGTAGACTGTTCTAGTTCCACGTGCCATGTTTAATGGATGTCAGTTATCAGTTATCTCCTGTTAATTCCCCTCTGCAAGTTCTCCACCCCCTTAACCAGGTATTGAATTCACACTCTTTGGGTCCTGTTACTGGATCTAATCAACGCCTTTATCCACTGTGCCATGTGTCCTTTGTTTTACTTATGTGGAAGCCACACATTAAATAAAAAATTTACTAGATTTTATTTCGATATATGATTCACTACTTAACATTTTTACTGTTGTATTGTTATAGCATTGTTGCCTGTCTGTACTGGCTCATTTTTGGAAAAAATAGAAATTGCAATTGACTGGAAATAAACAATTATAAAGAGACTGATTTTTCATAGGCACCAGCATTTTGGCTTCAGTCAGATGCTCCAATGTCTGCTTATTTCTAACACCTAACTCAATACATGCATGTTAATCTTGGACTTTTTTCAACACTACACTTTCATCTATCTTCATCAGAAACTGCACCTTTGGACTATCATTTTTCTAGTCTTTACAGAATTCTTTTAATGAAAACTATTTCTATTCTCTGGAAGACTGCAAAAGGCATCTTGATTTGTTCTTTACTGAAAAAGTTCTCAGAGGATAGAATTCTAAAGTTGTCTGAAAAATGGTAGAAGATAGAATAAAATGATATGTTGTTTGAATAAAGTTATTGTTGAAAATAAAAAACAATTTCTTATTTTTACTTAATTGAACTTTTTGGTTATCTGATATTTTATGTCATAAGTATAACACTTGAAATTAATAACAAAAGTGTTAATTTCTACGTCATATCTGTTTATTTTACAGGTTCTTTCCCAGCATGCAAATTGATTTTGGAACAGGCTGGATCCCATGTTGTCTATGACCGTGATAATATGGACAGGACAGCTTTACATCTGGCCACAATTCGAGGCCATGGAACTGTACTAAATTTTCTTTTGGAGAATGGAGGTACTGACCCCCTTTTTTTGTTTTATTTTTTTTTTTTTGTCTTATTCTTGTTGATTGTTGGTTTCTTAAATGTACTATCTAATTTTTTTTTTATTGTCTATTGCTTATTGTGAGGTTTCTAAAAAGTGTTATTTTACCTTTTTGTTTGACTAGTTTTTTTTTCATCCATTTTCTGTTTATCCAAGTTTTTTGATATGTTATTAATATTTTTTCACGCATTATTATATTTATTATAATTTTATTAATATTTTTTGAGGAGTCATTAATATATTTATATTTTTCATGCATTATATTAAGTTAAGTTTATTACATTTATATTTTATTAATATTTTTATGTGCTATGCATAACAAATATAAATATAATATATAACAACAGATTATAAATTAATATAAGTATAATAAAAATGTTATATTTCTTGATGCATTATATTTATATTTTATTTGTATCTGTTTTTAATATTTTTGATGCATTATATTTATTACATATTTATTATTAGATTTTTATTCGTAGTATTTCTGGAAGTGTTATATTTTTTATGCTATTAATATTTTTAGACAAGCCTTATATTTTCTTTCTAGGGATTTTGTTAGATGCCTTATTTGTAATTTCTTTAATACAGGGTATATTTCCAACAACAAATTCTCTGCTCTTTTACCTTGTTCAAAGTTTTCTTGATTACTCTGACCAGATTATAATCAGAAACAGAAGTAATCTATTCATTTTTGTTATGATATTTCAACAACTTTTGCCAACTAAATTTCATGTTTTCTTTAATTTTATATGAAAAAGCATTATTGATATCCTGATAGCTATAATCTCCAACTATTCAAATGTAATGTCAATTGACATCTCCAGTTGTCTTGGTCTATCCACTATCCTTCTCCTCATCCTTTCATCTATCACTCCTATCTGCTCTCGCGCCAAATCCTCTGTAACCCCTTGTGTGCTAGTGGCTTCCCGCCTTGCTTGGGGTGAAATCCTTAAAAAAAAAAAATTACATACAATAGGATACTCTTTACAAAAAAAAAAAAAAAAAAATTGATTATGGTGTACAAACTATAGGGTGTCCAGTAAAAAAGAAGAAAATTTATTATCAATTTTATCTAACAGAAATAATTGAACTTAAATATTCATGACTTTGAATAATTATTCGACTCTCACATAATTGCTTAATTGAATATTCATGACTTTGAATAATCATTCGACTCTCACATAATTGCTTAATTGAATATTCATGACTTTGAATAATCATTCGACTCTCACATAATTGCTTAATTGAATATTCATGACTTTGAATAATCATTCGACTCTCACATAATTGCTTAATTGAATATTCATGACTTTGAATAATCATTCGACTCTCACATAATTGCTTAATTGAATATTCATGACTTTGAATAATCATTCGACTCTCACATAATTGCTTAATTGAATATTCATGACTTTGAATAATCATTCGACTCTCACATAATTGCTTAATTGAATATTCATGACTTTGAATAATCATTCGACTCTCACATAATTGCTTAATTGAATATTCATGACTTTGAATAATCATTCGACTCTCACATAATTGCTTAATTGAATATTCACGACTTTGAATAATCATTCGACTCTCACATAATTGCTTAATTGAATATTCACGACTTTGAATAATCATTCGACTCTCACATAATTGCTTAATTGAATATTCATGATTTTGAATAATCATTCGACTCTCACATAATTACTCAACTCTGATTGGTTCTTTTATGATTGAGTAACTGCTGCTCGATCTTGTGACTTGTCATTTAAAGGTTATTTGCAGACAACTTTTGTTCTGCCTTTCTCGTATGGCTGAACAAATCACTGATTTTGAGCGTCAAGTTATCATAGTTTTCAAAGAAGAGCATGTGACGTGGGGATTGGCAAAATGTGCAGAAATTCTTCCAGAATTTTTGCGTCACCAGTTTTCAATGGTTGTCTCACGTCTTTCTGAATTTACTGCTTTTTTTTTTTTTTTTTTTTTTACTGGGCACACTGTAGATATACTTGTACATTGTTCTACTGGGTGTGACTAGTCTCTACTATTCTGAGTCCGTTGTCAAATGGTGTAGTTCTGGATTGATTGATTGATTTATGGTCTGTGATGTTTTTTTTTTTTTTTTTTGGTATTTCTAAGTGCACTCATCAATTTTCCCAATGACTGATAGAAAAGAACAGTTTTGGGGAAACCTGCTGCTGAAACTATTTTAATGTTCTGAGAAGATTCTAAAAAAAAAAAAAATACAAAACAAGTGTATTGTATCCTTAAAAAAGGTTACAAACAGACAAAGGTGGTACTTGAGTGAAATGAACAGCAACATGGGCATAGATGAAAGAAAGAGAGGTTTATTGTAAAAGAGAATACACTACTGAAAAACAGGAAATCAGTTAGCAGGCTAGTAATTCCCAAAGCAAGGATATTTACCTTTCTTCCCTGTGAGGCAGGATGTGGCACAAGGCCGTTTTAATGCGGGGCATAAATTACCCATAGACCCTTTCAGCTTAGCCTCTTCTGGGTTCCTCTCTGCACGAAGTCAGAGAGTTTGACCAGCAGAGCTGGAGACGAATCTCTAACTAATTGCCAAAGCAAGGATATTTACCTTAACCCCCCACACACACACACACACACACGGCAGGATGTGGCACAAGACCGTTTTTAATGCTGGGTCAAAACCGAGTCCATAGGCTCAGGCAAAAATTCCCCGTAGACCCTGTAAAAATGGGGTCGGGTAGCTGTCTACCACTCCAGATGAGACTGCCTTTCGGCATAGCCTCATCTGGGTTTCTCTCTGCCCGAAGGCAGAGAGTTCGATCAGTATAGCTGGAGACGAATCTCCAACTAATTGGCAAAGCAAGTCTGCCAGGTATATCTTGTGTTTACTATATATATATATATATATATATATATATATATATATATATATACACTGATATAGTCAGTCCACATATGCAATAGGGAGTGTGGGACATTCCATTACAACAAAGTGTATGGGTGGCATTCATATTTCAAACTTGATGAAAGACCAATCACACTCTAGCTCATCTTCAATGAGCCAAAATAATGAAAATCTAAAAATTTCTGCCATGTAATCAATGTAGATCATCATCGGATAATTGATGATATCTGAGCAATGAGTTTGTTACAGAGTGCATAGCATCAAATATTAACAATATTTGAAAATGAAAATCAGTTTTGAAAAATTCATGCTTCATTTGCTCAGGATCAAAAGATAATCATTTGAATCAGGTGTCTGTTAATTCCAATATGTGTGTGGTGTAATGACTTGGAATGAGAAATTGGAGAACAAAGTTCAAATTCTGGTCTGGTTCATTACATTCACTTATGCCCAAATACCCTTGGGAAGAATAAGAACCTCCTCCACCTCCCCGCAGCTAAGAGTTAAATAGTAACACTTGTATCTAGAAAAATAATTGTTATTCTCAATAAATTATTATTGCAATATTTATGAAAAAAAAAAAAAAAAAAAAGATTCTTACTGTCCCATAAATATGTTTCCATTTTAAATTCCCAACGAAGGGTTGATAAGCCATAAAAACAAATCTGTCAATCAATCTATCAATCCCAAGTCAACAAATACCGAAAGAAGGCTGGAAGGCACATTGACCAAAATGTTTTGATAACAGCAACAAAATTGAAGACATTAGTTCAATTGCAAATAATATAAATAATAGCTCCCAGAAATTAGGAGAACAAGTTTGAAATGACCCCCACAGCTTCACACCAAAATTGTGACTGAGGATTAGTCTTTCTTTTAAAAAGAATTTGAGTTAATTTTTAGTTTTCTCTTGTAAGTATATCTTTACCTAGAAAAACTAGCATGCTATTCTGATATACCTGTAAATAATGACTGACCGTTTGTAGCTGAGTATGCCTGTCTACTAGGATGGCTAACCAATCCCTATTGCAGACGCCTGCTCAGGTAGATTTGTGCTTGTTCAACAACTACAGAACCCACCTGTGATTTATACTGCAACTATGCTGAGCAGACCTTAGTTACAGTTTCAGGGAGAGAGAGTGCATTAACATGCATGATCAACAGTCTGAACAAACCCTCAGTCACGATGACGGCTCCCAAATAGTTCCATTTACTTAATTTCACTTACAAGGCTTGGGTCAAACCATGGTATGGTTTTCAGGCCCTTTCCAAAGGTGCCACTTGCTGGGATTGCCTCTATAGGCTGATAACATCAAGAAGTCACCTTCACCAACCATAGTAAGATTTGAACCTAGGTCTCATGGTCAGAAAGTGAACATTCTAACCACTCAGCCACATGCCCATTGGCATACCTGCACCAGCTTTAGCAAAACCTTTTATTTTGTGTGTTCATTATTAGAATGCTAGATACAAAAACTTTAAATTTTTAAACACTAGGTCATATATTCATATTAATTTGTATTTTTGTCTTTTAGCTGATTTAGAGTTAAGAGACCATTTCCAAGCCACAGCCTGGGATTATGCAAAAAACAAACAGCTACACTATTGTCAATTAATCATGATGTCTCACAAACGTCAGTCACTACAGTCCAGCCCCAGGGATACCGGCTTAAATGGGGATGGCAATTTAGAACCATGGATGAAAAGTCAAGAAAATACTCCAGAATCTACACCTGGTAGAATTCAATATAATTTGGGCTTGACAGATCGAAGCAACAATGGTGATATCAGTTCCAGGAATTATAGTAGCAGAAACAGTGCCAATGCTGTTGCAATGAACAATAATAATAATAATATTCTTGGCTCTAAACCCATGGCAGTTAAAGTAAATCCACAGCATCTCCAAGTATATGGTACTGGAAATCCTGTCTACAGTAAAATGTACTTCAAAGAAAATGAGGTAAGTCTGCAAGTAACATACCTGTGAAGTTTTTAGAATAAATTTGTAATTTACCAACTTTGTAAAGTCATTTTCAGTTACATTTGCATTTTATGGATTTATCTGCAGCGACATGTCAGTAAAATTCAGAACAGCAGAAAAACTGTAACTAGAATAGATCACTTGTTGGAAATGAACAATAAAGCCAACTGCTTCAAATCAAAAGTTGACACAAAAATGAGATAATTTGTATGGTTAAGCTTGGGAAACTATAAGTTTGTCATTCTGGCATCTTTGCAGATATTTGTAAAGAAAATTAACTTTAAGATAGTTTCCAAAATGTCTGTAGTTGCAAAACTCTTATTTAAAAAAAAAAAATAAATAAATAAAAATACATGGGTCAGACAAAAAAAAGTAAAGCCTTTTATTTACAAGCCTTTTTTTCCTTCTTCATTCAAAATGGCATGCCTTTCCTTCTTCATTTACAACATATCTAACAGTAGAAATATAGTAGCAAATTCATAGGTAGTATATTCAGCCTTGAGTAGCAACCAGCCTAGGAGAAGAACAACTCTGAATTCAAAACCATATGTAGCCCTGGTGAAATACATACTATGCAGTTAATGAAAGGGTCATGGAGTTCACAAAGACTATAATCCTGACAGTAGTTAGCTTTGATTGTTTGCTTTAGCTATTCAATCAAAGCATACCAAAATGGACAGAAAAATCTTAGGATTTTGAATCTAATCCTCAACATGGTCTCCTTCTCAATTATAGTAGTCTGCATTTGAATAAGGACATGTGTACCTGCCTTGAAGACATTTCTTGGCAGCTTTCTTAACCGTGTGCAAGTTGCCACTTTCACCTCATCATCACTGGAGAACTGTTGTCCTTTGAGTGCTATGTTTTGCAGCTCCTAAATTTCTTGAGCAGTTACCATTCTCTTCTCTTGCATGAATCCTGTCTGTAGTCTGTGAAACTACTTTGTACAGACATTTGACTCATCAAAAGAGAGCACTAAATTGGAGGCTCACCCAAAGGCTTTTACAGTTTTGCAATAATGGTTCTTCTCACAGCTGTAACGAAAGCCTCAATATTTTTCTGGCCTTATCTCTGTACAGAGCAGCAGCTAGCCTACCTGCCTATCACTAAAGTCAGTTTATCATTTCTCTCTGTGATTGTGATTAACTCTACTGGCCCATTTCCTTACTGTGTTTACATCAAATGCCACCTTTTATAAAAATTCACCAACTTTCTGTGAATATTTACAGCATTTTCTCCTATTAAAACAAACATTTCTATGAAAACTCTTTCTCCACGTATCCGTAGGAGAAACCATTTTTAAAGAGGATTATCATCAATAAGAAAAGCGTAGATAACTCTAGTTTTTTTCCTTTGGGTTTCTAGAGGTTTAAAAAATTCCTAGGAACTCTTAATACTTTTAAAATTAAATTTGAGCAGGCATTACTTTTTGACTGAGCCTTGTATTTTAAAACAGTTTGGATTTACATTGCTATCCCTTACCAAGTAGGAGTTTAGACTAATTTCTAATTACCGAAATTAAAGCATACAATCTTAGGTGCAAAGATTTAACAAGGCCTGAAAAAAAGAATTGGTTATTTACAGTAAGAAGACTTTGACAAATACGTGTGACCCCTTTCCAAAGTCTGAATGTCCATGACATGTATTTGCATAAACCACAATAACCACAAACAGTAGAGGGTAGCAAGAAAACAACTGCATATCTGTTTACAAGGTAAACAGTTATTGTAATGACATCTACTGCATGGTAGATGAACTTCTGAACCGGAAAAGTGTTTCAGATTTGAATTTACAAAGCA
Organism: Acanthosepion esculentum; assembly: GCA_964036315.1. NCBI lineage: Eukaryota > Metazoa > Mollusca > Cephalopoda > Sepiida > Sepiidae > Acanthosepion > Acanthosepion esculentum. The sequence goes on along the minus strand of OZ038517.1, from coordinate 32,036,306 downwards.
AGCTTCTCTCTAAATGTTCATAACTAGAATATTTCTAAGTAGCATCAGAGTTCATGTTTTCGTGATTGTCAGATCAGGTTACCAAATTGCCATCTGAAAGCTTTGAATTTCTATTTGTTTGCAGAGGAAAAACTAATTTTAGAAAGCCTTTATTGCTAGCATTCAGTCAAACATTTGCAACTTTTGAGATACTTGTATAGCTTTGAATCTAAAAGTTTCATAAATTGTGTCTTATGAGTACTATGGGGAAACAATCCAATAACCTACATTACTTGTATATATTTTCTATGTTAAAATTCTACTCACAATATTTGTTTATGGTGAGAAATAGCTGATCATGTCTGCTTTATCAGTTGTCAGTTATGACAGTTGCAGAGTAAATCAGGTAGTTTGTATTATTTACATGCAGATTATTGTCCTCATTTTTGTTGTTTTTATCACAATGTTTAATCTGTTATGCCTTCTGGACTTCATCATATCCTTTAAGGAATTTTTATATGAATCCTTTATTTAATCTACAGGGGTAGATTGTTCTTTATCTGCTGATCATGTCTAGGGATAACATGACCCGAGCTTATTTAGTATGATCAATTATTGCTCTCCCTGTTTTTACAGAGTTCAAGTTTGCACTGCTTAGGTCAGGGATTGAACTTGTTACTAATATGACACAAAATTCATAAACCAATGCGTTTAGTTCACTGTGACAATCTGGAGTAGAGAACCTGGAGCCTTAAAACTAATCTGCCTGCTGATGAAATTACTGCTGCGTGTCACACATGACTGTATTCACCAGGGTTTCCCTTTTCTACTGCTATTGCTGTTCTTGAAGCCTTGCCTTCATTTATTTATTAATAGCCGTTTGTAGTGAAAATGAAATTGTGGTTAAATCTTTCAAGACATTAGTTACTTGGTGTTTACCAAAATTGTTTTTTATGGTAATAAAAATGCTACAGCTAGAAGTTGTACTTGATTTATCATTATATTCTCATAATAACATTTTCAGTTAAAATGTCTATATCTCTATTGAACTATATACTTTAACATTTTGTATTTATTTTTATTGCTGATATCATGATAAGAAACTAAAATGCTATAGAATAAAAAAGTCTCTGTCATCACACTGTCAACCTCTGTTGGCCATTTGTCTTTCTGTTGCTAATATGATCAAGAGTTACAACTCCTCCTGAAAGCATGCGATTATCAGCTTGTTAGAGTTTAGGTACCCATCCAATGTCAAAAAAAAAATATCAATCTTGTACTGTGCTTAGATGTCTAGGTACCATAGAGGAAAGTTCAATTACCATGAAAGTATTTATAGAAAAGGCACAGGGAAGCTACATTATGGAATAAAGCTCATCCAAATAGTTGCCATGAAAATATTTGTAGAAAAGACAGAGGGAAGCCATGTCACGTCAGTGAGAAAGTGAGTGAAGTTGAGATGCCTGGTCAGGATCGATTACATTAGAAACCTTTCTTTGTAATTTGTCAAGAATTACAAGATGTATAGCAGGAGCACCAGACCAGATATGGCAACAGCATTCAATGCACTGACAAATAATAGATTTAGGAATATGCAGGCTGGATTTTTTTTTTTTTTTTTTTTAAGCGTATCACCCCAAGCAAGGCTGGAGGGAAGGGGTTATAGAAGGGTTGGAGGAAGAGCAGATAAGAGTGGTAAAGGAGAGGATGTGGAGAAAGAGAAAGACAGTGGGTCGATCAAGGCAAGGGGTTTACAGAAGATTTGGAGCGAGAGCAGATAGGAATGAAAGGTGAAAGGATGTGGAGAAGGGAAGTGGACAGATCAAGGCAACTGGAGATGTCGATTGACGCTACACTTAAACCGTTGGAGATTGTATTTGTCAGGGAAACAGGAATAGGGAATTGATTTGATATAGTCACTCTACTTCATGTCTTGAATGTTAACTTTCAAGATGAGCAAATCCTATGAAATTTGGCATGACATAATTTGCCTGTCATCTTTTCTCTTACTTTTGGCCTTGTGCTATACTCAGCAAAGTTTGTGTGGAACTCTCATATGTACAGTGTAACCCGGATATAAGAGAGATTTTTTCTCTGGTCCCAAATTAGAGCCTTTGTTAATGTTTTTATAATAGACCAAACCCGGATATAAGATAAACCCGGATATAAGAGAGATTTTCTCTGGTCCCAAATTAGAGCCTGTGTTAATGTATATATATATAATAGACCAAACCCGGATATAAGAGACTTCTTCTCCGGTCCCGACAACTCTCTTATATCCGGGTTACACTGTATATATCTGAATACAGACAAAAATTGTCCCAATTTGTAAGCATTTGTTTTTTGGCAAGTCTCAGGCATCAGAGATTTACCCTGAGCTTACCCCCTTTTTAATGCAATAAGAAAGAGCAACCTGGGAAACAGATTCCAAGAATAAGATACAGTGGAACCTCAGTTCACGAATTTAATTCGTTCCTGAAGGCTGTTTGTAGCACAAAATGTTCGTAAACTGAAACTATTTTACGAATAGGAATCAATGTAGAAAAAAATCACAGTACAATAAAATTGGGAAAAAAAAGCACAACACACAAATGTATACAACATGTTGGTTGACTCAAAAATTATTCCGTTTGGGTTAACTTGGTTTGGCAATGTTGTTCAAGAACTGAAATTTTGTTTGATGACCGAGGCATTTTCATCTCAAATTTTCTGTTTGAAAACCAATTTGTTCGACATGTGAGACGTTTGAGAACTGAGGTTGCACAGCATTGTGTTTCTTATTCCCTAGCCACACATAAGGGTTCTGGTTAAAAAAGTATCTTAAAAATCCCTTTTGTTTTGCTTTTTAATTAATGACCTCTTAAATACATGGGGTTGGTAATAGTTTATCTATTGTTACATGGACTGGTTACTAAGACTTAATGTTTTCACATGTGTTTATTTGATGACAGGCAAAAATGTAGGTTATTCAAATTTTGTAATAAATATAAAGCAACCTTTTTAAACATTACTGCATATAGATAGCAGGCAACCTGTCATGGTTTCGTATTCTATGTCCCACAGATTTATTGATGAAATGCAAGTGACATTATCACCAAGTAATTTGGTAAAGGCCACACCTGGCAGAGTTGATTTATTTTCAACTAGATTTAATACAAATAGATATATTGGATAGCAACCTTTGTAATGGAAGACGTTGGTCAACATGTCTGGTCATGTTTGTAAGAAAGGCCTGACAAATGGAAAATTATGAAAATAATAACCTACTTAGCTATCTATCTACCACATCAACTGCAATCAAGATCCACAACTCTTCACTGAAGTTAATTGTGAATTCCATCAGCTTTTTCATAGCTGTATTGTATGTGCTGTTTGAGCTACATATGGCTTTGAATTCAGTAGATATCATACTATACTAGCACCAAACAGTAAGTAGGACATCGTTTTTCCTGAGCTTTTTCCAGCAATAATGAGTGCATCATCATTTATGTTAGGTCACAAATATCTCAGTAGATATCATACTATACTAGCACCAAACAGTAAGTAGGACATCGTTTTTCCTGAGCTTTTTCCAGCAATAATGAGTGCATCATCATTTATGTTAGGTCACAAATGTCTCAGTAGATATCATACTATACTAGCACCAAACAGTAAGTAGGACATCGTCTTTCCTGAGCTTTTTCCAGCAATAATGAGTGCATCATCATTTATGTTAGGTTGCAAATGTCTCGGTAGATATCATACTATACTAGCACCAAACAGTAAGTAGGACATCGTTTTTCCTGAGCTTTTTCCAGCAATAATGAGTGCATCATCATTTATGTTAGGTTGCAAATGTCTCGGTAGATATCATACTATACTAGCACCAAACAGTAAGTAGGACATCGTTTTTCCTGAGCTTTTTCCAGCAATAATGAGTGCATCATCATTTATGTTAGGTTGCAAATGTCTCGGTAGATATCATACTATACTAGCACCAAACAGTAAGTAGGACATCGTTTTCCCTGAGCTTTTTCCAGCAATAATGAGTGCATCATCATTTATGTTAGGTTGCAAATGTCTCGGTAGATATCATACTATAGTAGCAGCCATTTTTTTTTAAATGCCATATCTCTTCAAAATGTAAGTGATCATGACTCTCAGAGTTCTTTTTTTATTATTATCTGTGATTGCCATGATATCATGGCAAAGTTTGTAGAGTGGTTTAGTTTTACCTTCTTTATGGTTTTTGAAGTTAATGTTTTCTTTCTAGACTGGCTGCCACTCAAGGCTAAAGAACCCTGTCTACTCTACTATTTAACTCATAGCTTAGGAAAGAAGAGAAGGATTAATGCTTTTCAAAGGGCACTTGTGCAAAAGTGAATGCAACAGACTGAATAGGAATTTGAATTCAGGTTTCAGATTCCATTTTCCATGTCTGTAATTACTACACTCCTTACACAGTTGTTATTACATTTGTTAAATTGAAAACAGTTCCCGTTTCACAAAAACACACTCTTTTAAGCTGTCTGAATATTTTGGATGAAGTTTTTGTAAATATATCTCGTAATATATTAAGCTTTTCCTATGACTTCAATAAATTGCAGATGCAATTTCAACATTTTTTTACAGAGATATCACCATTTTAAAGTTATGACCTATTAAATGTATCCTTTTCAATTTTTATTTTAAGGTAAAACCAGTCAAAGATCTGATATCGTCTCCTTGCCCTCCAAAACGGCCAAGGACAGGAACATGCTTGGCAAGGGCCAGTTTTCAACATAGAAGTTTGAGTGAATCATTTGAACAACATATAAGCAATACCCAATCTGTTGACTATGCTGAAATGGATCCTATAGAGGTAAGTAGAGAGAAATGTTTCACAGAGCCAAGTCTGGCTCAAATATTGCATTTGTTGATTTTATTGAAATGGATGATGTAGAATACAGATGATATAATATGGAAGATTGGACTTTGAGTAACAAAATTTTAAATTCAAATAATATAGACCACAGCTTAGTTCACCATACATTATTATTACCTGTGGTATGCTCCATGGTTAACAGGTCTATATATGAGAATGGATCATTAAGTCCACAGCCTGACATGTAGTTAGTAGTTGAATTTTGATCTGATATTTTCATTGTATAAAGTTTGATCTAGATAATTCACTACTGAATTAAGTATATTGAGAAGGAAGGAGATCATGTTGAATAATAATTGTATATAAGAAATGCTTTTTCTATCATCATGCTGAAAGTATATTGATGTGTTTGTATGAGTATATATTTTCATTTAAACGTGTCTACTTAAACAATTTAAATATGTTGTGCTTACTTATCTTCAATAAGATCCTTTCATAATTATTGTAACCTAGGTAAGGTTACTGAATAGAATAATCACACAAAGGTTAGTAATGAATGATAATACTTAAGACAAGAACAACACATGACTCACTTCTAGCAGTTGACTACTTCTTCTACGTGCTGCTGGCGAATCTTATGTGTTGTTCTTGTTCGCCAGCAGCACGTAGAAGTAGTAGTCAACTGCTAGAAGTGAGTCAAGTGAATTCTACAATGAATCTCCAACTGTAGATCAACACATACAGTATTCACTACTGAATTTATGGGAATGGAGACATACCCATTATTGTCCGTAATTATGCTACAACAGTAACCATGTATGAGTTTTCTTGTTTCATGATTAAAGACAGCAAGAAACGTACTGTGTTATACGTATTCATTTTTATTTTTTCTGAGTACTTTCGATATTTTTTCCAATATCATCATCAAGGTTTTGATGGCTAAGACAAATAGTTGTGTTTGTCCAAAATAACTTTTTGCTATCTATATTTCTGAGCTGAGGTATTATAATTATTTACATTATTCGGACTGTTGTCTTCATCTTTGTCATATTCAGCCTTCTTCAGGTGATTGGAATTTCAAAGTGAAAACTTTATTTCGTCTACCAGAGTAGATTTTTCTAGTTCCACATGTCATGCCTCTTCTGGATGTTTCAGTTATCTCCCTTTAACTGAACTCTCTAAGTTTTTGTTCACCACTGCAGCATAGAAATGAATACAATAGTAATAGTAATACAGAGTGCTAGAGAAAAGCAATAGTAATACAGAGTGCTAGAGAAAAGCAATAGTATTACAGAGTGCTAGAGAAAAGCAATAGTATTACAGAGTGCTAGAGAAAAGCAATAGTATTACAGAGTGCTAGAGAAAAGCAATAGTATTACAGAGTGCTAGAGAAAAGCAATAGTATTACAGAGTGCTAGAGAAAAGCAATAGTATTACAGAGTGCTAGAGAAAAGCAATAGTATTACAGAGTGCTAGAGAAAAGCAATAACAACAACAAAATTGCAATATGAGCCGAGACATCCAGAAGAGGCATAAAACTAGAATAATCTACTCTGGCAGATGAAATAAAGGGTTCAGTTCAAAATTCCAATCGCCGCATACAACGGGCGAGACGTCATGAATATGACAATAAAGATGACGACAACAGCTCGAATTTTGTGGTTTAACACTTCAGGTCATGAGCAAAGACACAAACACTGATTTTAAAATTTATGTCATAAGAGATTATTCTTCGTGGTTGAATTATTATAATTATGACTATGCTCAGGAACGTAAATGTCAATTTAATAATTTTAATGTAAGAGAGCTAATTAACTTAGTTAATAATTGGATTATTACGAAAAGTTATAATTTACTTGTTTTTAAACTATTAGATGTAACTTAGTTTTTAAAACAATATCTGTGTATTATAAACATTTCAGAACATTTTTACTATATTCATAATCAGTTTTGTTAAGTGTTGGTTTTAATTTTTTAATAAAGATAGCTTCAAGAATTTGTACTTTCTGCTTATTACTTTCTTGAAGTGTACAGGTATTGTCAACTAATATGCTGTCTTTAATCATGAAATAAGAAAGCTTATATGTGATCACAAAAGGATCTTATTGAAGATAAGTAAACACAACATGTCTAAATTGTTTTAGAAGACATGTTTAAATGAAAATATGCTGCCAAAATATATGGAATATATATATTTTTAGACTCAAGACCAAATTTTGTGCTTTCAAACAAAGTTTCTCCTGCCATCGATCTCTAAAAGTTTTTCATATTTGCACAGTTTTGTATTCAAATGTAAACAAGAAGAATTTTAGAATGGATTTTTTTTTTAATCCAAATTAAAGTGATAAAAGACACAAGAAAAGAATTGAGTTAAATATATTAACAGAAACAGTAATACAAACATATACAAATGAGAGTGTTACAGCAAGAATGTTCAGTCCGACTGTCAGAGCTGACTACTGGAAACTTTACCCTCCAAAAAGCAGTACCTGCTCCTATTTATAGCTGGGAGAGTTCATGTGCGCGTGGGTAAATTACCATAACTATATATATATATATATATATATATATATATATATATAAAATGTGTGTATGTGTAATGGATTAAATCCAAGAAATATTTTAATATATTATGTTTATAAAATATATTTTGTTATTTTTATGGATACAACAGATTGTTGAATATAATTAATACTGCTTAATTAAAATCAGACCATTTTCTGAAATAAGTTGTATCCATAAAAATAACGTATAAACAGAATATATATATATATATATGGGTTGCCAGATTGGGGTAGAAGTAGGTAATTAGACTTTATTTGAAAGTTGCATGCAATTAATTTTTCAATTAATTTGTCCTCTTTGGTAGCTCAAGTTCATCCATCTTATTTTTAAAAAAAAAAAAAAGCCCAAAATTTCAAAATTTATTAACACTGATTTTTCAGAAGTAGTCAATCTGACAACACTGATATGCATTGTTTTTTGGGTTTGTTTTTTTTTTTAATACAAATGGATTATTTGGGGATTAATTAAATTTTTTCATTAAAGTTATAATAGTAAATGAAAGGTGAGCTTTCCCCATTTTAACCATTTACATTTGTTTTTTTTGCAAAGCATTTACAAAAATATTAGTCACTGTTTTTATTGTCAAGTTCCTTTTTTTGTGACTCAAATTCTAACCAGTGCAATTTTTTATGATGAGGTATCTACTTATGCCACTTAAAAAATATATATTCACACCATATCAGTATTACAGATTTTACAAGTATATACCTATACTTTTTTTAATGCTACTGTTCACCCAATACAAAGGCCCAAGAGCCATTCAAGATAGAGGGTTACTGACTGGGGTTGTTTTATGGACGTAAGAATTGTAGATTAGGAGGATATGTAGGATAGACAATGTTTAACCAGACTTGAAGAGGTTAATAATTGTAGTGTTTATAGAAGCATCCATGCAGAAATGAGTTCCACAATGTATTCGTTCTTGGGAAGAAGCTTTCAAAATGGAATGTCCTTCTTACCAAAAGAATGCATAGGGAATGAGGAGGATTCAACTCTGTGGATGTAGTAAGTATCCACTTGGAATCTGTTTCATAGAGCAGTGGCCCTTGATAAAAAATCTGTATGAATGGAACTTCCTCCTTACCAATGGAATATAAATGGAATGAAGATGATTCACCCTTGTGTACATATGGTGGGTCTTAGCTGTAAAGCTCTGAAGAGGTGTAATGAGGGAATGTAGCTCATCAGAACATTTTCCATGGAAATAGTGATGGGCTTGCCATGTTGCAGCTGTAGGGTAGAAAATAATTCATCACCTACAGGGTCTTGTAAATGCTTTGGAACTCCGTTGAGGCTGGACAGAGAGGATTAGGCAGTTCCAGCCCAGATAATGGCATCAATAGTCCATTTTCTTATAAAGACTTCTACAGATAAAAAGGTTGTCAAACATTTCAAAATAAGGTTTTCTGTTATGTTTCAGTTAGTACAATATACTTGTGATTTTGGGAAAGCCTGTCCTGGGTATGACAAGGTACATCTATCTGATCAAGAAAATTTGAGGAGTGTAGAACCACCTCTTAATTGCTGATGTTCCCAGGTCCATCCTAACTCTGGGTGGTGGCACCTGTTAGGCTCCCAGGTATGGGGAAATAGTGAACCCCCAAACTGAGGTAAAAAAAATAGCATAGATTTAAAAAAAAAAAAATAATAATAAAATATTACCAGTAACAGATTTTTGCAAAAGAAAAAAATTACCAGCAATGGATTTTTGTAAAAAGAAAAAATTATTCAAACTTCCAAGAAAATTAAATTTCAGAATTAAATGGCCCATAAGGAGTTGATATGCCATTAAACAAACAATTTGGAAAAGGTGTTTAATAAGGTGAACTTTAAAAAAAAGTTCTCAAAAAAAATTACCTGACATTTTATACCCCAATTATTAGGTTAATAGTACAGTGTAACCCGGATATAAGAGAAACTCGGATATAAGAGAAACTCGGATATAAGAGAAACTCGGATATAAGAGAAACCCGGATATAAGAGAAACTCGGATATAAGAGTTTTTTCTGGTCCCAAATTAGAGCCTGTGTTATATACAATAGACCAAACCCGGATACAAGAGAAACCCGGGTATAAGAGACTTATTCTCCTGTCCCGACAACTCTCTTATACAGTGTAACCCGGATATAAGAGAGTTGTCGGGACTGGAGAAGAAGTCTCTTATACTCGGGTTTCTCTTATATCCAGCTTTGGTCTATTATATATACATTAACACAGGCTCTAATTTGGGACCAGAGAAACTCTCTCTTATATCCGGCTTTCTCTTATATCCGGGTTACACTGTACATTAACACAGGCTCTAATTTGGGACCAGAGAAACTCTCTCTTATATCCGGGTTTCTCTTATATCAGGGTTACACTGTACTAGACTAACATATAAACACAGCTTTTGATGCATTAGTCCTCTGATGACCTTTAATTAAGCATATACTAAAAATATCCATGAAAATTTCACGGTCTTTGCTGTTTGAATTTTCTTTTTACTATCCCACCCATTCCCTCATAATTCTCAAGCTAATGGTTGGATAAGCCTTCCGAGTTCTATAATCGTAAAATACCTGTGGAAATCCTCCTATTGCATTATGAAAATGTCAGCTTAACACCTTTAACGAAATATTGCAATAATGATCATAAGTGTCAATGCAGGTCAGTAAAGTAAGAGAGTACAAATAAAAAGATTTAAAATTGACAAATTTTTTGATTTCACTGGAGCAGGCCTTAAACACACAACAGCATTATCACTTCTCTCTTTTTTTGCCACTGAAACCAAACAGCATCTCTGATACAGTGTAACCCAGATATAAGAGAGTTGTCGGGACCGGAGACGAAGTCTCTTATATCCGGGTTTGGTCTATTATATGTACATTAACACAGGCTCTAATTTGGTACCAATCTTTATATCTCTTATATCCGGGTTTCTCTTATATCATGGTCTCTTATATCGGGGTTACACTGTACAACTTTACTCACAATCAAAATGGAATAGTCCATTATTTACAAGATATTGGCAGGGTGTAACATATGTACTAAGGAACAACCATATTATGATTATATAATTACTAATCAAAATAATGTTAAAATATTAAAAAAAAACAAACATAAAAAAACAAAAATCTACAATCTTAACCTCTTCAAGTCTGGTTAAACATTGTCTATCCTACATATCCTCCTAATCTACAATTCTTACGTCGATAAAATAACCCCATTCAGTAACCCTCTATCTTGATTGGGTCTTTGGCTTTGTATTGGGCGAACAGTAGCATTAAAAAAATATAGGTATATGCTTGTAAAATCTGTAATACTGATATGGTGTGAATATACATTTTTTAAGTGGTACAAGTACATACCTCATATGTAAAAATGCATGAATCCTCAGTTGAATAGCATTATTTTTTTCATAAATAATTGTCCTATTACAGTTGCATATTATATGGTAGTTTTCTAAGTGTAGCTTAGATGTGGCACAAGTCTGAAAGTATGGGAAGATCAAACCCACTACTTAATCATAATTGTTCTAGTGTAAGTAGCTTGCTAACCATTACACCACGTCAAGGTGCCCCAGTTGCATATTATATGATAGGAAATAGTAGTTAAAAAAATGAAAGCTTCCTCAGTCACTGGTTCAGCTTATGACATGAGATATCTTTCAATATGTGAATGTATAGACTGAATAGATTAACAGCTAGTAACAGACTGGAAATATACACAAGGTAGACATGATTATATACATATATATATATACATATATATATATATATATATATATATATATATATATATGTATATATATGTATATATATATATATATATATATATATATATATATATATATGTATGTCATTCACAGACAGTACTGTTTCGCTGTATCACAGCTCCTCAGTGTGACTAGACTTCCGAATGCCTCAAGCCAGGATTGAAACACAACTAATTTGGTGTCAGCCAGAGCTATCTTCACTCGGTAGAGTTACACACCTAAATCTAGCGTATTATTTTTACAAATGTAAACAAATGCCCATCAGCCAAAGTGCTCCATTCATTTTACTGAAGAGCTTTGCATTAGTGCAGGTGGCTGTTGTTTATAGAATTAGCTTATCACTCAACAGTGCTCAAATAGCAAATACTACAAACATATTTGCACTTATGCAAAAGAACAGCATTCAAAGCTATCACATTCTTTCACTATTGTAAATTAATTAAATATATACAGGCTGATAAATGAGATTAGATGATTTGAGAAGATCCTTCCTTAGGTGCTATGCATGAGGCACACTTGGCAATCATCTCTTTTTGATTCATGATTGACATTCATTAAGAGTCTATTGTTCATAAAGTGGGGGAACTTTTTCATATTGTCATTAAATACTAAATTGATCCCTCTAAATTTTGACATATTATTATCCCACTTTAGGTGCAATGCATAATGCACAGTTAGTCGATCATGTCTCATTTTTTTTTTTTTTTTTTTTTTAAAGATAAATGTCTGCCCCCCCCCCTTCTATTAGGTACTTCAGATTTAACCAACTATGGCATATCTTTTCAATTGCCAAATATAGTAAAAGCACAACTTACAAGGATATATAATTGCTACTGAAGACAGGTTTTTAAACTTATATGCAAGTGTACAACAAAGTGAAACAGTAATGAAAAATGTAGTTATGAATAGGCATATATAATAATATATTGATTGAGTCATACGTCAAACACAATCAAGATTAGTCATTGTGAACACTATGATCTTGTTGATACCTTCATAATAGATGCTATGTCATGGCCAAATATGCTTTTGAATATAGTGTTGTGCGGCTCTTAGACCGGTTGTCAATCACAGCTAGAGAATTCAGTCTGCTCTGCTGTTTAATCTGTAGCTGAGGGTATTTGTGTGAGAGTGAATGCAACTACCTTGACTGGAACTTGAACTCAGCTTGCCAATTTCTGATTCTAGGTCACTAACCATTGCACCACCTGCCCATTCACAGATGGACAAAGATAGCAACAAAGATAAGAAAGACATATGAACAAAACCTGGAAGATGTATCTGAAGAGAAAGACATACAGACAAACGTAGAAGATGTATCTGAAGAGAAAGACATACAGACAAACGTAGAAGATGTATCTGAAGAGAAAGACATACAGACAAACGTAGAAGATGTATCGAAAAAGAAAGACATACAGACAAACATAGAAGATGTATCGAAAAAGAAAGAGATGCAAACAAACGTAGAAGATGTATCGAAAAAGAAAGAGATGCAAACAAACCTAGAAGACATTTCTGAAAAGAGAGCAATCCAAACAAACCTAGAAGACATTTCTGAAAAGAGAGCAATCCAAACAAACCTAGAAGACATTTCTGAAAAGAGAGCAATCCAAACAAACCTAGAAGACATTTCTGAAAAGAGAGCAATCCAAACAAACCTAGAAGACATTTCTGAAAAGAGAGCAATCCAAACAAACCTAGAAGACATTTCTGAAAAGAGAGCAATCCAAACAAACCTAGAAGACATTTCTGAAAAGAGAGCAATCCAAACAAACCTAGAAGACATTTCTGAAAAGAGAGCAATCCAAACAAACCTAGAAGACATTTCTGAAAAGAGAGCAATCCAAACAAACCTAGAAGACATTTCTGAAAAGAGAGCAATCCAAACAAACCTAGAAGACATTTCTGAAAAGAGAGCAATCCAAACAAACCTAGAAGACATTTCTGAAAAGAGAGCAATCCAAACAAACCTAGAAGACATTTCTGAAAAGAGAGCAATCCAAACAAACCTAGAAGACATTTCTGAAAAGAGAGCAATCCAAACAAACCTAGAAGACATTTCTGAAAAGAGAGCAATCCAAACAAACCTAGAAGACATTTCTGAAAAGAGAGCAATCCAAACAAACCTAGAAGACATTTCTGAAAAGAGAGCAATCCAAACAAACCTAGAAGACATTTCTGAAAAGAGAGCAATCCAAACAAACCTAGAAGACATTTCTGAAAAGAGAGCAATCCAAACAAACCTAGAAGACATTTCTGAAAAGAGAGCAATCCAAACAAACCTAGAAGACATTTCTGAAAAGAGAGCAATCCAAACAAACCTAGAAGACATTTCTGAAAAGAGAGCAATCCAAACAAACCTAGAAGACATTTCTGAAAAGAGAGCAATCCAAACAAACCTAGAAGACATTTCTGAAAAGAGAGCAATCCAAACAAACCTAGAAGACATTTCTGAAAAGAGAGCAATCCAAACAAACCTAGAAGACATTTCTGAAAAGAGAGCAATCCAAACAAACCTAGAAGACATTTCTGAAAAGAGAGCAATCCAAACAAACCTAGAAGACATTTCTGAAAAGAGAGCAATCCAAACAAACCTAGAAGACATTTCTGAAAAGAGAGCAATCCAAACAAACCTAGAAGACATTTCTGAAAAGAGAGCAATCCAAACAAACCTAGAAGACATTTCTGAAAAGAGAGCAATCCAAACAAACCTAGAAGACATTTCTGAAAAGAGAGCAATCCAAACAAACCTAGAAGACATTTCTGAAAAGAGAGCAATCCAAACAAACCTAGAAGACATTTCTGAAAAGAGAGCAATCCAAACAAACCTAGAAGACATTTCTGAAAAGAGAGCAATCCAAACAAACCTAGAAGACATTTCTGAAAAGAGAGCAATCCAAACAAACCTAGAAGACATTTCTGAAAAGAGAGCAATCCAAACAAACCTAGAAGACATTTCTGAAAAGAGAGCAATCCAAACAAACCTAGAAGACATTTCTGAAAAGAGAGCAATCCAAACAAACCTAGAAGACATTTCTGAAAAGAGAGCAATCCAAACAAACCTAGAAGACATTTCTGAAAAGAGAGCAATCCAAACAAACCTAGAAGACATTTCTGAAAAGAGAGCAATCCAAACAAACCTAGAAGACATTTCTGAAAAGAGAGCAATCCAAACAAACCTAGAAGACATTTCTGAAAAGAGAGCAATCCAAACAAACCTAGAAGACATTTCTGAAAAGAGAGCAATCCAAACAAACCTAGAAGACATTTCTGAAAAGAGAGCAATACAAACAAACCTAGAAGACATTTCTGAAAAGAGAGCAATCCAAACAAACCTAGAAGACATTTCTGAAAAGAGAGCAATACAAACAAACCTAGAAAATGTATCTGAAAAGAAAGAGATGCGAAACAAACCTAGAAGACATTTCTGAAAAGAAAGAGATGCAAAAAAAACTAGAAGATGTATCTGAAAAGAAAGAGATGCGAACGTAGAAGATGTTTCTGAAAGGAAAGAGATGCGAAACAAACCTAGAAGACGTTTCTGAGAAGAAAGAGATGCAAACAAAACTAGAAGACATATCTGAAAAGAAAGAGATGCAAACAAACCTTGAAAACATTTCTGAAGAGAAAGAGATGCAAACAAACCTAGAAGATGTTTCTGAAAGGAAAGAGATGTGAACAAACCTAGAAGACGTTTCTGAAAAGAATGAGATGCAAACACACCTTGAAGACATATCTGAAAAGAAAGATCCAAACAAACCTAGAACACGTATCTGAAAAGAAAGAGATGCGAACAAACCTAGAAGGCATATCTGAAAAGAAAGAGAAGGCATAACACAGTTATGAATAGAAAGCTACAAATGAAAATCGAATGAGGCAAATGAATAGATGTGGATGAATAAATGGTATGAAGAGGTTTGGACACATTATTCATTGATCAGTATGAAAAGGCTAAAATAAATGTTTTCTTTCTGTTTCTCCTACTCTTGATGCATTGATTTATATGTAAATTCCCTTGGATAGGTATGAATCCATCTCTTTTCACTCAACTATGGGTTAATTAGTAGGACTTGTATTGGGAAAAATTGTTATTCTTAAAAAAGAAAAAAAATGTTATGCCATAAAAAAAAAAAATTTTTACAATGTTTCAGCTTTAAATAACCTACAAAGGGTTGATAAACTGTAAAAAAACAAATCGATCAATCCCACTCTTGAGTATATCATTGAATATTAATATTAGGTTGGAGCAAAAATAATGTCGTTTTCTCACATATGTTACTTATGTAAATAACATTATTTTTGCACCAACCTAATATATATCTATAGATGAACAATTTCATGAAAAACTGCATGCTTTGCTCGAGAAAATACAATAGACAAAGTATTAGAATAAACAGTTAATATTTGCCATTACTCAGATAGCACTAAAGGATACTTAAGACTTAAGAGGTTAAGTCATCTTAACACAAACTGAAGTGACACTACAAATACAAGGGCTTCAGATCATAATTGGTTTGGATAATAGAATTGTTGTTTTTAAGTATCTCTATTTCTCTGAGTTTCTACCACATTGGATAAGCATTTTTTGGCAATATTCAACCTTCTTGCCCTAAAAAGAAAACAGCATGTCAAAAGGACAGGTTTTCCCCTTTACATTGCTATTATTTTGTACTACCTTCACTCCCTCAGTAATGTTTATTTACAAGATTCTTTTAAGACATTTTTTTATGTTTATACATTCTTTTTTATAGATACAAATATTTAAGTAAATGCTCTGTTTATAATAAACAGTATTAAACAACATTTACTGGCCTGAATATCCGAGAAATTTTCATAGAAAATATGCGTCCTCCAATAGGAATCGAACCTGTATCCTATACGGAACCATCATATAGCCTGACATGCTTTTACTGATTGAGCCACAGAGGAACGTTTCCGTTAGTAAGGTCGATTTTACTGTTTTTAAACCACAATTCTCTACAATTTACTCTCATATATTCATATCTGCTCAATGCATATCCAAATGTAAACAAATGACGTCACACATTATGAAATGTCCTAAAATAATTGTTCCTACATTGATACAAAAAATATAATTTCTAATATATATATATATATATATATATATATATATATATATATATATAAAAATCAAAATTTCCAAGATTTTAAAAACAATAAAAAATAAATAAATGTTTACATCAAAAAATCCTTTGATCTTTCCTTTTAATAACAACACAAAAATTTTGAGGAAACATTTTGTTTTTATCATGTTTTGGGCTTTTACTCATCACGTATCCTCCATTTTTAGCAAATTTTTGGAGGTCCCTAACTTTATGTTACTTTTTTCTACAAACAAAGAATTGCTTCTCTATCACAAGTAATCTTGCTACTCAAGAATATACTAGTGCTTCTGTTGGCATAAAAAATTATGTATGCTATTCATTAGTAATAATAGTGTCTATTGTCACACTTAAGTTATTGAAACTGGTATGTTACAACCAATAATTGGCTTTCACCAACTGTCTTTTTTCCAACAACCAGAAAATGGCAAAAATGGTTAAAATAATAAAGTTAAGAACAGTGAAGCAGGAGAAAAGGTTTCTTCTTTCATGTATCCTGACTATTCAACACATGGTCAAGGCTCTCCACAACATCCTCTCATATGTAGCTCTTAGCAATGTTTGTTTTTACTATCCCTCCCATTACCTATTTTACCATCCATTTACGCAAACTTGTTATATAAGTTACTCAGTTTCCCTCTGTCTCTCTTATCTTCAGTATGTCCTGTTTTTTTTAATTATATGCTATTGTTCATCCAATGCAAGGCTCAAGAGCCAGTCATGGCAGAGGATTACTGAATGAGGTTCTAAGTGTGTAAAGAGAGGAAGGGTAGGAAGTGCATATTATGAGAATATATAGGATAGATAATGGTTGACCATAGACTTAAGAGGTTAACATTGTAGTGATTGAGGAAGCATCCTCTCTGGAAGGTTCCACAAAGTAAGTTGTGAGGAAGAAGTTGTCCGAGTGGAACTTCCTCTTTATTAATAACACTCCTGTGAAAAATTCTGTGTTAAATTCTCTAATCTTTTTCCTCATTATAGAAACTGTTTATATATTGATAAGAATACATTTATTAGGTTAATACAAAAATTAATAACATTGTTATTCAGTGCTCAAATTTTTTCCTCTAATTTTAATGAGCTTATGCCATCTTTCAGCTAAATTGTGTATTTCATAATAAAAGAATGTTTCATGTTTTGCTTCGATGAATTTTTCAATACTTGGTTGAAATATATATGTGTGTGTGTGCGTGTGTGTTTGTAGAATGTATAATAGTATCTGAAATAAAACTGAAGATAATGAGGGAAAATGGAAAATCTATAGACAATGTATTTCACAAAAGTCTGTTGGTCTTGGCTTCTTCATGTCCGGATGAAAGAAAAAAACTGTGTGTAAGGGAAATGCATTGATATTTTTGTGGATTAATAGGATTAGGTGTAAAGGCCATTTGCCTGTTATTATTACGTTAAGATAACATCTTCCATATGTGTGTATATGTGTATGTATGTACATGTGTATAGAGATGTGTGTATGTACAATGCATATTTTACTTTTTCACATTGTTTTTTTTTTATATATATATATATATATATATATATATCTCCGATGTGATGAGAAAGAAAGTAATATATAAATACCAGCATTCACAGCATTAATCCAAAAGAGGGCTCGATACGAATAGTAGAGCGATCTGCCGTGCGTCAACGGCTTCAGGGTAAAATTTCCGACTGACGCAAATTCAGCCGGTTTTCGATTCTAGCCAGAGGCAACCGGACGTCTAGCCACACTGATGAGCTGTGATACAGTGAAACAGTCTGTCTGTGGATGACTATATATATATATATATATATATATATATATATATATATATGATAAAAGGCAGAATGTGTGTGTGTTTATATGTTTGATCGGATCTCCTACATTTTCTAACCGATTTCAACCAAATTTGACACAGTTACTGTTAATGGTCCTGCGGGGGTTTTGACGACACCAAAAATTGATTTAAGTCAATATTTAAATCAATATTATCGACTTTTCATTTTTGATCAGATGCACGCATGTGTAATTATGTGTGTTCACTGCACACAAGCAGATTTGGGCACTTTTCATGTCAGAATTAATAGCGGTAGCATAATTATGAAAAAGTCGGATTTAAGTGATTATATGGGAATAAGAAAGGACAAAAATGGCCATATTTTAAGAGGAGCCATTAAATTACCTTATCAAATACAATGACCAGAAAGTTTTTGGTTTATATATATATATATATATATATATATATATACACACACACACTAGCTGAATTACTTGTACCTTTCTGAGTGTCACACATTTTTTTTTTATAAGAAAATGATGACTGATTTTAAATCATTGCTATAATTTGTGTAGAAAAAATGATGCATTTCAATATTATTCAATGATCTTGCCGATGTGACCTCCATCTTCTGGCTTTCTCCTCCTGGATAGGAGTCTTTCCATTGTTCAAATTTAAATTTAATTTAAATCAAAGGGGAAAAAAATTTTCAGTTGGAGGCTTGTGCCCTCTGGAGACTGCCTTTGATCAAAATGATCTTGCTGAGGTGACCTCCATCTTCTGGCTTTCTCCTATATTTTGAATAGGAGTCATTCTGTTGTTCAAATTTAAATTTAATTTAAATCAAAAGGGAAAAAAAAAATTTTGGTGGGGGGTTTGTGCCCCCAGGGGACCCCTTTGATCAAAATGAAATATACTTAGCCAAGTATCCTGGGTAATGTAGTTTCAGAATATATATGGTTATAGGGGTCTATCTCCAAAACCCAAGGTGGTTTGATAACAGACAGACAGAGGCTACAACTTACATTATATATATATATATGTATATATATATATATATTTCTCTAAATGGTATTTTTAGTGTATATTCGTATTTGAGTAGACACACCACTTATTTTAAACAGTATTTTATTTCATCTACCACCTGCACATTTAAAAAAACGTAAAAGAAGATGTGCCCGCTGGCAGGATTTGAACATGTGTCCTTCTTTGCAGGAGAAACTACCATTTGATCTGACATGCTTTGATCACTCAGCTATGAGGAGCTTCACATTCAAAAAAGGTTCTATTTGCCTTTAAAGCACATTTTACTCATTTAGAAAGTCATAACTGCTCAGTTTTGCATCCAAAATGTAGACAAAGCAATTTCTAAAGAATTAATGGATATTTTTCTTTTAATCCAAAATGTTTTTTTTACTTTAAATATTATTTTTAATAGATATCTCTATTTTATTTCATCTGCAAACATGTACATTAAAATAGGACATTTTACTTGTTCAGCAAATTAAAGACAACATATATATATACACGAGTGTGTGTGTGTGTGTGTGTGTGTGTGTGTGTGTATTAAAATAAGAAAGAACAGTAAGATTTATAATCCAGTGTTCTTAGCAATTATTTTTATTTAAAAAAAACAAAAAAACAGTGTTTGATACAAACAGTAGAGCATCATATTATAATTCTTTTCTTTTTAAAAAATATGATTCTATTATGACACAGAAATTTCTGTTTCAAAACTGAAACTAAAATTGTAAATTTAATTATAAAAATGAAACTTAAAATGCAGAGTTTTGTTCCATTATCAAGCAATGTTAGGAATAACTTTCTAAGAAATTTACTTAATTTATAAGCACAAAAAATCTTAATATTTTGAGTTGTTAAGTTTAAGAAAAATTCAATCTATTTTGATTAGGAGTGGTTGGGTTTTAATTTCCTTAAACAACTTATGTATCATATGTTACTTACGAAGTCGGGTTAAGTTTAGGTGGGGTGAGGGTGCCTGCTCACAAACATAGACATCCATCATTCAGCGTGTCTGTTTTCAGTGACAAAAAATTTTGGCATTTTTATTTATCCACTTAATTCATATTTTTATATACAAGGATTTTCTAAAAGGGTCATTTAAATATGAGTAAGTCATATTTTTAATATTTAAATTTTATTCTTACAGATATAAAGTACCATTCCTCTTTCTAATAACTAATAGACTATTTCATAAGTAATATATATTTAATACACAAGTCGTGTCTCCGTCTTTGGACAGAGTGTACTCAGGGGCAGCTCCATCAAAGGACAAAGTCGCAACTGAGGAAAATTATACTGAGAGGTGCCCAGCCCTGGGGAACAGCTACCCGAGGCCGCGCCCTCTCATTGCACTAGAGAGAGAGATTGGTGCTCACACCAAGGCCAGTACAACTGATGGTTGCGGGAGCTTGGGGAATTTTTGTTCCCAGCCCGGGTGTATGCACTTGGGCTCCCCACATTAAACTGAACTTTTATCACAACACAACTCTATGGGGGGTTGAATAAATACTGAATTACTATAAAGCAGAGTTCACACATTTGTTTATCATCTCTCAGTTGCGGCTCCATCAGAGGACAGAGATGCAACTGAGGAAAATCAGCCCTAGGGAGCAGATGTCCGAGGCTGCACCCTCTCATTGCATCAGAGAAAGGGATCTGTACTTGCACTGAGGCCTTTGCAATCAACGGTTGTGGTGGCTCAGGGAATTTTTGTCTTTAGCCTGAGTGTACGCACTCAGGCTCCCCAACATTAAACCAACCTTGTGTCACAACCTGACTGTGGGGAAGTCAAGTAAATACCTACTATAGAGCTGGGGCTTTTTAACCTCAGAATTTGTGGGAGAATTGAGCTCCAATTTTGCAGTTATTCATATAGATTCCATAATATAGTGTTTACTTAATTAGCTCTTATGTTTCTTTAACTCAAATGTTGAATGTATAATTAATTCTAGTTTCTATTTTTCCATCTTTACACTATGTCTCGCACATCTCGCCTATGGAACTCCCTTCCCTATTACTGTTTCCCTGACAAATACAATCTCCAACGGTTTAAGTGTAGCGTCAATCGACATCTCCAGTTGCCTTGATCTATCCCCTTCCCTTCTCCACATCCTTTCATTTTTCATTCCTATCTGCTCTCGCTC
Organism: Acanthosepion esculentum; assembly: GCA_964036315.1. Classification (NCBI taxonomy): domain Eukaryota; kingdom Metazoa; phylum Mollusca; class Cephalopoda; order Sepiida; family Sepiidae; genus Acanthosepion; species Acanthosepion esculentum. The sequence goes on along the minus strand of OZ038517.1, from coordinate 32,015,118 downwards.
CGGATCTTTTGTGGCCCCCTTGCCTTGATCGACCCACTGTCTTTCTCTTTCTCCACATCCCCTCCCTTGCCACTCCTATCTGCTCTTCCTCCAACCCTTCTGTAACCCCATGCGTGATAGTGGCCTCCGGCCTTGCTTAAATATTAATTTTATCTTATAAATTGTCCCCTGTTCTGTCACCCATGAAATAAAAATAATTGTTTGTATGAAAAATAAGGATCTATGTACATAAAATCATCTTTAAATTAAGTGGCAGCAGAAGAATTATCATTGAACTTTTAAAAGGTAAGCTTAAACATTAATTCAATACTTAAATGCAGCGACCAATTTTGAGTTCTTCTGTAGTTTATTGATACCTATTGCATCTACCCCTCCCTAGCTATTGTGATGATGGCCAAAGCAAGAGTCCTCCACAGGAGCTAGCTTAAAAGCCACCTGATTGGGCAGCATTTAAGCTAGCTTAAAATTTTAAGCTAGCTGCAATTTTGGATATGAAAGGAAACTAAGAGTTACTCCTCTTGAACCATGAAAGCAATGATAATGGCTAGTATAATTTATTAATATATATTTTTAATCTCACATAATCTGGCAAGCCTGTATCTGAGCTCAACGAAAATCGTTCCCTGAACCTAACTTTTCTAAGGCTTTTGAATGAGCTATGAATCATTGAAATCAGACTAGTGGGAGCAGAAGAGTTGCTTGGACACACACACTGTACTTTATATATGATATATATATAGAGAGAGATGACTATATATATATATATATATATATATATATATATATATAGGGGTTGGGCAAAATAATTGGAACAGATGCAAAATCCACCCTTATGTTTCAAAGACTTATTATATTAAGAACTTTAACTAAAACTTCGTAATTGCAGGTTATATCTATTTTGAATACATTTATTTATCTAATTTACTGTCTTTGTCTTATTTATTTTTAGAATTTAGTAAAATTTAAGCTAAATGTGTGACCTCTCCAAGTTCGAAAAAGGGCAAATTATTGGCACTTGTATGGTAGGAGCCTTGATCAATAAGATTGCTGAAATGTTTGGTTTTTCAAGAGCTACCATATCAAGAACTATGACGCAATTCAAGACACAGGGCAAAACCACAAGCAATTCAGGCTGGACTTGCAAACTTACTGACAGGGCCGACATGCATTGAAATGCAATGTGGCAAAAAAATCATTGGACTACTGCGGCCAAAGTGACTGCTGAGTTGAATAATCATCTGAATAGTCCAGTTTCTACGAAAATTGTTTGTCATGAGCTCCATAAGGCTGGATATCATGGGAGAGCCGCCATAAGGAAACCTCTTCTCTCCACTCGCAACATTCAGAAGAGGTTGAAGTGGTGCAGAGATCACAATACCTGGTCTGCAGACCAATGGAAGCAAGTCATATTCTCAGCCAAGTCCAGTTTTTCTCAACTTCAGGGCGAGTTTATGTGTAGAGGCAGCCCAAAGAAGCTTACAACCCTGACTGTCTTCTTCCAACAGTGAAGTATGGAGGTGGATCAGTGATATTTTGGGCCACCATATCATGGAAATGTCTTGGTTCAATACTTGCCCTGCATGGTAGAATCAACAGCAAAGATTACCTGAACATTTTGGGAGATCAAGTTCATCAAATGGCCCAGACTTTATCTTCCAAGATGATAATGCTCCAATGCATACCACTCGAGTGGTTAAGAATTGGTATGAAGAGCATGAAAGTGAGCTAGAACACATGGAGTGGCCTCCCCAATCAGATATCAATATTATTGAACATTTGTGGTGCATTTTGGAGTGACGAGTTAGGAGCCGCTATCCTCCACCGTCATGTCTTAAAGAGCTAGAGCAGGTGTTAATTGAGCCTCCAGACAAAAATTATACCTGTATTCCTTTTTCAATCAGGGAAACTTGCCATATATATATATATATATATATATATATATATATATATATATATATATATATGGGCACATAGCTGAGTGGTTAGAACATCCACATTCTGACCATAAAACCTGGGTTCAAATCTCACTATGATCAATTTGTCCGTATGGAGACTTCTTGATGTTATCGAAATGGAGGGATCAATGATCTCAGCATGTGGCACCTTTGGAAAGTGCCTGAAAACCATAACACGTGTTGACCCAAGCCTTGTGAGTGAAATTGGGTAGACGGAACCCTTAGGGGCCGTCGATAGCTGTGCTAGCACAAAATCACAAGTCATCGTGGCTGAGGGCTTGAGCATGCTGGCCTTGTTCAAATTGTTGCTCACACTAGATAACATGCTCTTTCCCAGAAACAGTAACTAAACTCTGCTCAGCATAGTTGCAGTATAAACCATAGGTGGGCTCTGTGGGTGTTGAACAAACACAAATGCACCTGAGCTAGTAGGCAGATATCCTCGAATATGAGTGGCCAGCTATACTACTACTACATATATATATATATATATATATATATATATATATGTATGTATGTATGTATGTATATGTGTGTGTGTGTATATATATATATACATACATACATACATACATATTCCTCACTGGTTGCATGACTCAGAGTTTCATGCACAATGCAATATTCAGGTGCTGAGTAGAGACTGAGCGTTACAAAATTTAAATTTTAATAAAATATCTGGTTAATGTAATGCTGGTGCAGTCTATATATTGTGAGATAACTGATTTTTATTTTTTTTTAAAATGTATTTAAAATAAACGGGGATTAATTGTATTTTTAAATATATGACAATATATAATTTTGTATAATTTTATATATCAATAGTATTTAGAAAAATATGACAAAGTGGAAAAGAATACAGATGAAATTGGCTAGATTGAAAAAAAAAAAAAAATATTCTTTCAAAAAATTTCATAAACTATTTGTGTGTCTTGTTTTGTGCACATCTGTAGACATGGTCTGATGAAATCCTCATGGATGAAACACATCACAAATCTTTTCCAGTTTGTCATATTTTTATATATATATATATATATATATATATATATATATATATATATATGAGTAATTGATTTGGGGATTTAGTCTAATTTATAGTAATTTGTTTAGTTTAGAATCCTCAACAGAATGCAGAAAGCACTGGACAGCCGTTTCGTCCTATATTTGGAACTCATCAGCAGTGCGCATCCACTACCAAGAATCGAACCCGGATCGCTTCAATACAACGTGAACATCATACCAACTGCACCACAGGACTCGGTGACAAAGAAGACATAAACTAGACTCGATATAGCGCCGCTACTCACTCAGTTCCGGGTTCGATTCTCAGTAGTGTATGTGCACTGCTGATGAGTCCCAAATATAGGACGAAACAACCGTCCAGTGCTTTCTGCATTCTGTTGAGGATTCTAAACTAAACAAATTACTATATATATATATATATATATATATATATATATATATATATAGAGAGAGAGAGAGAGAGCGCAATTATTAGGGGGATTTTAATAATTATAATTAAGTAATTCATCGATTCTAGAAAAATCCTCAACAGAATGCAGAAAGCACTGAACAGCTGTTTCATTCTATATTTGGGACTCATCAGCAGTGCACATCCAAATCCAGACCATTGCAATATGATGCAAACATCATACTCACTAGACCAACGGGTCTCAGTGACGAAGAGGTAACAAACTAGAATTGATATCACGCTTGCTCTTCACAAATTCCATTGTGTAAGTCATCCAAGTCTACTTGTATACTCGCTATATCGAGTCTAGTTTGTTGCCTCTTTGTCACGGTAATGGTCTGGGTTTGATTCTTGGTAGTGAATCCACACTGCTGATGAGTCCCAAAATAGGACAAAATGACCATCCAGTTCTTTCTGCATTCTGTTGAGGATTCTTCTAGACTTGATGAATTTGTTAATTATGAGATATATATATATATATATATATATATATATATATATATATATTTGTGTATTTAGGCAGCAATCCTTCTTTCAAGCACATTTCATTAAAAACGACTGACAAGGTGCTTTTATTTAGTTTTTTATATAATTTCTCGTGCGATCCAATAAAGTTTTTCTTTTCAGAGGATAAATTATATAAAAATTGTCCGAATGTTCTTTTTATCCGAGCGCTTTCGGCTATACATTTAGCCATTATCAAGGATTATATTTCAACTGTTAGAATTAGAAATAGTTTATGTGTATGTTTTATAAAGTGATTCATTTTTTTGTTTCAAAACACGGTCAAGATATTATGTCCATGTTCAAAGTTAATATTATTAAGTGTTGGTTTGTTTGTTTTTATTAGTAAGGCTTTCATTATTTTTAGCCTTTTTTTGCAAGTGGATGATGCTATTATATTAGTGTTGTCGACAAGTATATTCCGAATAGAGAAATTATATAAAAAACTAAATAAAAGCACCTTGTCAGTCGTTTTTAATGAAATATATATATATATATATATATATATATGTATATATATGTCATCCACAGACAGATTGTTTGGCTGTATCACACCTCTTCAGTGTGGCTAGATGTCCGGTTGTTTCTAGCTAGGATCGAAACCTGGCTGAATTGACGTCAGTCGGAGATTCTACCACGAAGCCGTCGGCACTGGAGGTGAATTTTTAGCGTATTTATTTTTAGATAAACACACATTGGCCGAGAGGGCTCGATTCACTTTACCGAAGAGTCTTGCATATATATATATATATATATATATATATATATATATATATATATATATATATATATATATATATATATAGATATATATATATATATATAAAAATAAAAATAGCTAAAATTTTATATATATATATATATATATTAAAATAAAAATACCTAAAATTTTATATATATATATATATATATATATATTAAAATAAATACCAAAAACTATAATAAAAAAAATAAAATTTATTATTAATAACAAAAATTTAAAAAAAATGGTTTAAAATTAGCAGGATTTGTATTTTACATTATTTTTATTTTAAATATAAAATTTAAATCCCATCAATTTTAAATACAATATATATATATATTATTTTTATTTTTTATAATTGAAAGCTTCTGCCTATAAATTGGGGAGGGGGAAGTATTTTACAGTCATTCCTACCAGGATAGTTAACACCAATTGTTAAGTAACCTGACGAATAGTGTGAAACTTGGAAAATCCAGTAAATTTCATAAAAAGTAGTAGTTAATGTGAAAATTTCACAGTTGTTCTATTTTAATTTTCTGATGAATCATAATTCTTAATTTAATGCTTGAATAAGCTCCTTGCGAGTTGCACGAAAATAAGATAACCATAGAAATCCCCCTACTGCATCGTTAAATATTTGAGGTCATCAACTTTAGCAAAATATCACAATAACAATCATAAATATGAATGCAGCTCATTATTAAAAAAGTAAGAAGGTATCGAAAATATCTAAAATTAACAAGTTTTCCATTTCCATGAAGCAGACGTTAAATACATGAGAGTATTATCGCCTATTATATCTCCCCTTTCTTTCTTTATTATTTTGTATGCTTTCTTTTTCTCACTGCAAGCAAACAGCATTTCTGATTTGATTTTTCTTTATGTCTTTCCTCACAATCAAAATGGAATGATCTATTATTTATCTGTTGTAATGGCAACGCATAATACATGCTAACTTACAAATGGAAGAAAAGCTTAAGCGTGACTTGCAGTCTATTATAAATTACACGCATGTGAAATATCCTGCATATTAACAGTGAAAATATTTCTGTGAATCTCTTCATTACTTTTTTGTAAAATGAAAAGCAATTAATCATACGAGATGCAATGTAGTGTGATAAAAAAGAATGTTTACATTTTTTTTATCATATACTCAAACCCAACAGAGTGTAAGCTACAGAATGATTTTTGGAATTGTTTACTTTTATTAACAAGTGTAACTAACTCAGAGTAAAATACTCATAAGAATACAGCAGTCAAATAAACTCCTGTAAATCCCTAATGAATATCTGATAAACACCTGCTTATACTGAATTTAGAAGTTTTGTTTTTGGAGATTCTAAAACAGGTTTGTATATAAAAGTTTATATATATATATATTATATATATATATATATATATATATATATATACAATATCTCTGATATTGACCACTTTATCCCATAAATATATCACATCTTAAGACTATATTTCTTCATATATATATATATATATATATACAATATCTCTGATATTGACCACTTTATCCCATAAATATAGCACATCTTAAAACTATATTTCTTTATATATATATATATATATATATATATATATATATATATATATATATATTATATTCCGTGCTAATAGGAATATATACTTGAAAAACAAGGTGGATAAAATAAGTAAAGGTTTATTGTAAAAAAACCAATACAATAAGAATAAAAGTAACAGCTATGCACAAGGTCATTGCAAGTCAATCCAGTAGTGAGTGCTACTATTGGAAGGTCGGTAGTTCTCGCATAAGTCTGAGTTGTACTCAACAGATCCCAGCTAGAGTCTGTAGTCCATTGACTTACAGATACTTATAGGTAGTTACTACATATAGTGTAGTCACTCATGGGGGTAACAGGTTATTCCAATACACCATGTATACATTATGTTCCAAAGGTTGTCATAGGACCTACGGTCTATAAAATGCTTTCATGGCCTGTGTCTCAAATAGCCTCGGACAACTAAGTTTAGCTCCAAGCCAAAGACTGGAAAAAGATGGAAAACTGGTTCCTCATGACCAGCTGCTTGTAGATGGAGCTTGACAGACCAGGAAGACAGGGGAAGGAAAACCCTAATTTTAAACCTCTACTCCCTTGCTGTGATATCCAAAACAGGGAAAAGGCTATGGAAATAAATCCAGACAGAAAACCCAGAGTGGAACCCTGAAGACGGTTGGCTGTCAACACTGACAACTTTCCAGCAACTCCTGCAGCCAAGCTGTCCACAAGTGTAATGCCCTATTCCTTTGGATCTTGTCGATGCAACTGGGAAGGGGTGAGTATGTAGTCTGTGCAGTGAATGGATGACATATCTTTATCCAGGCCTGCACCCTGGAGAGGACACTTTGGTTTCATCACCAAAGTACTTCATTTTGACCAAACAAGGCACTGCCTTTATTTTGCGAGATAAACAGATGCCTAAGAGAGAAGTTAAATAAATCCCACTACCTAAGAACAACTCTTAAATACTAATTAAGTAGAATAAATATTAATTAAGTAGAATAAATACTAATTAAATAGAATAAGTACAAAGATAAGATTTAATTAAAGCCAGAATGATCTTAGATAAATAATTTAATTAGGATTTCATATGAAGTATTTTCAAATAAGACAAGATGCTTACAGCCATATCACATTGAAACAACACTAGTTCTCATACAATCACCGAAGTTAAACAACATTGAGCCTAGTCAGTACCTAGATGGGTGACACTTGAGTATAACAGGTGCTGGAAGTTTGGATGTGCAGGTAAGTGTAATGGATAACAGCTCAGAATTCAAAATCAGTGAGCCAAGTTCCAATTCCAGTTGGATTTCTTATATTCACTTATGCACAACATTGAGAAAAGTATGAAACCACTGCTACTCCCCACAAGCTATGGGTTAATTAGTAGGATTTGTATCAGTTAAACATTATCTCCAAAAAAATTTTCACAATCTATAAATATTTTCTGGCTTTAAATAACCTGTAAACGGTTGATAAGCAGTAGAAAAATATATCACTCAGTTAACTATATGATACAATAAATTACTAAAACATTTTTATCAGATGAGCAACATCATCTTCCAAACTCAGATTATTATGTGCATCTGTGCAGATGCACATTTGTCTGTCTGCTTGTATGTGCATGTGACCTGCATTTAAAGGTTGATGCATTGATCCTGTACGCTTAAATGTAACTGCATGTATTGATTTCTATATTTATTGATTGCAAATAACAACTTTCTAAAAGACGGACAAGTTCCAACATGAACAACAGACTAAAAACATTTTCCATAAAAAAACAACATCTGTATTCACAGCTAGGTAAAGACATGATATGGGTATGAAATGGGTGGAGTGCAATGGAGAGGGTCTGGACAGTTCTAGGCCTGACCAAGAAAGCATTGAAGGAAAAAAAAAAAAAAGAGAGAGAAACAAGTTTGGTCATATTTCATGAAGTGGATTGGGTAGAGCACTTTTTTCGGTAGCCATTGATGTGTTACACACACATATATATATATATGC
>OZ038517.1:31941910-32001910 GCA_964036315.1 Acanthosepion esculentum | reverse complement strand
TGCTCAATAACTATCTTCAGCAATAATTATGCTATCAAAAATATTCAAAGTTGCCAATACTTATGAATGCTCAAGTGAGTTTTGTGATTCTTCACACTTCAGGACACAGATGAGAATGATCTTTCTACTCTGGGTCCTGAATAGTGAAGAATCATGACCTTTGATAAATGTGTGTGTCTGTGTACATTATATATATATATATATATATATATATATATATATATAGAGAGAGAGAGAGAGAGAGAGAGAGAGATACATACATACATACATACATATCTTTCTAGGTCTATGTTGATATCTATTTATATTTTTTATATTTATATATATCAAGATAGATGTAAATAGATATAGACAGACATCCATAGATAGACGCAGACAGACACAGATAGACTTAAATGTAGAAAGATGTAAACATAGATATAAACTTAGAAAGATATACACAGATGTAGATAAATAAATAGATATGACCTAATGAACAAAAAAAACAATTCAAACGAATGATACTTGAACAGCAAAAAAGGAAAATAAAAAAAAACAACAATGTGTGAGAACAGAGAGTGCTCAACCTTCTACACCTGAAAATTTAAAATAATGCAGAAAAGAGCAAGAACACATTCCAAGATCACAAAGGGACAGAGGACTTCATCATGTGGGTGAACCTTTTCACATGTTCTATCCACTTCTCCATTCCCGCTGTGGGATTGTAGGGGACCGGCGGGTTAATGCGAGGATAAAATCTCTGGACTAAGACTTCCTGCTGGCCAGTCCCGCTACATAGTAATGTTGGACTATGATGGAGTCCAAAGAAAGCAAAATAAAACGAACAAGACAGATATATATGTACAAAACAAATATATATATTAATGACAAACAGATTGATACACGAATTACAAATACATCATTTAAAACATGAATAAAACGTTAGTGTCAGTATGGAAAGTTGTTTGTGTGTGTGTTGAGTTGAAATGTCCGTACGGGGTGTATTTGTTTTAGCGTGTTCCCAGAACTTGGGAAACGCCGGCTGTGTATTAGAGTTCACATATTGGATATGTTAGAGAAAGTTTTTCAGTACCTCGCACGTGGTGCGAGGTTGCCGGCCTCAAGAGAGGCAGTTTTGGCCGCACGTGTGCGAAGCTGTGGGAAGAGCCGTGGAAAGAGAAAGAGGCGAAAGGCCAGCCCGTATTTATACTCCCGGGAGAGAGAGACCCCTGGTGACGGGTTAAGGAAATGAAGAGGAGATAACCCGATAGGATACAGTATTTATCCTGGCTATGTTTTTCCTTTCTTTTGTTCTTTGAAGTGTCTAGGATTTGCTTTATTGGTGAAGTTCGGTGTTTCTTTACTGTCTTGGAATACGTGCCATATCAGTTTGGTAAGTTACCATTTCAATTATAAGTGTGACACTAGATAAGTAGAATGAATCAAATGTTGGAAGCAAGAATCAGTCAGTACATACCACCCAATATTCACAAATGGCGGACAATTTACATAAATGTGCGAATAAAACCAGTTCATTCATAGCTGAACATTTATAAAAATCAGTAATGTGCCTCATCTTTCAGTTGAGACATGTTTCAGTTCTGAGGAAGGGTAATTCTGAAGGTGTTGCAATCTATTTACATTAAATCCTAGCAGCCATCTCTCTTTAAGTAGATGAAGTGGTTGTTAGGCTTAAATTTAATTAACTTTTAATAGATAAATATTTTATATAACATTTACTCTTCAATGTTCTTTTTTAGTTGCTGTGCAAATTTCTTGTACGAGAATGAGCTCTGATGAGAGAACTGATAAACAGGTTTAGCTGATTTTTTTTCTTAATCATGTTTCAATATTACCACTTTATGTTACCTTTTTTTGGCTAATTTCTTTTCTTGTTTCAAGATGACCACTTTTATTGCTTTAATTTTGTACCCTGCAAAAAACTGGAGAGAGAGAGAGAGAGTGTGTGTGTGTGTGTGTGTGTGTGTGTGTGTGTGTGTGTGTGTGTGTGTGTGTGTTATAACCACACACAAATATAATTGTTTTTATATATAATGTTGATGTCCAGGTCAGAAACTGGAACTGCCAGTTCAAGTTCAAATTGTGGCAGCTGCCTTCACTTTGTACTAATACTCTTGCAAATATAGTCATTTAAAAACACAAGTGGTTATTTTGCTTTGCAACAGTAAAAGCTCTAATACTCCAAATTTGTCTCTTAAAATGTAACACTTTATTATATTTAGATGAAAACATCAAGACAATGTTTTGGTTTCTTGCTACCCAGTCAACTTTGATCTTCAAAAATTTAAATGCAATGTCAATCATCTTCAGTCTTTTTAATTCTACTTCTTTTATTATTTAAAAAGTTTTTTTTTCAATCATTTCACCCCAGGCAAAGCGGGAAATGCCACTAGTATCCAGGGGGTTACAGAGAGCGAATGTGAGAGATTAAACTAAGTATAGGGGAGACCTAGGAAAAGATAAAAGCTGAACAAAGTTCAAGAAGATGGCGATTGATGTTGCATGTAAATTTTTGAAGATTGCAGTTATCAGGTCAGCAAGGAACTGGAAGGGAGTTCCACAGGCGGGAAGTGCGAGAAAAGAAACTGTTGGAGTAGAAGTGGCAGTTACATTTAACTATTTCAACAGTAAAAGGGTGGACCTAGATGCCAATCTTGTAGCACGCTTAAACTCACGTAGTCCAGGCATCAGGGAAAAAAAGATCATCAGAGAAGTAGCCATGGACGTATTTGTAGAAAAGACAGAGGGAAGCCACATGACTGAAGTCGAGATGCCAAGTCAGGATTGATTAAACTGACGAATGGTAGATTTGTAAATATGCAAGATGGACTCCAACAAGAAAAATCTTCCGGCATGACACAGTGACTCAACTTTCCTTGCAGTAGATGCAGCTATTGATTCAATATAGTCATTCCACTTGAAAATGTGAAGCCAAGAAGGCACAGTATGGCAGGCAGGAAAGTTTCTCTATGGTGGTTAAATAAGAGCAGTTTCATTTTGGAGGCATTAAAATTAATGAGCCATTTCCTGCCCCAGTTAACCACTGATTGGAGGTCCTTTTCAAGAGCAGCAGCCAGGTTAACTTTGTCAACTCTAACAGATTTGCCATTGAGACAGGAGTAAATGGTAACGTCATCAGCATAAATGCCTACTTCGGAACTGATGACATCAGGAAGAACATTGATGAAGATCAGAAACAGCATGGGACCCAGGATAGAGCCTTGGGGGACACCCATGTTTGTATGAAAGGATCTAGAAGCAAGCCCATTCAAAATGGCCTTCATTTAACATTTTGATAGGAAAGATTGAACTAATTCAAACAATCATCCTGTAATACTGTCACCCTGGAGCCTACGTAGAAGACCAGCATGCCAAACCCTATCAAACACCTCGTGATATCTTGAGGCACAGCTTGAGCTTCACTGTTATTATCAAGAGCTTGATATAGATATTCAGTGATGGCTGTTAGCACATCAGTGGTAGACCTGGCCAAATGGAAGCCATATTGTTTGTCAGAGAGTAGGTCATGAGAGGTAAGATGCTTAGCCATTTCATCTGAAAAGTGGTAGGATACTAATAGGGTGATAATTAGAGGGGTCAGAAGGTTCTCCAGAGTTCTTAAAAACAAGAACTACAGAAGAGAATTTCCAACAAACAGGAAAGCAGGAAGCAGTGAGGCAATACTTGTAGAGTTTGGAGAGAACTTTTTTTTTTCTTTTTTGCCACTAGCACGCAAGGGGTTACAGAAGGTTTGGAGGAAGAGCAGATAGGAGTGGTAAAGGAAAGGATGTGGAGAAAGATAGTGGATCGATCAAGGCAAGGGGGTTACAGAAGATTTGGAGCAAGAGCAGATAGGAATGAAAGGTGAAAGGATGTGGAGAAAGGAAGTGGATAGATCAAAGCAACTGGAGATGTCGATTGACGTTACACTTAAATAGTTGGAGATTGTATTTGTTAGGGAAACAGGAATAGGGAAGGGAGTTCCACAGGCGTGATGTGCGAGACATGAAGCTATTGGAGTAGAAGATACATCTACATCTAACAGTTTCAATGGTGAAGGGGTGGGAACGGGATGCCAGCCTCGTAGGATGTTTAAATTCATGAGGCCTAGGAACCAGCAAAAGCAGCTCATCAGAGCAATTACCGTGAAAGTATTTGTAAAAAAGACAGAGCGAGGCAACGTCGCGTCTGTGAGAGAGTGACTGCAGACGAGGTGACAGATCAGGGCCAACTACATTGCATATCCGTCTCTGGATCTTATCAAGAACCCTGAGGCAAACAGGATGGCGCTGGTATCTCGTCACCTCAGTTGCCTTATGGGAGTCTAATTTAGAAATAGTGTCTGAGACTTGTGATGGGGTTATGCACATATCACTGAGTAGAGCCACTGTTCTCAGAGGGAAAATCAATTGTGGTGCTTCAATTGAGTCAAATATTGAGTTGGGAAAGAATTTCCAAGTAAAGCCTACAACCTTATCTGCTGTAGATGTTACGACTTCGAATTGATTGAATAGAGGAGAGACTAAGGAGTTGCTGTTGGTCAGCAGTCTTGCAGAGCTGCCAATCATCTTTAGAACCAAACTTGTGAGATGCTATGCATTGTTTGTCCTCTCTCCTTAATAGTAGTTTTTCTCATATTCTCTAACACTCAGTAACCCATTGCATTCTAGTGGCTTTATTGCCTTGCTCGGAATGAAATTATTAAAAAAAAAAAAGAAATAGTATCCAATCTTATGACATCATATGATGCATGGAGACTTAGAAGATGCATACTGTAGAGAGAGTGGCCATTTTTAAATGTAAATAAATAGAACTGCCCAACAAACAGGATTGACAAAGTTTGCAATGAACAGCAAGAAAAAGAAACGAACAGGGCAGAAAATGATATAAAGCTGCAAATGATATATTCAAGATAAATTAACAGTAATAAGGCAAAGCAACAGTAATATGTCAAAAAGTTCACAAACTAAGAATTGGCTTTGATACACAAAAGCAAGTTTGGATAAACAAACATAGCATTCTGACTTCAAGACAAGGCCGAACATGATCAAATATGAAACCAAAAATAAGCCTTTTTTCATGAAACCAAAAATAGGCCTGTTTTATTGGCTAGTAACAAATCCCAGCATGTATTTGTGTGCTTCTGCTTATAAATTGAGGTATTTTGCAGTAATTCCTAGTATGATTGGAACCAAAAAATTTATATATACAAACACATATATAACAATTGCAGTGGTATATCTACATCAAACATTATCTCTTGAAAGCCTCACCTTACTTTAAAAAAAAAACAACCCTGCTTGTCTTACCTTCAAGATAGACTAGACATCCTGTTATTTGTCAAAATGTCTTTAGTCCTTGGCCATAATTAATCACCGATCGATTTTAACCACTCTGTAGACATTAATCTTCTTGAAATGATGGATCAAGATTAAAACAACATTTACTACTGATTATTGAGAGCAAATTTATTTGGAAAGTTAACAGCTAGGAGACTATAAAAAAAATTCTGAATTCTGTTATTACTTGTCTTTTTACTAACTTGTATTAAATTTTCAATATATGTACATACCAGGTTTGTACCATCAGTAATTACTCAGGGTAGGCAGCTTGTAACCATTATGTAGTAAATCTACAAAAAAAAAAAAAACATTTTTGTATTTTATGCATAATAATCAGAGTAACTTTGTTGGAGGAGTTGCATATTGTGTTATAGGAGGAAAATATAGCTGTTGATCTATTTTACTCAGAGTAGACACTGCCTATCTTGCCTACCTAGATGGCACGTCTCTGATTGATACATATACTACAGTTCAAAAGTTTGAGGTTACCCTTACTATTTTTTGTAAATTAGCCCAAAAGTAGTTGTTTTGTACTTTAAATAAGAGACATTTTTTTATACATGGTTAAAAAAAACAATTAGAAATTTTATTATAACAAAAAGTAAAAAAGCATTTTATGACTAAATTTTGCTCTCGTCAAAATATCCTCCTTCAGCCTTGATTACTGCAGCACAAATTTTTGGCATTCATTAGAAAAAGTTTTTGAAAGTATAAGTTTTATAATTAATTCCATTCTTTTGTCAATGACTCTAAGAGCTCTTTTTCAGGTTTTTTTTTTGGCTCTTCTGTCAAGTTCATCCCATATTAATTCTGGGGGTTGCTTCAAACTTTTGAACTGTAGTGTACATAGATATCATTACTCATAAACAAATAAAACATAACTAACAATATAGGACAAGTATTGATAGATAATACCGAAAATACTACATAGTACTCACTGCAAGGGAAGAAGTTATCATGCAAAAGAAACAGACCCCATTAAATAAAAATCTTTCACCACAGGAGAGAGTATTTTGAAATATGTATAAATTATTCAATATCCATACAAAATAATATGTTAAAATGTATAAGTATCTGAAATATTCTTTTCCAATGTGATCTCACTCTGTAAAGGATTTACACATGATACCACTTTGGATTAAATTGAATCCAGTCTTCCAAAAAGAAATGTCAGGTTGTAGTCAACACAATCATGTCTACCACACTGATAATAACCAGTTCTTGATAATGAAAGTACAGAATAAAACCCAAACTTTGAACAGTTTATCCATAATTTTAATGACAATGTACATCTAATTAGAAAAATGCAATAAAATATTAAACTGATCTTGTCAGTTGAATTTAACAATCTTGTCTGGATTTGGATATATCATGTGTATTTACAAAAGAATTTCACAACTATTACATTAATTTTTGTCTTAGCAATTCACGCCTGAAGATGATGTTGGATGAGATTGAAAGTACATGAGAAAATAGAAGGAATGACAAAAACTATGGTGCCTTCTTTAATGAGTTTCATGGCAAGAAATTGATCCATGAATTTAAAAGGATTAAAATAGACACAATATGTCTAGTTGATTCAACCAAATATACTTGAATGAAGATATGCTGCCTATATACATACATAATAATAATAATTGGCCACTCGATATCGAGGACACCCGTTGCAATGCACAGCTAGCTAGCGCATATTGCAACATTTGCACAGGCATTTTTGCAATTTCCCAACTGGGAAATGCCCACAGAGCCCACCTGCAGTTTATACTGTTATTGGCGTGTGCAGAGCCAATTAACAGTTTTAGAGCGTTGGTGCGAACCCAGCGTGATCATAAATGAATAAGGCTGGCCACCTCAACTCGCAATCACGGTGTTTTGTGATATCGTGCTAGCTTTGGCCAACGAGGTCTTCCACACAGTTTCCTCTCCCAAATTCCCTCACATGGTTTTGGTGGACCCGTGGCTATGGAACAGACACTTGCCAAAGGTGACCTGTGCTTGGAGTCCGATAGCTGCTGAAATTAATTCCAGCCAGGATTCGAACTGTGCCTCGTGATTCTAAAGCAACGCCTTAGACCACTCAGCCACACAGCCACACTGCTTACAGTACCAGGTGTTCCCAAGCGGTCCCCCATCTAAGTACTGACCTGGCTCTACGATGCTTAACTTCGGTGATCGAACGGGAACCGGTGTGTTCAGCGTAATTTGACCGTAATACATACATACATACATACATACATACATACATACGAGATATCAATATATATTTTCATATATCAAGAACAATATTGGTAAAAAATGTATAACAAAGTGGGAAAAGTTTTCTTATGGCACATTACATCCTTTTAGGATTATCCCAGTGTGGAATATCTATTAACAAAAGTGATGGAAAGAAAAAGAAATTGGTTAGATTAAAAAAAAAAAAAAATTTTAAATTCTCCGCATCCCTTGTTCATACACATGAGTAGTTACACCAGCATAACAAATTTAGTCCAACAAAGCCTTAAAGGACTGAACACGTCACAAGAAAACTTTTTCCACTCTATCATACGATTTTCCCCAATATATATTAGTGATGGGATGATTAATCAGAATTGGAATCGAGAATTGGAAATAGAGCATCTTGGGGTACTGGAATTGGCATCAAAGAATTTTTTTACCAAATTTCCAATTCCAAAAACGATTCTTTGGATTTGTTTGATTTTTTTTTGTTTTTTTAAAAACTTAATTTTACATTCCTGGTATTAATGATAAAAAAAATATATTTATTGATTTTAAACTATCAGTGAAACTAAAATCTATAGATCATAATGACACCCAAGTTAAGTATGGTGTAAATTTATTTTACTTGTTCTATATAAAAAAAAAAATAGTTTCAAGTCTATTTCAGTTCAAAATAAAAAAATTTATTTTTAATTTCTTTTTAAACATTGTTAATTCACCTATAAATTATTAATTTAATAATTATAATCAAAATTATGTAATATAACCCAAAAATGAATTCAGCATTGTTGTTCTGCCAGGCTCTCTTTTAAAACAATTATTATTATTATTATTTTTTTAATTTATAAAAAAAGAAAATAAGGAATATATGGAATTGCTGCTGATGTCACATTTGATTTCTTCATATAAAAAATTGACCTTGTGTCAAAAATTGTCCTGGTGGTAAAGCAGTTAAATTACAACAATTTATTTAAGATTGTTTTAATACTTGAAATCATTTTTTAGTCTCAGTTATTGAAACTAGATTTATTTTTGTTTATGTAGCATGTGACGTAAACAAAAATAATTCTTCTTTTCAATAACCAAGACTTAAAAAAGTAAACATTCTATTTAAGAAACTTAAATTTGTTTCTACAAAATTCATGTATTTCTTAAAATTTTATAGCTTTTGAAATGGATTGTCATCTTTATTTACTGAAAAAATAAAATAAATAAAATAAAATACACAAACTTTTATTTGAAGTTTCCCGAAAAATGATTTTTCACATGAAAGTTGGTTTTAAAAAACCTAAAATTTAATTTCCATCAAAAATTGTATTTTTAATTTTATTTTACTAATATTTTCTTTTGCATAATTGAACTTTCCTGTGTTAAATTATTATGGCATTTAATAGTTTGAAGTTTTTTTTCTCATTTATTTCTCCTTGGAGCCAAATGAGTTGCAAATTTTAAAGTATTTTTATCCCATTTTTATCTGGTTCGATCAAACTATCTTGTTTTCCACTTTTAACATGATTTGTTTTGATATTTTTAAAATAAAACTAGTAAAATTTCATCTTCTAATAATCTAACGAATAAATAAAAAAAATTGATCCCATGCAAAAATACATATTTACAGTTGTTCTCATCCTTATGAAGATTTTAAACTTTTTTAATCTTATTTTAATGCTAACAGCTGACTCTGAATCTTATACCTTATAAAATGATCAAGTTGGATATTAGTGTTATCTAGCTTTCAACTTCTTAATATTTTTAAAAATCTATTGTAAAGTTTGCTTAAATTACTTATATCTCTAAAAAAAACAAAAAACAAGGGATATGTTTTTATTGTGTTATTGCACTTTTACTCTTTTTTTTTTTAACAAAAATAAAACACTTTTTGATTTTTTTAGAAATTATTAAATTTTTTAGTTGTGAGAAATTTATTTTAGACAGTAAAACTTATTAGTGATTAAATTTTTTAGATAAGATTGAAAACCCTTTATTGTTTATTTATGAAGTTGTGATAATTCATATTTAATTCTTATTAAACATCTGTAAGCAAATTTAAAATTTGCATTTTTTATTCACCGTCTTGCAGGATTAGACACTCCTTGTACATTATCAAAATATATGCACAAGTTAAACCACAATACATAGGATGATGCCTTTCTGCTGAGAGTATTATTGTTGTAATATTATATTATATTTTAGGGTGGATCTTATTTTTGAAGTGCATGCTGAAATTGAATTGTCACCCCTAAATTTGTTCCATTCATTGAAAAATACCACAAAATTTTAAGGAGATTGCATAATATTTAGAGAGAACCTTTGCTTATTAGAACTTAACAGGTGTACAAAAAATATACCCATTTTTAATTTATAATAAATAACAAACCATTATTATTTGAATCTTTACAAATTATACACATTCGAAACCTAGAAACATTTTTTTTATCTAACTGATAAATTTAAATTTTAACTGATGTTTATTATTTTCAGACTTCAATTATGGCAAGTGTATCCAATGCCAAGCAGAAAAGTGTAATTTGGAAGTTTAAAATTTCTGATGATAACCAAAGTAAAGCAATATGTTAACTGTAGCTAACTTAAGTGATTTGCATAAAGAAATTGTTCTCTTTATTGTTTAAACTCTTACCCAATCTTTTAAATAAAAAGGATATCTAACTTTATTTCATAAACTTTTGTATTCATTTTTCTACTAAATGTTTTATTAATAAATGTAATTTGTTCATTAATCTCTGAGCAAGACAAAGTTACTATGAAGATCATTTTTGTGCTAATGCTGTGTCCATAGAGACCAGAATATGAAAGCATCGCTTGGACATGTAAGGAAGATAACACAATGAAAGAATGGCAAAGAAATTTCTCTGTAAGGAACTAAAGAATATTCACTGGTTACAAGATACACAAGATTCTTGACCAAGTTTGCCATTCCTTTTACCCCATTCTTGGGAAGTGCCGGCAGATGAACAAACTGAATGAATGCGAAACAAAAGCAGAGGACAGGGTGATGTCAAGGCACAAGAATCAAGCTGAAAAAACAAACAAAAAACAAAAATAAAAATAGGAAGTTGAGACAACTCTGTAAGGTTGACACTTCTGCTGATTGCCACACCCTCAGTCATTGATATAAAAAAAAAAAAATAAATGCATGTCTCTCATATGTCAGACTCACAGCACATGTGAGAACCTGCAAGATGTGAAAAATTATCTATTGCTCTATTGTCAACACCACCAACATCTACCGATTTATGGGTCATTTTCCAAGTGACCATTCCCATTCCCCCCCACACACACACAAAAAGATATGATATACAAATTTGTGAATCTGACTAAAATCTGTCATGGGGAGTTATTATTTACATGGAGACTATTGTCCACATCTTACCCAGGTCAAGATACTCCTGATGAAGGCCAGGGAATACAGTGGACAAAATGTTGTGATAACAATAACAAATATGAGAACAATAGTAAGCATGTAAATAGTAATAATAATAGTAGTAGTAGTAGTAGTAATAGTAGGAGGGGGAGGTAATTGAATTACAAAATAGGAAAACTCCTATGCAATGTATTTCATCACCAGGAGTTAAGATTTTCCCCCCCATTTACCATTTGGTTACATGTGTGTGTATGTGTGTGTATATATATATATATATATATATATATATATAGAGAGAGAGAGAGAGAGAGAGAGAGAGAGACACAGATTTCATAAAATGTAGTCAGTCTGATGAGAATAATATGATTATATTCACTGAAATAAATTTATTACTGACTATGGATTTTTATAGGTTTTTTATTCTTATAATTTGCTCTGTATCATATGGACTGAAAAGTCCTCTTTGTCAGCCACTAAGTACTTGTCTTCAGAGCGCTCATTTATGTACTTTTCAAAGCCAGTCTCTGGTAGGGACCTTCTGACACTCCCGCCAATCGCTAACACAAACCCACTCCCATTAACAAGGCACCTACCAGAGACTAGCTTTGAATAATACATAAATGAGCGCTCCGAAGACAAGTACTTAGTGGTTGACAAAAGCTGTTAAAGGACGATTTAAAATAGTCTATTCCGATGTTGAGGTCATTTTTGGTTTTTTGCTGTAAAAAATACATGTGCGCTGTTAAAATAAAAACATCGAGCTTTCTGTGGATCAGTTTTAACAATCGTTATTACTAGGATCCACCCGGATTATATACCAACAGATTGATTACCTGTACTATATATATATATATATATATATATATATATATATATATAAGATTTAGTTTTGACGTTAACTGGAGGATCTCTAAAAGAGAACACTTTTAAGGCAATCAGCCTTTGTATTTAAAGTGTTCAATATAAAAAAATTGAAACTTAAAAGTAAGGAAAGATAACTGTCTATATTTATGAGATGAGATATTGGAATTATTTACATGATTTACATTGTTCAAACTGTTGTCCTCATTTTTTTTGCCATATTCACAATGTTTCAGCCATTATACATTCCAGCCTTCACAGGTGATTGGAATTTCGAACTGAACCCTTTATTTTGTCTGCCTAAGTAGACTATTCTAGATGTCTTGGTATCAGTTACCTCCCTTTAACTCAACTATCCAAGTTTTTCTTCACTTCAGCTGTAGCCAGATAGTGAACTCACAACTCTTTGGGTCAAGTCACTGGATTCAACCAATGCTTTTATCCACTGGGTTATGTGTTCTTGTAAATAGAGTAAATATGGACAGATAAGTTTTAAAGTTTGGGGGTCACACTGTGGATTTAATAATTAGCAAGTTTCATGCGTTCTTTGGTTTAACCCCTACTAAGCTAGGTTGGAGGCACAGTGGAGTAATAGATAGTAGCTTGGATTGAAGAATTCCAGTAGAGTTCATTACATTCACTTATATGGCTAATACCTTTGGGAAAGGTATGAATCCATCTCTTTTCCCCCCGGCTATGGGTAAATAGCAGGACAGACTGGGTCCTAGCTGCATCAGTACATGTGGTCCCCCTATGTCTAATATGACTTCATGAACATGAAGTTGATGTAACTATTTAGCACATTAGTGCATGGTGTCCAATTTTAAAATCCACCTGCTGTAAGATTATAAGCCACCTCCTTAACAAATGAACTCAGGTCTCATGCCGAGAAAGCAACACTAACAACTCAGCTACACATCTATATATACATAGTGCACACCATTATGGAGATATGGTAATGGATAGTGGCTCAAATTGAGAAATCAGAGAGCCAATTCCAATAGAGTTTATTACATTTACTTACTTGCTTGGGAAAGGCATAAATCCTTCTCTTCTACCCCTAGCTATGGGTGAATAGTATATGGGTGAACTGACTGGGTCCTATAGCCTTGGGTGGCAACCACTCTAAGAGAAGGAAAAACTAAATTCAAAACCAGCCTGGTGAGGGTTGGGCTCTGTCAGGCTATTGTGTGGGGCTCCTATAACTAATATGGCTATGGGTTTCATGATTGTGAAGTGAATTTGATAAAACTATTTAGCCCATTGGTGCATGGTGTCCATTTTTGTAGTTTAAAATTCACCATCTCTAAGACTGCCATTCATCAGCATGGTAGTTTAAGCAAGTACTATAACTTTAGGGAATATTTGTGGTAATGGGTTAATTTCCTTATTAAATATATGATAAAACCCCTCAGGGAGAGAAAGACCTTTACCCCTTGAAGTGAGTTAGTAAATTCATTTTGAAAACTTCAGTTTTAAGCAATTCTTCCAAATTCAGAGGGGGACTCCAAACTTTTGGCCTATAATATGTGTGTGTAATATATATATATATATATATATATATATATATATATATATATATATATGAAGAAATATAGTCTTAAAGTGTGCTATATTTATGGGATAAAGTGCTCAATATCAGAGATAGAGCATGTGTAAATTTAAAAGTGAACATAGAAGTCAACACTTAGAGGCGACAGTCTGTTTCATGCTAGTGCAATCGTCAGGCAACGATTGCACTAGCATGAAACAGACTGTCGCCTCTAAGTGTTGACTTCTATGTTCACTTTTATATATATATATATATATATATATATATATAGTTTACGAAAAACTAGGTAATCCGTATGGGAAGACCCAATGAGGATAGAATCCAGAGAGCTCAATGTAAATCAGAGCTAATAATTTAAATAAAAACAGATTGCTTTAAGGTTCCATATAATAAATTATTTCACCACAGCCCTTTTTTTTTCATTTCAACATTTGGAAATAAATCTGATGATCCACTGTCCTTTAAAAGGGCTGTGGTGAAATAATTTATTATATGGAACCTTAAAGCAATCTGTTTTTATTTAAATTAAAAAAAAAATATATATATATATATATATATATATATATATATATATATATATATATATATATATAGTGTTTCTAGACAGTTCTTGGCCTACTCTACATTTCAAAATCTGCCCAAATAGCCAAATATCAGAATGAGTGTGAAGATGGCTTCTTGTTCAAGCCTAAAACTTTTCAGCACCCTCTTGTATATAATATGATAGTAATGTATATTGTCTATTTTTATGAGGCCTGCATTTTATGTAATATTATAATTGGACGCACTTTACATGGAAGATATTTTTGTGTATCTATATAAACACTGTTATCTTTTTGCAGATGTCCAGAAGTGAAGGCACTGAGAGCCGATTGGATGTTTATGAGAGAAGCAACACTTTAGATAATCACCATATGTCACATGACAAGGAGCTGGAGAATTGTGCAGACCACCCTAGTGAGTTGCACTACAGTATCTAAACTGCAATTTCTGCTCACTTGAATATGCATGTGTATCTGTTATCAATATCTTAAATGATTCTCTATCAGATCTTTTTATTTATATTACAAAAATTAATTTTTTTTTAAATTTGGATTCTATAAAAAAATAACCAGCAAAAGTTAATCTAAAGATTCTTCATGATCTATATTTGATTAATAAATTAAACAAAATGTTTGTTTTGTATTATTATTATTACTTTGCTCTGTCATGTCATTTTTCAGAACATTACTATCAATAAAAGTTCTTTATATAACTTGTGATATCATAGGTAGGATTTATTAAAAAATGCATTAAAATGTTAAGTCACTAATATATACAGTGTAACCCGGATATAAGAGAGTTGTCGGGACCGGAGAAGAAGTCTCTTATATCTGGGTTTGGTCTATTTTGTTTAGGTCAGTATGGCTCTAATTTGGGACCAGAGAAGATGTCTCTTATATCCGGGTTACACTGTATATATATATATATATATGTGTGTGTGTGTGTGTGTGTGTGTTTTTTATAAATACTTTCATGATAATTGCTCGAATGAGATCTTCACTATAGTACCTAGACTTTTTGAATTTAAGCGCAGTACTAGACTAGCATCGAGATATAATCAATTTACAGTTGAGCTGGCTTGATGTAATTGTAAATTCTATACTAACAGTTTCTCATGCTTCTTGTTTGTGGAACTCCCTTCCAGCTCCATGCTTCCCAACCAACTTTAAATCAGCAAAAATTTAAATGAAATGTTAATTGCTATATACTGTTCTCCTGATTACTCTTTTCTCTTCTGGTTCATTAGTAATGATTCCGTTCCCAATTCTTCCACAGCCAGTAACCCCTTGTATTTTAGTGGCTTTACTGCATTGCATGGGGTGAAACACACACACACACACACAGATGTATATGAGGAGACATGGTGGAGTAATGGCTAGTGGCTTGGATTGAAGAATTGGAGAGCCGAGTTCAAATTCCAGTCAAATCCATTACATTCACTTATGCGCTAATACCCTTGGGAAAGGTATTAATCCTCTTCTTTTCCCTCCAGCTAAGGCTAAATACCAAGACAGATTGGGTTCTATAGCCCTGGATGGCAACTGGTCTAGGAGAAGGATAATTTTGAGTTCAAAACCTGTGGAAGGTCGTTTGGGAACCTTGTGGCATGTAGTGCACCAGGGCTCTGTATTATTGGCCCTTCAAAAAGTGTGGATGGTTCTGCAGAAAACCTTCACCACTATAATCAAATCTTAGTGCTGGTGTCAGGCTGTCAGTTCCTAGGAACTGATCTGCTTCACCCTCATACATCAAATTCAACAGGAGAGTATATATATATATATATATATATATATATATATATATATATATATATATATATATATATATATATATATAGAATAATTTAGACAAGTTTTGTCTCCTTATTTTCAATAGGATCTTCGATTTAAAATTATACAGTACATAGCCTTAGCATTTTTCACTTCACAGTTAAAAAAACTTTAACTTTCAGATGAACACAACAATTTTGTCCTAGAAAAAAAAAACAACCCTGATGATGACATTGTGCTAATGTCGAAAGTACTTGGAATAAATCAACATGGTAATTTTCTCTCTTCCTTTAATAAGGATACTAAGAAGCTTGTCCATGAATATGAGAGGATCCTATTGAAAATAAGGAGACAAATCTTGTCTAAAATATTCAATGAGACATGTCTTAATGAAAACATGTTGCCAAAATATATGCTTTCTCTCTCTCTCTCTCTATATATATATATATATAGCAAATATTCAAAGCATATACCAACATTTTGATTGTAAATTTTATGGTTCAACAAATAAAGCAAATGCGAACTACAAAAGTTGGTATAATAACTTGTATAAATTCATACAAAATGGTACATTTCAGCTTCTCTCACAGAGGAATTTGTACTAACCCTTGCTTGTTTAATATTGATCTTAGATGTATGTTATTAATGGAGCTATGAATGAATTAGTAGTGATTTGTTTTTACAGCTTATCAATCTTTTGCATGTTATTTAAAACCAGAAAATATTTTCAAAATCTAAAATTTTTTTTTTGAGATAATGATTTACTGATATAAGTCATTAATGAACCCATAGGTATAGAAAGAAGAGGTGGATTCATACCTTTCTCAAGGGTATTTGTGCATAAATGAATATAACGAACCTGACTGGAATTGGAACACAAGTCTCTCTGATTTCCAATTCGGAGCTGTTATTCATTACACTCTCCTACCACACATCCAAGCTTACAGCACCTGGTACTCCCAAGCAGTTTTTCCATCAGGCTCAACATTACTTAACTTTGGTGATCAGATGAGAACAGATGTTTCAACATGATATGGTCGTAAGAAGATCACTTTTAGAGATTACAGCTTTTTGTTTTGAAGGGTGTTAACCAATGAGGCTCTTAATCACTGGGGGGGGGGGTCGAATTGCTTAACTTTGGTGATCATACAAGAACCAATGTTTCAATGTGATATGGCCATAAGCCTATGAACGAATGAAAATCATCTAAGAATCATTAATGCTTAAAAGTGGAATTTCATCATTTAATGAATTTTTTAATTTTTTGTTTATATCTGAGCAAATTCTGACACACTAGCAAGTAAAAAAGAAATTCCTAATGGCCAGGAATCAATGCAAGCATTCCTGGCAGAATTGAGCTATCATAATAACATAACTGTATTGCTAATGATTTTACTACAGAAATTAAAAGAACAAGAATTGTTAAAAATTAATACAAGAATTATTGGCAGAAAACAGTTATTACATTAATAATATAAATGCATTAAATACTTTTACTGTAGAAAGTTATTTAATAAGAAAAGGTATTGAAAATCAGGAATAAGTAGATTGTCAGTGATCAGGATTTTCTTTTTTTTTACAATAAGGTTCACCCTGTACAAGGTACTCAAGGTAAAGGGTTACATTAAGGGGTAGTTTATAGGAGTTTAAGTTAACAGTTAACTCTAGACTTGAACAGGTTAAGATTGTAGTGAATGGGCAAACATCCTCTTGGGAGTCTGTTCCTCAAAGCAGTGGTTCACAGGAAAAAGCTGTTTAAGTGGAACTTACTTCTCACCAATGGAATACAGAAGGAATGTGGGTGGTTTGCTAGAATGTAAGTGGCATGGTGGGTCCTAGCCATAATAAAGGTATTACTGACAGAATAAGACTATTGAATAAGGGGATTCTTAAATACTCTCAATTCAATTAAGTTATGTGTCAAAGGTTATATATATATATATATATATATATATATTATATTATAATATTTTAAAAAAAATATGATTCCTTCACTACATAAGAGTTCTCATGTTTCAAAAGCGAGAGCCGAGACCCTTAATATAATTTTTGAAATTAAGTTGAATTAAGGTGTCTGGTCTTGCTTCCTCGTCAAGCGAGAAATTTCAAAAATTATATTAAGGGTCTCGGCTCTCGCTTTTGAAACATGAGAACTCTTATGTAGCGAAGGAATCATATTTAAAAAAAAAAAATATTATAATATAAGCTCTGCTTCTGTATGGAGCAGCGTTTTTTAAAAATAAAAGCAAAAATACGAAGGAACTCCGGATTATTTACCTAATGTGTTCTTTCCTATTTTTCTGCATACCTGCATATATATATATATATATATATATATATATATATATATATACACACACACACACACACACAATTTGTAAAGGAAGAAAATGGATTTTTATTTATTAATCTGACAGATTTTTATTACTTAAATGTTATTTTTTTGGATACTCATATTTGAGTAGATGCTCCGTTTATTTATTAAACAGTATATTTATTTATTTTTATCTAGCTGCCTAAATATTTGAGAAATCTTAGAGAAAAATATGCATTCTCCAAGGGGAAACTGTCATTAAATCTGACATGCTTTTACCTCTTGGCTGCAGAGTGAGTTGATGACCCAGAAAAGTTAAACACTTTCTTTAAACAGATTTTTCTCAGTAGATAAAAATTAATAAATATGTCTAACCACTTTCGCCTCAGCCCCTCAACCTCCGACATCTTACTCTCTGGGTTGAGGTGTCTACTCGGTCTTAACTGAACTTAAGGGAGTGGCCGTAGGTCCCCTGAGCATCTGTAGATCATTCGACTGGTCCACTGGTTTAATCCTGCTTCCTGCCCACATTGTGATTGGTTTGATCCAGAAAACAGAAGTGATGTTCATCCATTCACGGTCAACTGAAGATGTAGACATGGCTGGAGAGTCTGTGCTAAGAAATTTAGAATGCACCAAAAAAAAAAAAAATATATATCTGCAGCAAGCCAAACAACAACTATTCAATGGTT
The DNA here is from genome assembly GCA_964036315.1 of Acanthosepion esculentum. Taxonomy (NCBI): domain Eukaryota; kingdom Metazoa; phylum Mollusca; class Cephalopoda; order Sepiida; family Sepiidae; genus Acanthosepion; species Acanthosepion esculentum. The sequence goes on along the minus strand of OZ038517.1, from coordinate 31,983,235 downwards.
GAATTGTTAGTGTCTTTTATATAGCAGAAAAGAATAGTATAGAAAAGAAACGGGTTACAGAAATTAAAATTGACGTAAAAACTCACACACTGGATACTAGACAGAGAGAGAGTGGGTTGTGATTAGCTTGTGAAATCGTCTCAGAACGATATGCGACTCTTGATTATTGTAGCTTGTTCGACGTTTCCGTTTCCAGTGGTAGTAATAATAGTAGCAGTAGTAGTCTTAGACATTGGAGGAGTAATTCGCTTCTTCGTACATATATCAACAAAATATGTAAATGGGCGCCTGGCTCCAACCTCTGACATCACTCCCAATCTCCGACCTCTCTCTCCAGCTCAACTGCACTCGACGGCAGACCAGCCAACCACTCTCTCAACAGATTTCTGTGCACATTTATATAGATAAACCTGGCTGATCATAAATCGACCCTTGGTCCGCACACGATTATCATGAGTGCCGCTGTCAACCCATAACCATGGGAATTTCAAAAGTCATTTCTTGCTTACTCAGCCCTATTTATAATTTTAACTGACAAAAGTTATTTTAATCATTTCCATTGTCTTTTCTAATGACCCAATTCCAAATGGGCGAGATCAGGTTTCCCTCAGTAAACAAAATTACTCTGATCTAATTTCGCTGTTCAAATCTACTCCAATTTCAATAAAAAAACTAAAAAAGTATATGTGTTTGTGTGTTTCCCAAACTCTCTCTGTCACATATGCTGTTTAATAAATAAATGGAGCATCTACTCAGATACAATTATCCAATTAAAGTAACATTTAAGCTATATATATATATATATATATATATATATATATATATATATATGTATGTATGAATAAAGACAAATGGCAAACTTAACTGACACATTTTGTCCTTTGATAGACTTTGTCAAAGCAAATTTGATATGTGATAAAATATACTTTTATGGTATGCTATATTTATGGGTAAAAGCGCTCAATATCAGAGATAGAGCATATGTAAATATAAAAGTGGTCACTGAGGTCAACACTGATCAGGTACAGTCTGTTTCATGCATGATGAAACAGGCTGTCGCTACTCGTTGCTGACCTCAGAGCCTACTTTTATACACAAAGTTAAATTTAAAGAGCAAGTATTCATCTGAGTAAGTTTTTTTTAAATGAATTTTAAGGCAGTAAAGCCACTAAGTCACAAGGGGTTACTGAGTGTGAAAGAATTAGAAAACAGAAAACATTACAAAGGGGTGGGAACAAAAGAAGATTAATCAGGAAGACAGTAGATAATGATTAACATTGCATTTAAATTTTTGAACATCAAAGTTGACCAGAAAGCATATAGCCAGAAGAGAGTTCCACAAGTGAGAACTGTGAAAAAGAAACTGTTAGCATAGAACTTAGTTACATCTAGCCAATTCAATTGTAAAATGATGAGACCTTGTTGCCAATGTAGTACTGCACTGAAATTCATAAAGTCTAGGTACCATAGTGGAAAGTTCATCAGAACAAGCAGCATGAAAATATTTAAAGAAAAGCACAGGGAAGTAACTTTGTGCCAGTGGGAAAGTAACTGAATCCCAGATGCCAGGTCAGGACCAATAATATTGATGATTATACTTTGTATTTTATCAAGAATCTCTAAATAAATTGCAGGAGCACCAGGCCATATGTAACAGCAGTATTCTAATAATGGGTCAATGATAGACTTATAGATAGTCAAGATAGATTCTGATGGGAAAAATTGTCTAGCATGACATTGTGAACTAACTTTCCTAGCAGCAAACATAGTAATTGATTCAATATAATCTTTCCATTTCATGTCCCCATAAAATGTTAGCCAGAGAAAGCACAATAAGTCACTCTCCTGGAGATTAGCATCAGAAGTCTGACAGGGGTCTCTCAGAAAGTCAGTTTCTCTAAGATTATCATTAAGTCTTTACTATACTTATATTAACCATAGCCTTTTCCTCCTGTAAATATTTGCAGTTCCTTCTCTTTCCAAAGACTATAAATTCTATGATAGCTGTTTGTATTCTACATCTGTCTAGAGGGGCAACCATTTTGAAATTGGATTATGGGTAAAAGGCAAGAAAAGGTAACTCCACAAATTTTTCCCTTGCTTTTCAAAAAAAAAAAACAACTTGGAAAAAAACAATTAGAAAAAGCATTACATTTTAAATGTTTTGTATACATTTGAATACTGTTATTGTCTTAAAAAATGTGACATTTTCTGAAGAACTTTGTCTATGTATAAAATAAAATCTATATGCCTATTTCAAACTGTCTGTTTAATTTTTTTTAATTCTATATTTAAAATTAAAATTTAAATCAATTTTCTTTTTTCAAGTGCACCCAGATAGTAACGAGGAGATTGAAGTGGTCAGTGGTGAAATGGATGTGTCTAACATTGACGAAGATGACGAACCGCCCTCTCCAAATGCAAGTGAAGGGAATTTCAACCCAAATCCAGGATTTCCTTACCCACCTCAAAATTCATGTCCACATCCTATACCCTCTGCTGCAATTTTGCAGGGGGTAACTCCACATACTGAGGTAGGATTTTTTACCTAATGTTAAGAACAAGGCTTCTTCTTGATTATAGTATCTTATGCTTCATTAATTGGCTAAGCAGTTGGTTTTTCTGTATAATGAAGATTTATATACTATTGTAGGGACACAGAATGTGCTTATCTCCTTTGGTATGGGTAAGTTATGTGGGTCAAATCCCAACCGCTTAGTGATATCATTCCATATAGTGATGAAAGTGGCAGTCAAATTCAGTTTGTTTACAACAGCTATAGTTGCTTTCTTTAGCCTGGGCTAAATCTGCCTTTCTAGTGATTTACAGGTACATGGTGCCATTCCCCTTTGGGAATATATTTTTCCCAGAGGTAGAAAGAAACTTCAGCTTGCAGTCAATTTGGGAAAACCCAAGACTCGCTCTTTCCCTGTTTGTAAAATATACCCTCACCTGGAACATAGATTAATCCAGCCCATTTGAATCTGGAGTCCTAAAAATGGCTTCTCCAGACACAGGAGTAGCTCCATACTCTATGTAAGACCTTTCCTTTTTGTTTCTCCTTACTTTTTGCTTTGCTGTGTAGATATGTGATATATTATTCTCAACATGGAACACTTGTATATATAGTTTTGTGTATGTGTTAGTGATAAAAAGGTCTCTCTGAGAATAAAACATGTTTGTCATTCTTTTTCCTTTCAGCTATTCTGTTCCATCTGTAAAGTACAGTGTTATTCTATCATGGATATAATAATGCCCATAATGAGGGAAATACAAATGGGAGAATAAATCTTTCTACCATAACTATCTTCCATTAAACTATAATCAGACCTGAATATTTCTATTAATTTACTTTATAAAAGTATTTTTGTCACTTTTCTTTTTTATTAAGGAGAAATAGAAAGGAAAAGACTATGTTGAGAACTAGATTTAGAATCATGAGTCTCTTGTATTCATTTTGCTATTTTATATACTTCTTTTAGATCTGTTATCATTGTGACACTATTTAGCTATGGTAATTGGCTAACTAATTAACCATAGAAATTAAAACAGGAAATACTTAAGGCGAAAAAAAAGAGCTATCCCGAAAGATAGACTGATCGATGTTAAAAAGATTTTATTTTATTTACAAAAAAGATACTTTTCACAAAAGACAGTAAACCTGTGGAAAAAGCCATATCTGAGGTTTTGTCAGGTTGATTAATTAAGGCAAATATTAAGATATCGGCCAGACCATGGCAGTCATAAAAATTTTGGCTTGAGACAATCACCGATACAGGGCAAGGAGAATCAATGTTAATTATCTTTCCAAGATATTTTTTTCTTTCTTGGCCTCCAGCAAGGAGAAGCAATGTGGCAATTATAAAATTTTGGCATTGTCTCAACATAGGTGAGAGGATTGTTATTATTTACCTTATCAAAGTGCTGCTTCAGACACAGACGTTGAATAGCAATATGGCATTTGTAAAATTTTGGCATGAGACAGAAAATAGAGTGGAGAATTAAGATTTGGTGAGATAAAAGAATTTAATTTCTCAACAAGCCAAGGATTCCATTATAAAGCTAACTTAATGAAGGGACCAGATGGCAAACTTTGACAGTGATTGATGGAGTCGGTAAAGAGTGCTGGCTAAGTGAATTCTGGGTGGCCAAAAGATATGGATTTAAGGAGGCCAGCTTAGCCACACCCGCATGGCCGGGATGCCATTGGTTGAGTGGTAGCAATTGTGGTAGGCAGAGGTGAATGGATGAGAAAGACAGAGAAGTTATTAACGCCCACTGAAGGGATTGGTATGAGATATCAATGTGAGAGAGAAAGAGTCTAGGGGGATAGCTCTCCTCTGACTTTCCCTTATGGACGATGGAGACCCCCCCTGAAATGGAAAGTAATTAATTTTTTGAAAATGGGAAGTAATCAATTTTCCTGGCATGACAACAAAGAGATTTCTTGTTAGAAATTGAGATTTGCCAAGAACCTCAGGCTGCGTCTGGCCCCACACCGGGTTTTGGTCAATACCCATATAAACGAATGTCCTCGGACAGTGAGTTAGTCGAAGTCAGTCGCAGTTAACCAGAGTGTTGCCTTACAGAAGCTGACCAAGAGATTCCACAAACTCCAACTTCACCTATCCTACCAATAGCAAGTTATACTGATGAACCGCCCAACACCTAAGAACTAAATCAGTTGACATAAGATACCAACTTGCTTGAAACATAGAAGTGTCATATTTCATACAAAATGGGATGGGAGAAAAACACACTCCTGTGTATAACAGAAGGATAAAGTTAATTTGTTATTTTTTAACATACTTGAACCTCTTGGGTTTTTCTTTTATTTATTTATTTTTTCTTTGCGCTTGTGTGATACCACTTTCAGTCTGGACTCGGCTTACACTACGGCCCGACGCCTGATTGATCTTGTCTACCTAAGATCAAAGTCACAACGTGGGTAGGTTAGACTTGAGATCGAAGCAGTTACTTCAGTAACCAGATGTTGCAAGTGAGCTGGGAACGATAGAGCTGGTATTGAACTGGTACAGCTGGTGAAGCCGTTAACATCGACGACCAGAATTCGACCCTAGACGGGCCAGTGTCCTATATTGGTATCCTGATCAGGGGATTTCGCCGAGTAGCAATGACCACCAATTGACTGGGACACAGGCTGGTGGCAGTGACAAAAAGTCACCCCCAAAACACCGGTAGAAGAAACATTACAGCTTTGTACCGTGACTGGGAGTTGACCATGGGCCGACGGCTGGGTGTCACATCATTAAAAAAGAACAAGTATTACTTTTTGACTAAACCTTGTACCATGCTTGAGAAGGAAGGAAACTGTTGAAGACTAGTTTTGGCATCCTGAATGTCTTCTGTTCATTTTTGTAGGACTCATGTGCTTCTACTATTAAACCTGTTGTAATTAAATTTATATGGGCCACATAATGATTTAGCATCTCTTTTTATTCATAAAATACATCATAACCATTTTGATAGTAACTCTCTACATTGAGTAGGGTAAATTTTCATTTTAACACCCGAGCACTAAATTCACTGCTGAGTGGGCCTATTTACTGCCTTTCCTTGCAGAAATTAGTACGCACTTCTGTTAAGCGATTTAAAAAAAAAATTTTTTTTTGTACTTAATTTAAGAAGAAAGTTAACTTTCATTCAAATATATGTAAATATCGACAAATAATAAAGTAATTTTTTTTATGAAGAATGAAAAGAAAAATTAATCGTTCTCTCTAACCCCAAAAAGATTATGGCAATTGAAGTAATTATTTAATTTAATGTTTTTTAATTTGTTCCCTTCTTCTTTAGGGTTAGGTGTTAAAGTTAGGCAAGAGGGTTTCTTTCTGTGTAGAAGGGGACAAATGAAAAAACTAATGAAAAAATAGAATGAACCCATCTACTTTAACAAGTTTGTGCATTAATTTTTAGCAGGTACTAATTTCTGCAAGGAAAGGAAGTAAATAGGCCCATTCAGCAGTGAATTTAGCGCTCGGGTGTTAAAATGAAAATTTACCTTGAGTAGCTTCCGAGCCTTATATTTGGTGAACTTTAGAATTAGAAAATAAAAACTGATCCCCTACTAACAATTTGGCAAACTGTTTATATGCCAGCCAAAAGTCATACTATTCCTGGGGTATCTGTTTAGCTAATGGACGTAGTTTGATACAAAATTAGTTTGCCAGAGAAGAAGTGCTGAGGAAGGAACTTCCCCCCAAATATTTGTCTTAATGGAGCAACTGTATCTAACTCATTATCACTTATCATGGTGGTGGTACATAAACTAACTTCTTACCACCGTTAAAAATCTGTTCAACATCCACTATACAGACTAATGATTATTTAAAAGACCTTAACATAAATGTGAAATTATCAGTTAGAATTTTATGTCTGTTAACATGTTTATCCACATATGTACATGCACTAATGTACATTATGACAGATTTTATTATACAAGTCAATGTTTTTACAATAAAACTGACATAATCAATATTGGTAAAAGTTTCAAGACAGTCCAACCTCAAGATAAAAGATACAGTCCAGCAATGTCTGGTTTGGCATTTTTTTTTTTAAATCAGCCCCCATTAGTTTGTTGCTTGGTTACAAGAACAACACCACATGTTGTTTACATATTTCTGCAGTAAACAACAACAGCAGAGTGTTTTGGGGTTTCGATCTTGCTCATTCCTTATATATAGTTGCATATTTATCCATTCAGGATGTCACCCAAAAGAGCAAGAAGTGCAGATGATAGTGCTAAGAAGCATAAGCCTTTTATTGCATGAAACAGTAAAAACCTTGTTTGGAAGCATTAATGATTCTTTTATTTCTTGTTTTAGACTTTGTTCTACCTTTGATGACACAGCAGTACATGTCAAATGAGCTGGCAAGTCTGCTTTCATAGGGGTTTTTTTAAAGAGTGTTTTCTGTCATCTGGCATTTTCTTTGGTCTGGCAGTGGACCAAGGATGCCAGATTGAAGAGGGTGGACTCTATGTTTATACGTTCAGTTCAGCATATCATTTACATTTCTGCTTAAAATATCAATTGTTAATAAAAACAAAATATTGCTAATTTGTTTGTTGCTGGGGGAGGTGACAAATTTTATTATGCAAACAAATTTTTACTTCTAATTAAATCCAAAACAAATATATTTGATTAATACAATATATGTTTTGAGGCATGTGTCATTAAAGACTACATGCCTCAGAATATATATATATATATAGTCAAACCTAATGAGCCAGACAAACCTACCAAGCTGACCCTGACGATCTGCTTAAGCGAAACCTTGGTAGGTTTGTCTGGCTCATTAGGTTTGACTAGGTTTGCTCTACGTTTGTATCAAGCTCTTTAGCTAGTTGTTTACTCGTATAGGGTTTTTTTCTTTGGGCCTTGAACCTGTATCTGTGCGATTATTTTCGACAGACTTTCATGTTCCTGGCTCTTTCTTTTTTTCCCTTTGAGATTGATTTGGCTATTGTTAAATCAAGAATTCAAAGATTTTTCGACACAAGTATAGTTACCTATATATATATATATATATATATATTTTAGGCATGCTTTATTGGAGACTACGGAACTTTTCTATTTAATAATCTTTTTTGTTTTTTTCCTGCAAGTTTCTTTATATTTGAGGCTAAATTGTTGAAAAAAAACCCAGAGTACTTGTTTTTTTGCTGAGCACTTTCGGTAATCGTCAACCATCATCATGGCTGTATGTTTTGATTTGAAGTAGGTGGCTTCTTATTTTTTATAGATATTATTTTGATTATATATATATATATATATATATATATATATATATATATATATATATATATACACACACACACACACACACACACACATACATACATACATACATACATACATACATACATACATACACTATATATATAATAATAAGTAAAGACAATCCTTAAAAATCCATTTCAGTTATAATTTATTTCATGAATATATTTATTTAAATATTCATTTCTTCAGACTGAAGGTTATTTTAGATTTCTAAAAAATCTTCGGTCTGAAGAGATGAATATTTAAATAAATATATTCATGAAATAAATTATAACCGAAATAGATTTTTAAGAATTAAAATTTATTAATTAATAATTTATTATTATTATTATATTGCTCTGTTACTTACATTGAGCTCTCTTTGGATTAATGCCCTCCTTGGAATTATCCCTACCAATTACCAATTGGTATTATTTATATATATATAAAGGATAAATTATTGACATTCTGTATAATCTTTATAAGTCTTTCAACCATTAATTTTTTTTAAAAACTAAGACAATGACTTGCTGCAACTTCTTAAGCTAACATTTTCCACTGACATGAAGTGAAATGATTATATTGAATCAATTGCTCGGTCTGATGCTAGGAGGGTTAGTTCACTGTACCATGCTAAACAATTTTTCTCACCAAAATCTGTCTTAAACATTTAAAAGTCAACCATTTCTCCTGGCATTGAATATTGCTATCACATCTGCTCTGGTGTTTTTGCTATGTATTTAGAGATTCTTGATAAAATCCAAAGAAGAATCTGCAATGTTATCAGTCCTGACCTGGCATCTCATCTTCAGTCACTTTCCTACCAGCTTAACATCATCCCCTTTTACTTTTTCTATAAATATTTTCATGGTAATTATAATTTTTCCTCTTTTCTATCATGACTTTATCTATTTAAAGCACTAGATAGATCACTTTTCACTTTGCAATTGTAATTGCTAGATGTGAGCGTAAGTTCTATGCTAATAGTTTCTTCTCTTGCACTTCTCATTTGTGGAACTCTCTTCTGGCTTCTGGCTTGATCTTCAAAAAATTTAAGTGCAATGTCAATTGTCATCTTCTGTCTCCTAAATTCCTATTCTTTTATGGTCCTCTCTACTTAAGTTTTTTTCTTAGATTTTTTCATACTTGCAGCTTATTGGCTTTATTGCCTTACATGGGGTAAAATAAAAAATAAAAAAATTTCTACTGTTTTGACTTTAACATGACTTGCAGATTTTATTACTCACCAAAGATTTTTTGGAGCTTGAATATTGTTTTCTATTCTCATATAGATTTTTTAATGATGGATCACAAGTTTTCTATTGGATTAATATTTAGAGAAGCTGGGGACCATTCTTTTAATCTAAAGTCTTTGAAAGGATGTTTGGTAAGGTGGGCAATGATCAGTATTGCCAAATGTGAATATACTCTTTAGCTTAAATTTCCTTGGTTTCAACATGTACCATTTGAGAGATATTTTTCTAATAAAATAATTCTCTATATTTATCTTCATACAATCATCAAGTTTGAAGGGACTTATAACTTTACTGCCTAAAATATTACCTCAAGACATTACTCACTCCAATGTTGTGTTCTAATTCATGTTGGCTGAATAGTTCTATAAAAGATCTCTCAGGTACAACTAATGTAACTCTGCATTCATCATTAAAAATTACTGTTGATGAATAAGTTTTCATGTACTACTTGGCCCAACTTGGGTGTTTCTCTTTGTGGTTTTAACTTTAATGTGTTGGTTTGGATGCTTTCATGTGAATGTTCTTAAAATTCTGTTTACATTTACAAGACCAGCTTCAAGTATTTTCTTGCTGGTCAATCCATTTTTCTTATTGTCCTTATTTTTCTCAAATCTCTTTTTTATCACATTCTGAATGCCAGTTTATTTCTTGCTCTAAATTTGCTCACATTTTTCATTTTTTTTATGGTTTTGTGATTTTTCATCAACTGACTTGTTTACAATTTTTCAAAATTGTTCACTAATTTTACAATATCTTATTTTATTTCTTTTTATCTTTGTTCTTTCTTATAAACAATGGCAATCTTATATAAGACATATACATAATATCTTACATTAATTGCACAACTCCGAGTTTCATGCTGAATCAATTTTCAAGTGCTGGAAATATATTTATTTTATTATATTATTTCCACCACTTGAAAATTGCTTCAGCATGAAACTCAAAGTTGTGAAATTAATGTAATATATATATATATATATATATATATATATATATATGTGTGTGTGTGTGTGTGTGTGTGTGTGTGTGTTAGTTATTAAATTTTTTTCATTTAGACAAAAACAGTTTACTCACTACAAAGATGCAACTTCATTTCAGTGCATTTCAATTGCAATATATATATATATATTATATATATATATATATATATATATACATATATACATATATATAGGTAACTATGCTCGTGTCGAAAAACCTTCGAACTCTTGATTTAACAATAGCCAAATCAATCACGAAGGAAAAAAAGGTTTTAAAAAAAGAAAGAGCCAGGAACATGAAAGTCTGTCGAAAATAATCGCACAGATACAGGTTCAAGGCCCAAAGAAAAAACCCCGATACGAGTAAACAACTAACTAAAGAGCTCAATACAAGCGTAGAGCAAACCTAGTCAAACCTAATGAGCCAGACAAACCTACCAAGGTTTCACTTAGGCAGATCGTCAGGGTCGATCTGCCTAAGTGAAACCTTGGTAGGTGTGTCTGGCTCATTAGGTTTGACTATATATATATATATATATATATATATATATATATATATATATATATATATATATATTATGAAATGAACTAAGTCCAACAATTATCATAATATATTTTCTGTTTATATGTTATTTTTATAGATACAAATATTTAAGTAAATGCTCTCTTTATAATGAACGGTATTAGCAACATTTACCAGCCTGAATGTCTAAATTTCATAGAAAATGTGTGTTCTCCAACAAGAATCGAACCTGTATCCTACATGGAACCATCATTTGGCTTGACATACTATCTGTGTAGGATACACGTTCAATTCCTATCAGAGAACATATTTTCTATGAAATTTCTCAAACATTCAAGCCTGTAAATGTTAATAAACTATTTATTATAAAGAGAGCATTTACTTAAATATTTGTATCTATAAAAATAACATATAAACAGAAAATATATATTACATTGTAGCAAAGATATATATACTATTTAATAAATAAATAGAGTGCCTACTAAAAATAATGTTTAAAGAGATAAAAATATATTACTGTAATATATTTCTAAAGATTTAATGGCTTTTATTTTTTAATCTGACTTTTTTATTACTTTAAACATTATTTTAGTCGATGCCTGTATTTGGGTAGACACTCCATTTTATTTTAAGCAATATTATTTCATCTATCAGCCTGCATACTCGAGAAAATGTGCTCTCCAGCAGGAGAAAGGCAAATCGAACCTTGCTTGATTGTGAAGCACTTCATAATTAAGTGGTTACAGCATGCCAAATCAAATAGTGGTTTCTCCTGCAAAGGGGGACACAGGTTTGAATCCTGCCAGAAAGCACATTTTTCTTTAATAAATTTTCTAGAGCATGCAGGCCGGTAGACAAATACTGTTCAAAATAATATGCGCCATCTACTAAAATGCAGGTATCCATTAAAAATGTTTCAGGTTATTATATACAGTGTAACCCGGATATAAGAGAGTTGTCGGGACCAGAGAAGAAGTCTCTTATACCCGGGTTTCTCTTATATCCGGGTTTGGTCTATTATATATACATTAACACAGGCTCTAATTTGGGACCAGAGAAAATCTCTTATATCCGGGTTACACTATATATATATATTTGTTGTAACGTAGGGAAGGTTACTCAATAGAATAATCAAACAAAGGTTAGTAATGAACGATAATATAATACTTAGGACAAGAACACATAAGATTCGCCACTGGCATATAGAAGTAGTCAACTGCTAGAAGTGTGTCAAGTGAATTCCACAATGTATCACCAACTGCAGACCAACATACAGTATTTACTACTGTATTTATGTGAATAGGGACACACCCATTATCATCCGTAGGTATGCTACAGTTGTATATATATATATATATATATATATATATATATATATATATGTGTGTGTGTGTGTCATCCACAGAAAGACTGTTTCGGTGTATCACAGCTCCTCAATGTGGCTAGACATCCGATTGCTTCAAGCTGGGATATATATTATATATATATATATATATATATATATATATATATATATATATAGAGAGAGAGAGAGAGAGAGAGCGAGCTTATTTTTATATCTGAGGTCAACAAAGTAATTTATAAATTATTTTATAATATGAGTGCACTAACAAACAGAGAAATGAGCCTACATTAACTTAGGATGCATTTAGACAAGACAACTGGATAACAGGAAGTTATATAAATGCCCAACCTATGAGAGGATAAGGAGAATCCCTCATATGCAAGCAAGAAGATCAAATGTTTGAAGAAAGACCTGAAACCACATACCACCAATTCAGCCCAAATTAATCTGATTGAGTCAAAAAGTGAATAAACAATTATTTTACATCTAAATTCTTATCATATGTTACTATAATGACATAAAGACCCCATAACTATCTTTCAAATACAAGAGAAAGAGTGATGTTAATATTTAACAGACTCCCCTCCACCCATCATGAGGGATGTATGTGGTACAAGGCCGAGTTTACCATGGGTTCTCTGAGCCCGTAGGCTTGGCCAAAAATATTCCCATAGAATCCGCAAAAGTGGGTTTGGGACTGTCTACCTCCCCCGAACGAAACTGCCCTTCGGCACAGCTTCGTCTGGGTTCCTTTCTGCCAAAGACAGAGAGTTCGACAATTGAACAGCCTATATCATTGAGAAAGAGTGATGTTACATACTGTCACATGTGCGATGAAAGAAATAAGCTAAAAAGAAGTAAAGGGAATATCAGAAGATAAACTAAGTTTTATAGTAAACAAAAAATATTTAATATAATTTTAGTGATTGTGGTCAGTGGCCAAAAAGGGGAAAAAAAAAAAAGGCTTAATGGCAAGAAGTTAGAAACACTTAAAAAAATAACTTCAGGAGTTGCTGGTTTTTTGTGGTATAGTTTACTTGTCAGGTCGGCGAATGATAGTAAATGAACTGCTCTGAAGCAGATTTCCACACAACTCTTTTTCAGCTGGATGAGATGTCTCATCCAGTTTAATAAATTCCTCTGAAAATGATATATTTTCTGTATCATCTTCAGTTTTTTTTTTTTTAGCACTTGCTCTCATAACAGTGCAAGCAGGATATATGTCTTGATTTTTTTATATTTGAGACAATAGGATCTGTCACAACTTTCCCACCAGCCAAATCATTGCCAAACCCCTTTGATAGAAAGAGTAGGGGGTGAACATTTACAATAATTGCACCAGTAACTAGGTCTGAATTTAAGTAAATCTGATGGAGGGGATCATTAATAACACCTAGCTGAACACCCTGTAATAATACTGAATCACCAGTGAAAGCTTTGCCTGATAATGGTAGCACACCTAATAACAAGGTCTGAGATGTGCCGGTATCTTGAAAAATTTTCAACATGTTTAAAACAGCTTGTATCAGCAATAGAAACAAATCCCTGTGATACATAGAAATATTTCTTCCTTATATATGGTTGTTGTAGCATACCTACAGATGATAATGGGTAGGTCCCCATTCACATAAATACAGTAGTAAATACTGTATGTTGGTCTGCAGTTGGAGATTCATTGTGGAATTCACTTGACTCACTTCTAGCAGTTGACTACTTATTCTATGCACCACTGGCAAATCTTATATGCATTGTTCTTGTCCTAAGTATTATCATTCATTACCATTTTATTCTATTGAGTAACCTTCCCTAGGTTACAACAATAGTAGATGGGGGATAGATATCTGTGTAATTGGAAATATACTAAATGGTGTGTTTACAATCAGATTCTGATGAAAGCATAAATTCTCGTCTGATCAGTAAATTGAAGCAACATAGAAATTAGTACTTAGATTGGTGACTGCTTTGGGATACACACCGGAAGTAAGCATCCTGGGGTCAGACTAAGCAAATCTTAGTAAATAGCTATAAAATGGTCTTTCAAGTAGAAAAATAGTTTTATAATCAAAGCTCATGAAAAAGTAGGAGAATGGAAGAGAAACTGTAGATTTTTAAAAGATTTTCTTTGAAGGTAATGACCCCAGTCTGTTTGACATTAAATTCCCTGAGTCTAATAAAGCTAAAAAAGAAAAAGAAAAAAATGGTGCAGAGGAGTGGGGAGTTGGATTTATAGTCTGACATAGTATGAAATGGAATGGTTATGTTGGCATACTTCCCAACAGGAGGCCTGGGAAAACAAAAACTGTAGGTACTTTGGCCGGAGATGCAGGTAGAGGCTTAAAACTGGTTAATCAGAGTAGGATAGGGAAAAAGAAGAATGATCAAGGTTGGGAGGGGGATCAGTCGAACTTTGATAAGAAAGAGAGAAGTAAAAAAAAAAAAAAAAAAAAAAGTGTGGGGGTGGGGAAGAAAAAGCTATGGAAGAAGAACATAAAAGAACAACAGAAAAAAATAAGGAAAAAAATGAGTAAATTGAAAATTGAACAGGGGAAAAATAGAAGCATTCTGTACAGGGTGGTCCGAAAGTCGTGTCACCCCTAAATAATATAATTTTCTATTTCAGATGGCTAACAGAAGCTCCTATAGTTTGTAAGAAAGTATCAGGGTGAGAAGACGTTTGGACTTTTTTTTTTTTTTTTCACTTCAATGTGGAAAAAAAAAAAAAAAAAAAAAGTAGATGGAGCACAACAGCCTAGGAGGACACTCCATCTAGGGGAATTTATTGATTTTACTGATTAGTAGAAAAAAAGAAAGATTCTCATCAATTTAAATTCGGTTTGAAATACAGCAAAGTATTTTACTTATTAGGAATATTAAATTTAATCTAGTAACTTAGAAAGAAGAAAGATTTTTCATTTGTATTTTTAAATAACTGATTAAGTTTAAAGTTTACTAGAAATTTCAGTTTTTCTTTTGCAGTGAAAAAACAAATTGATTTGGAAATTCTCGCAAAAATCAAATAATTGTCGGATTTTTATGAAACATTTAAGACTTGTTCAGAAATAAATAAAACTATTTTTGAAACATTTTGTTTTTGGAAAAGTCAGTAAAAGAAATTTTTTTTCTACATTTGTTAACCCTGCCACACATTTAATTTTTTTTATCAAATTTCAAGAAATTATTTTTTGTATTGCTTAATATTTATATATATTTTTTTTATAAGGACAGCTTCTCAGACAATTTAAAGCATCAGTTTTTTTTTTGTCAAACAGAAACCCCAGTTACAGAAAATCTGCCTTGAATCAGAAAATAAAAAGAAGAAATAAAACTGAGACATTTTTTCATTTGAAGTGATTTTATCAGTAAAAATATATTATGGACATGATTGTCTAAGAAAAAAAATTCTATGAATAATGAATTTTTGCAAAGATTGTTATTTTCTTTTTTAAACTTTAATTAGAATAATTCATAAACTTTTAAAATTCTGTATTAATTTGTAGTGATCAAGTGATATTGTTATTAAATTAAAATTGTATTTACTAATCATAAATGGAAAAGATCACTACAATGAAATAAATCCCAGTATTTTAAAAATGTTGAATTTTGTAAATACAGATGTCTATACATGACATTATCAGAAAATAAGAGGTGCCTATAATAAACTAAAATTTTATTGGCAATTTTCTAACATTTTCTCAACAAGTGTCTTCTTCAGTAAGGCTATTTTAGCCAAAGTGCCTAAAATTCAATAAAATATTAAATTGCTTGAAATATTTTCTTAAATTTTAAAAATTACTGGTTAGTTAAAAAAAAAAAATTATATAAAAAAGGTGTTCACATTTTATGCAAGTAATTTTCAGTTATGTCCCCCTTTACTTAAATTTACCAAACATCAGGGTGTCAATAAATCCCTCATAAAAACACTCACTTCAGTGTTAAAAATTGTTTTTCTGCAATATTTTAAACTAAAAGTAATATTTGTTTCAAATCAGATTAATTCAACTTTAAAATCAGTTAATTTTCCTCAAAATTTCAGAAAAGTGTATTATTTTTTTAAAGATTTTTTAAATAAAGAGAATTTTATTGTGTTGACAGATCTGTCAATATAGATAAATTTATTGATTTTACTGATTAGTAGAAAAAAAGAAAGATTCTCATCAATTTAAATTCGGTTTGAAATACAGCAAAGTATTTTACTTATTAGGAATATTAAATTTAATCTAGTAACTTAGAAAGAAGAAAGATTTTTCATTTGTTTTTTTAAATAAATTTTAAACTTACGTATCATTTGGGGGAGGAACCTACTTAAAATTATTATTTTACATTAAAAAATATTTAAACACCAAATATCATTTAAAAAAATAATTTCAAATACACAGAACAGTTTAAAAAAAATGGAAAAGAAAACATCAAATACACAACAATCGTTCAAAAACTATTTACACAAAATTGCTTAAAAAGAAAAGCTATTTCCTAATTTTCTCTTCAAAAAACTTAATCAACTTAGAGAGATCTTTTATACCTAAAAAAAAAAAAAAAAAATATAACGGACTCAGGCACCCAGTGCTGAAAAGGAATTGGTCAGAAGGCATACCTTGATATCTATGGTAAAAGCTAGTGGCATGAAATCTTGACAAATGAATACAAATAAAAAATAATTCTGGAAAACCTCAAGAGAAAAGTGGTTAGATTTAGTTAACATTTTACTACTGACATGTCCTGAAGATGATGTGAATTAACATTGAAATATTGTGAGCTTGATTCATTTATCTTATCTTTGGGACATACCAATAGGAAAGGATATGATTTGAGAATTACTTTATAAACCATAATTTTTTTTTTTTTTTTTTTTTTAAGCTTATCACCCCAAGCAAGGCTGGAGGCCACTAGCACGCAAGGGGTTACAGAAGGTTTGGAGGAAGAGCAGATAGGAGTGGTAAAGGAGAGGATGTGGAGAAAGATAGTGGATCGATCAAGGCAAGGGGGTTACAGAAGATTTGGAGCGAGAGCAGATAGGAATGAAAGGGGGAAAGGATGTGGAGAAGGGAAGTGGATAGATCAAGGCAACTGGAGATGTCAATTGACGTTACACTTAAATAGTTGGAGATTGTATTTGTCAGGGAAACAGAAATAAGGGAGTTCCACAGGCGAGATGTGCGAGACATGAAGCTATTGGAGTAGAAGAGACGTCTACATCTAACAGTTTCAACGGTGAAGGGGTGGGAACGGGATGCCAGCCTCGTGGGACGTTTAAATTCATGAGGCTTAGGAACCAGCAAAAGCAGCTCATCGGAGCAATTACCGTGAAAGTATTTGTAAAAAAAGACAGAGCGAGGCAAACGTCGCGTCTGTGAGAGAGCGACTGCAGACGAGATGACAGATCAGGGCCAATTACATTGCATATCCGTCTACAATATCTCTTGATTATAAAGGAATTTTCAAACACTATCCTTTACTTGAGTCATGGTTTGGGGTTATCATACGAATCTCAAGCAAATATATTTACAATCATCATCTGAATTCTGATGAATAGAATGCATAGATTCATTAACAAAACTGGAACAAGGAATGTGATATTTATGCACAGAATGATATTAGGTTGGTGCAAAAATAATGTCGTTTTTTGACGTTCAACTTCATGTGAGAAAACGACATTATTTTTGCACCAACCTAATAATAGAAATAGCAATACAAATGCAAAAGTATGTATTCTAAAATACATATATCTGTTTTAAGGGTTGTCCTGTCAGTTAAGGCCAACATGCTGACTGCATCACTATACAAAGTGGTAAACCCCCAATAAAAAGAGGCCAACTGTTTGCTAAACATACATCTACCTTTTTTAAACTGTTGTGAAAGCTAGGACAATGTACGGTGGAGTAATGGATAACGGCTAAGAATGGGGAATTGGAGAGGTATGTTCGAATTCCAGTAGAGGTCATTACATTCACTTGTGTGCTAATACCCTTGGGTAAGGTATGAATCCATCTCCTCTTCCCCCAGCTATGGGTAAATAGCAGGACAGACTTTGTCCAGTAGTCTTGGTTGGTAACCAGTCTAGAAGGAAAACTCTGAATTCAAACCAGATTGGAGAGGGTTGAGCTCTGTCAGGCTATCTTATCCAGGAAACACTACTGCTAATGCGGTGGCAGTACGTGTGGTGCCCCTATGACCCTAACAGATTACAAGACTTGTGATAGTGTGAAATCCAGACCTATGTCTACCTTTCTATTGTTCACAACAACAGGAATTCATCATTAAATAACTTGGAAAAGGTTGATATGCCATAAACTAAACTTAACTATTTTAAGGGTTTCTCACAATAAAACTGACATTTGGGTTGCAAGCAACACCAAACCAATAAGTGGATGCTTAGTTGAATGTTTTAAGTGTTAGCCTTTGAGCCATGAAACCAGAGTTTAAATGAGAAGTAAGAATTTTATTTTTATTTAAAAAAATTAGTTGATCAGGTAGATGGAGCACGACAGCCCAGGAGGACACTCCATCTAGGGGAAGTGAAACCCTGATTTTAAACCTCAGCTGCCTTGCTGACACCCAAAACATGGGAATGGCTATGGAAGTAAATCCAGACAGAAAATATAGAGTAGAACCCCAAAAGCAGTTGGCTGTCAACATTGACAACTTTCCAGCAACTTTTGCAGCCAAGCCATCCCCAAATGTAATGCCCTGTATTCCTCTGGAATTTGATGGTACAGCAGAGAGAGGGAGGGTAGTCTGGGCAGCATATAACATCCCCAGTCTAGGAGAAGAAAAACATTGAATTCAAACCACCTGGTGCTTTCTAGGTCTTGCTTCTTTAACTTCTGAGAGGAGGGACGGGGTAAACTCAACAACCCCAGTGCAAAAGGAACCGACAAGCCATTGCACTATTCTGCCATGAACCATTATTGTGAGATGGAGGGGAGTGGTGACCACAGCAGCGGTACAAAATGTGCTAACAAAATAAATGAATGAATTGCTTTTAGAATAAATATAACACAATTTTAATTAAGAAATTTGTATCGTCCTGGCTTTGTCTCAAAGAATCTAACCAGTTGTCCCAAATTAATATCCTATCGTCCCCTGCTTCAGATACCTCAACGGAAGCAGTAGTTGACAATATGACTGTAGTGGTTATAAAACTTGCTTGTTATTCCATATTTGTGGTCTTGTGCCTTACTAAGTTCACTTCAAATATACTTTACATCATAAGTCTCTTACTCTTTCTCATCTATATAACGGCGCAGAGACTTGAGTTGTACAAAAAATATTTTAATGTCTCTTTGTTTCTATTTATACTTTCAGTTACTCAATCAAGAAGGACCAGAAATTACTAATTCTGTAATAGGAGTAGGTTTTCCTTGTCCCAGACCACCTCCACCTGCAATTGCAAGCTCCCATAAGGGAAGCCACCCATCTGGAATCTTGCTCAATCGAAGACCCCTTCTTTCAAGAAACCAACCCAAGAGTCAACCACTCCCAAAGCAACCCTTAAAGCCAAGAAATAGTTCTGCTACTAAAATGTCAGTACCAAGACCAACTGGAAATCCCCAAATAATCAACAATTACAGACCAGAAACCTCAAAGAAGGGAAAAGCACCTAAACCAACAAGTCTTGGCTCTGATACTTCAGAAGAACAGAATGAAAATGGTAACTCTTTATCATGGCAAGGTTTAGCCCCGGTTTCAGTAAATGCACCAGCTGCATTCACAGCACCAGTGAATCCAACACTGTCTCAGCAGGAACCCTTGCCAAAATTCCTTCACAGAACCAGCATACCACCTCCAGGACCAAATCCTGGTACAGGGACAAATTTTAGCAACAATGCCTGGTACTCTGATCGGCCTGGAAGTTCTGATTTGACTACGGGTAATTTTAAATTGGCAGAAATGTCAGATTTATGTTTGTCTGCTCCAGACTCTGGGCAAGGGACAAAGGTCATGACAGAATCTCAGGATGGTACAGCATCTCAACAGCATTTGTCTCCTTCATCATCAACTTCTTCATTAAGTTTGGCTTATAATAAATCTGGGAATGCCAATATGTTTCATATGCCATCCCAACCCACAGGTAAATGTCTATTTTTGCAAACATTGCTCAAAGTCAAACATTCCTTTGGTTAAATAATGTTTTAGAGGCATGACATTGTTAATCTTCAAAATAAGGAAGCGTTTCAAATTGCACATTGACTAAGTTCTGTTTAAATTTTATTGTTTACTGCAATCCATGTATGAATATGACCTGATGTGCCAAAAGTCATGTGATAAGTGCATTGTAACAATATAGGACATACTCTAGGCTGGAAAAGTGCACCAACTCAACATGGCATGAATCCCATAAAAGGTCAGATAACTTCTAGAGAGATATTTAGCTAAGCTATTTAGATAACTCTTAACTCCCATATATATAAGAAATATACTCTTAAGGTGTGCTATATTTATGGGATAAAGTGCTCAATATCAGAGATACAGCATATTTAAATATGAAAGTGAACATTGAAATCAACACTTAGAGGCGACAGGCTGTTTCATGCTAGACACAATATATATATATATATATATATATATATATATATATATATATATATTTTAAATAAAAACAGATTACTTTAAGGTTCCATATAATAAATTATTTCACCACAGCCCTTCCAAAGGACAGTGGATCATCAGATTTATTTCCAAATGTTGAAATGAAAAAATGAAAATATATTTACACATTTATGACGGGCAATAATAAGGAAACTCACGAAGTGGGGCAGTGTAGGGAGGTAGAGAGACAGCGTTGAGTTAGATGTAACATTTCTATTGTTTCAAATTTAAATATTCGCTGAAATCTAGACATTGACACTTTAAATCTGTTAACGGAAGTTATATCTTGATTAGGAAGTGGGATGGAGAGAAATCTATATTGAAAAAAGAGAAAAAGAAAAAGAGAGAAAAAAAGAGAAAGAGGTTGTAAACAAGTGTCATTAACTTCTATTGGAATATGCGTTTTTTTGTTTTTTTTTTTGTTTTTTTTTTAACTTTGAGATTTCGTAAATTTTTCAGTTTAAACAGTCTAAGCCATTTATATATATATATATAAAAATTGGTGCAGTATATATATATTATAAAGAAGTAATCATCGAAACAATTTATCAGTAAAATTAATGTAATTAATGGTGAAATCACTTTGCTAACAGATCAATAAAATATTAACTTACTAAAAACTCTCTGAATGAAGCAATCCTCATGTTTAAAATTATGAGATGGAACAGAACATCTAATGTATCTCATAATTTTAAACATAAAGATGTTGTCATCCAGAGAGTTGTTAGTAAGTTAATATTTTATTGATCTGTTAGCAAAGTGATTTCACCATTAGTTACATTAACTTTACTGATTCTTTGGATGATTACTTCTTCATATATATATATATATATATATATATATATATATATATACTTTCACAAAAAAACATTCAATTTTTTTTTCTTTTAATTTGCAACTTTTCAGTTGTTTATCCATATTATACACATATCAAGAAAGTATATGTGGCTTCTCATTATGCTATATATATATATATATATATAACCTAAGATATTAGTAAGTGTAGAATCTTGAATGTAAACAGACCAATCTATGTTCAATAAATGCTTGATAGGGGCTCCTATATTGGGTGAATGTGGAGGCCACAACATTCATTGGAAGTCTCCAAACCAATTCTGGACAACTAGAGCAAGCAATGACATGGTGCATTATCCTGCCAAAATAACTCATCATTGCTGGGGGACATAGAGTCTATGGGTGAAAATAGTGATGGAGCAATGCAATGTAATGCTTAAGGGTCAATGGCATGATTAGGCAGATGAGTGGATCCAGAACATGTGACAGGAACACATCTTACGCCATTATGGAACCACCACCAGCCTTAATGGCAGTTGGGGGTCCATGGCCTCACAGAGTCTGCACCAAATCTGACTCCTATCATCAACCCAAAATGAAACTCATTAGACCATGTCACACATTGCCAGCTCCCCAAAGTTCATTGAGTAACATCATGAGCTAAATTGAGGCACTGTGTCTGGTATTACTTTGGGCACCCTGGTGGATCTTCTACTCCCATATCCCAAATAAGGTAAAGAATGCTGAACTGACCTACTGTATATGTGTATGTGTTGAGATCAATAAAACGTCCTTCGTCGCCACTGTTGAGATGTTGAGTGTTTCCACGTGAGTATATGGTAATAACGAACAAACACAGTCGTAGGGAAAAATACTGGTATATTCAGAGAGGTATTTACATCAGAGAGATTAGTAGTAGAACGAACGTAGGTTAGTAGTAACAATAAGTAATAGTAATAAAGTCCAACGGTATCTTCCGGTCGAGAAACGGAAGTGTAACTGATCACTACAGAAGTCTCTGCTACACTACTCCCAGTCTCTAGAACTACTGTTCTATTTATAATAATAGGATCAGTCTATTGTGGTTGTGAAGGTGGGTGCACCCCAACAGTATGGTATCTCCTGCTTTGAACACAGATGTGAGTTCAACAGGTGCCATGTGTCTTTTACTGCAGACAATTCTAGCCAGATACCTATGGTTGCAATCATTAAAGACCTGTAGTTGTCCAATGTACTGTCCATAGATGATGTCTTCCATCAGTACACATGTGACACCATAAATCAAAGAATGTCACATGTATGTCCCATATTTCTAGCAGAAACTATAATGTCCCATTCAAACTGATAACTAATGTCACCTTCCTATGAGCAGCCTGCAAAGCACAACTCATATGTCTTGGGATTTCCATGAAATCTAGGTATGGTGGTGCTACCTACCATTACCTTTACATACTATCCCCATGACTTTCAACACATCAGTGTTTATTATCCCAAATAGCAAATGAAGATTTATATATTTGTTAATAGAAAAAGAAAAGAAAAAAATATATATTTTGTAGTGTATTGAATGTTTTTTTTGTTTTTTTAAAGTTTTTCACCCCAAGCAAGGCTGGAAGCCACTAGCATGCAAGGGGTTACAGAAGGTTTGGAGGAAGAGCAGATAGGAGTGGTAAAGGAGAGTATGTGGAGAAAGATAGTGGAACGATCAAGGCAAGGGGGTTACAGAAGATTTAGAGCGAGAGTAGATAGGAATGAAAGGGGAAAGGATGTGGAGAAGGGAAGTGGATAGATCAAGGCAACTAGAGATGTCGATTGACATTACACTTAAATAGTTGGAGATTATATTTGTCAGGGAAACAGGAATAAGGAAGGGAGTTCCACAGGCGAGATGTGGGAGACATGAAGCTATTGGAGTAGAAGAGACGTCTATATCTAACAGTTTCAACGGTGAAGGGGTGGGAACGGGATGCCAGCCTCGTAGGACGCTTAAATTCATGAGGCATGGGAACCAGCGAAAGCAGCTCATCAGAGCAATGACCGTGAAAGTATTTGTAAAAAAGACAGAGCGAGGCAACGTCGCGTCTGTGAGAGAGCAACTGCAGACGAGATGTTTGTCTCTTAGCATTTGAATTTATTAAATTTTGAAAATCTTTCTTTTTGAATATCCCTGTACTACCTTAAGACTATATCATATATATCTTTCACTTAAGTGGTGTAAAATAAATTGCTATTTTCTGAACAACGTAAGATCAATAAAACCAAGGTATATACATTTATTAAACATTATTGCAATGGGTAATGGTGGACTATGCAGCAAATAAATGCTGAAAACATTAAACTGTTCTCATATTAATGACATCACACAAATTTGTGAAGATACGATGTGAACAATGCCTAAGAAGTTCCAAACTGTTGACACAGTTTACACTTAAAATGCAACCAAAGATTTTCTACATTTTGAGTATAGATGGCGTCATCATCAGGATCCACAAAATGCTGCATAACAACGTCATGCAGCATTTTGTGGATCCCATATATATCCCATAGTTGATTTCCTCAAATAAAACATTCGAAGGTATAAAATGACTGTTTATTTTATGTCATTTAAGTGAAGCAGAACTTTGGCAGATTATTTTATGCCATTTATCTGAAGGATTACCATTATCTTTATCTTCGTTATAATATGGCTTCCAGGCTGAATGTATGAAGAAGCAATATGGCTTCCAGGCTGAATGTATGAAGAAGCAATATGACTTCCAGGTTGAATCTATGAAGAAGCAATATGACTTCCAGGCTAAATGTATGAAGAAGCAATATGACTTTCAGGATGAATATATGAAGAAGCAATATGGCTTCCAGGCTGAATGTATGAAGAAGCAATATGACTTCCAGGCTGAATGTATGAAGAAGCAATATGACTTCCAGGTTGAATCTATGAAGAAGCAATATGACTTCCAGGCTAAATGTATGAAGAAGCAATATGACTTCCAGGCTAAATGTATGAAGAAGCAATATGACTTCCAGGCTAAATGTATGAAGAAGCAATATGACTTTCAGGATGAATATATGAAGAAGCAATATGGCTTCCAGGCTGAATGTATGAAGAAGCAATATGGCTTCCAGGCTGAATGTATGAAGAAGCAATATGACTTCCAGGTTGAATCTATAAAGAAGCAATATGACTTCCAGGCTAAATGTATGAAGAAGCAATATGACTTCCAGGCTAAATGTATGAAGAAGCAATATGACTTTCAGGATGAATATATGAAGAAGCAATATGGCTTCCAGGCTAAATGTATGAAGAAGCAATATGACTTCCAGGCTAAATGTATGAAGAAGCAATATGACTTTCAGGATGAATGTATGAAGAAGCAATATGGCTTCCAGGCTGAATGTATGAAGAAGCAATATGGCTTCCAGGCTGAATGTATGAAGAAGCAATATGGCTTCC
Source organism: Acanthosepion esculentum (assembly GCA_964036315.1). Lineage (NCBI taxonomy): Eukaryota > Metazoa > Mollusca > Cephalopoda > Sepiida > Sepiidae > Acanthosepion > Acanthosepion esculentum. Next base: position 31,958,518 of record OZ038517.1, on the reverse strand, counting down.
AGGCTGAATGTATGAAGAAGCAATATGACTTTCAGTTTGAATGTATGAAGAAGCAATATGACTTCCAGGCTAAATGTATGAAGAAGCAATATGACTTTCAGGATGAATATATGAAGAAGCAATATGGCTTCCAGGCTGAATGTATGAAGAAGCAATATGACTTCCAGGCTAAATGTATGAAGAAGCAATATGACTTCCAGGCTAAATGTATGAAGAAGCAATATGACTTCCAGGCTAAATGTATGAAGAAGCAATATGACTTCCAGGCTAAATGTATGAAGAAGCAATATGGCTTCCAGGCTGAATGTATGAAGAAGCAATATGACTTTCAGTTTGAATGTATGAAGAAGCAATATGACTTCCAGGCTAAATGTATGAAGAAGCAATATGACTTTCAGGATGAATATATGAAGAAGCAATATGGCTTCCAGGCTGAATGTATGAAGAAGCAATATGGCTTCCAGGCTGAATGTATGAAGAAGCAATATGGCTTCCAGGCTGAATCTATGAAGAAGCAATATGACTTTCAGTTTGAATGTATGAAGAAGCAATATGACTTCCAGGCTAAATGTATGAAGAAGCAATATGACTTTCAGGATGAATATATGAAGAAGCAATATGGCTTCCAGGCTGAATGTATGAAGAAGCAATATGGCTTCCAGGCTGAATGTATGAAGAAGCAATATGGCTTCCAGGCTGAATCTATGAAGAAGCAATATGGCTTCCAGGCTGAATCTATGAAGAAGCAATATGACTTTCAGTTTGAATGTATGAAGAAGCAATATGACTTCCAGGCTAAATGTATGAAGAAGCAATATGACTTCCAGGCTAAATGTATGAAGAAGCAATATGACTTTCAGGATGAATATATGAAGAAGCAATATGACTTTCAGGATGAATATATGAAGAAGCAATATGACTTCCAGGCTAAATGTATGAAGAAGCAATATGACTTCCAGGCTAAATGTATGAGGAAGCAATATGACTTTCAGGATGAATATATGAAGAAGCAATATGACTTCCAGGCTAAATCTATGAAGAAGCAATATGACTTCCAGGCTAAATGTATGAAGAAGCAATATGACTTCCAGGCTAAATGTATGAAGAAGCAATATGACTTCCAGGCTAAATGTATGAAGAAGCAATATGACTTCCAGGCTAAATGTATGAAGAAGCAATATGACTTTCAGGATGAATATATGAAGAAGCAATATGACTTTCAGGATGAATATATGAAGAAGCAATATGACTTCCAGGATGAATATATGAAGAAGCAATATGACTTCCAGGCTAAATGTATGAAGAAGCAATATGACTTTCAGGATGAATATATGAAGAAGCAATATGACTTCCAGGCTAAATGTATGAAGAAGCAATATGACTTCCAGGCTAAATGTATGAAGAAGCAATATGACTTCCAGGCTAAATGTATGAAGAAGCAATATGACTTCCAGGCTAAATGTATGAAGAAGCAATATGACTTCCAGGCTAAATGTATGAAGAAGCAATATGACTTTCAGGATGAATATATGAAGAAGCAATATGGCTTCCAGGCTGAATGTATGAAGAAGCAATATGGCTTCCAGGCTGAATGTATGAAGAAGCAATATGGCTTCCAGGCTGAATCTATGAAGAAGCAATATGACTTTCAGTTTGAATGTATGAAGAAGCAATATGACTTCCAGGCTAAATGTATGAAGAAGCAATATGGCTTCCAGGCTGAATGTATGAAGAAGCAATATGGCTTCCAGGCTGAATGTATGAAGAAGCAATATGGCTTCCAGGCTAAATGTATGAAGAAGCAATATGACTTCCAGGCTAAATGTATGAAGAAGCAATATGACTTCCAGGCTAAATGTATGAAGAAGCAATATGACTTCCAGGCTAAATGTATGAAGAAGCAATATGACTTTCAGGTTGAATGTATGAAGAAGCAATATGGCTTCCAGGCTGAATGTATGAAGAAGCAATATGGCTTCCAGGCTGAATCTATGAAGAAGCAATATGGCTTCCAGGCTGAATGTATGAAGAAGCAATATGGCTTCCAGGCTGAATGTATGAAGAAGCAATATGGCTTCCAGGCTGAATGTATGAAGAAGCAATATGACTTTCAGTTTGAATGTATGAAGAAGCAATATGACTTCCAGGCTAAATGTATGAAGAAGCAATATGGCTTCCAGGCTGAATATATGAAGAAGCAATATGGCTTCCAGGCTAAATGTATGAAGAAGCAATATGACTTCCAGGCTAAATGTATGAAGAAGCAATATGACTTCCAGGCTAAATGTATGAAGAAGCAATATGACTTCCAGGCTAAATGTATGAAGAAGCAATATGACTTCCAGGCTAAATGTATGAAGAAGCAATATGACTTCCAGGCTAAATGTATGAAGAAGCAATATGACTTCCAGGCTAAATGTATGAAGAAGCAATATGACTTTCAGGATGAATGTATGAAGAAGCAATATGGCTTCCAGGCTGAATGTATGAAGAAGCAATATGGCTTCCAGGCTGAATGTATGAAGAAGCAATATGGCTTCCAGGCTGAATGTATGAAGAAGCAATATGACTTTCAGTTTGAATGTATGAAGAAGCAATATGACTTCCAGGCTAAATGTATGAAGAAGCAATATGACTTCCAGGCTAAATGTATGAAGAAGCAATATGACTTTCAGGATGAATATATGAAGAAGCAATATGGCTTCCAGGCTAAATGTATGAAGAAGCAATATGGCTTCCAGGCTGAATGTATGAAGAAGCAATATGGCTTCCAGGCTGAATGTATGAAGAAGCAATATGGCTTCCAGGCTGAATGTATGAAGAAGCAATATGACTTCCAGGATGAATGTATGAAGAAGCAATATGGCTTCCAGGCTAAATGTATGAAGAAGCAATATGACTTCCAGGCTAAATGTATGAAGAAGCAATATGACTTCCAGGCTAAATGTATGAAGAAGCAATATGACTTCCAGGCTAAATGTATGAAGAAGCAATATGACTTCCAGGCTAAATGTATGAAGAAGCAATATGACTTTCAGGATGAATATATGAAGAAGCAATATGGCTTCCAGGCTGAATGTATGAAGAAGCAATATGGCTTCCAGGCTGAATGTATGAAGAAGCAATATGGCTTCCAGGCTGAATCTATGAAGAAGCAATATGGCTTCCAGGCTGAATCTATGAAGAAGCAATATGGCTTCCAGGCTGAATCTATGAAGAAGCAATATGGCTTCCAGGCTGAATCTATGAAGAAGCAATATGGCTTCCAGGCTGAATCTATGAAGAAGCAATATGACTTTCAGTTTGAATCTATGAAGAAGCAATATGACTTTCAGGCTAAATGTATGAAGAAGCAATATGACTTTCAGGCTAAATGTATGAAGAAGCAATATGACTTTCAGGCTAAATGTATGAAGAAGCAATATGACTTTCAGGCTAAATGTATGAAGAAGCAATATGACTTCCAGGCTAAATGTATGAAGAAGCAATATGACTTTCAGGATGAATATATGAAGAAGCAATATGGCTTCCAGGCTAAATGTATGAAGAAGCAATATGACTTCCAGGCTAAATGTATGAAGAAGCAATATGACTTCCAGGCTAAATGTATGAAGAAGCAATATGACTTCCAGGCTAAATGTATGAAGAAGCAATATGACTTCCAGGCTAAATGTATGAAGAAGCAATATGACTTCCAGGCTAAATGTATGAAGAAGCAATATGACTTCCAGGCTAAATGTATGAAGAAGCAATATGACTTCCAGGCTAAATGTATGAAGAAGCAATATGGCTTCCAGGCTGAATGTATGAAGAAGCAATATGGCTTCCAGGCTGAATGTATGAAGAAGCAATATGGCTTCCAGGCTGAATCTATGAAGAAGCAATATGACTTTCAGTTTGAATGTATGAAGAAGCAATATGACTTCCAGGCTAAATGTATGAAGAAGCAATATGACTTCCAGGCTAAATGTATGAAGAAGCAATATGACTTCCAGGCTAAATGTATGAAGAAGCAATATGACTTCCAGGCTAAATGTATGAAGAAGCAATATGACTTCCAGGCTAAATGTATGAAGAAGCAATATGACTTCCAGGCTAAATGTATGAAGAAGCAATATGACTTTCAGGATGAATATATGAAGAAGCAATATGGCTTCCAGGCTAAATGTATGAAGAAGCAATATGACTTCCAGGCTAAATGTATGAAGAAGCAATATGACTTCCAGGCTAAATGTATGAAGAAGCAATATGACTTCCAGGCTAAATGTATGAAGAAGCAATATGACTTCCAGGCTAAATGTATGAAGAAGCAATATGACTTTCAGGATGAATATATGAAGAAGCAATATGGCTTCCAGGCTGAATGTATGAAGAAGCAATATGACTTCCAGGTTGAATCTATGAAGAAGCAATATGGCTTCCAGGCTGTATGAAGAAGCAATATGACTTTCAGTTTGAATGTATGAAGAAGCAATATGGCTTCCATTCTGAATGTATGAAGAAGCAATATGGCTTCCAGGCTGAATGTATGAAGAAGCAATATGGCTTCCAGGCTGAATGTATGAAGAAGCAATATGGCTTCCAGGCTGAATCTATGAAGAAGCAATATGACTTTCAGTTTGAATCTATGAAGAAGCAATATGACTTTCAGGCTAAATGTATGAAGAAGCAATATGACTTCCAGGCTAAATGTATGAAGAAGCAATATGACTTCCAGGCTAAATGTATGAAGAAGCAATATGACTTCCAGGCTAAATGTATGAAGAAGCAATATGACTTCCAGGCTAAATGTATGAAGAAGCAATATGACTTCCAGGATGAATGTATGAAGAAGCAATATGGCTTCCAGGCTGAATGTATGAAGAAGCAATATGGCTTCCAGGCTGAATGTATGAAGAAGCAATATGGCTTCCAGGCTGAATGTATGAAGAAGCAATATGACTTTCAGTTTGAATGTATGAAGAAGCAATATGACTTCCAGGCTAAATGTATGAAGAAGCAATATGACTTCCAGGCTAAATGTATGAAGAAGCAATATGACTTTCAGGATGAATATATGAAGAAGCAATATGGCTTCCAGGCTAAATGTATGAAGAAGCAATATGACTTCCAGGCTAAATGTATGAAGAAGCAATATGGCTTCCAGGCTGAATGTATGAAGAAGCAATATGACTTCCAGGCTAAATGTATGAAGAAGCAATATGACTTCCAGGCTAAATGTATGAAGAAGCAATATGACTTCCAGGCTAAATGTATGAAGAAGCAATATGACTTCCAGGCTAAATGTATGAAGAAGCAATATGACTTCCAGGCTAAATGTATGAAGAAGCAATATGACTTTCAGGCTAAATGTATGAAGAAGCAATATGACTTTCAGGATGAATATATGAAGAAGCAATATGGCTTCCAGGCTAAATGTATGAAGAAGCAATATGACTTCCAGGCTAAATGTATGAAGAAGCAATATGACTTCCAGGCTAAATGTATGAAGAAGCAATATGACTTCCAGGCTAAATGTATGAAGAAGCAATATGACTTCCAGGCTAAATGTATGAAGAAGCAATATGACTTCCAGGCTAAATGTATGAAGAAGCAATATGACTTCCAGGCTAAATGTATGAAGAAGCAATATGGCTTCCAGGCTGAATGTATGAAGAAGCAATATGGCTTCCAGGCTGAATGTATGAAGAAGCAATATGGCTTCCAGGCTGAATCTATGAAGAAGCAATATGACTTTCAGTTTGAATGTATGAAGAAGCAATATGACTTCCAGGCTAAATGTATGAAGAAGCAATATGACTTCCAGGCTAAATGTATGAAGAAGCAATATGACTTCCAGGCTAAATGTATGAAGAAGCAATATGACTTCCAGGCTAAATGTATGAAGAAGCAATATGACTTCCAGGCTAAATGTATGAAGAAGCAATATGACTTCCAGGCTAAATGTATGAAGAAGCAATATGACTTTCAGGATGAATATATGAAGAAGCAATATGGCTTCCAGGCTAAATGTATGAAGAAGCAATATGACTTCCAGGCTAAATGTATGAAGAAGCAATATGACTTCCAGGCTAAATGTATGAAGAAGCAATATGACTTCCAGGCTAAATGTATGAAGAAGCAATATGACTTCCAGGCTAAATGTATGAAGAAGCAATATGACTTTCAGGATGAATATATGAAGAAGCAATATGGCTTCCAGGCTGAATGTATGAAGAAGCAATATGACTTCCAGGTTGAATCTATGAAGAAGCAATATGGCTTCCAGGCTGTATGAAGAAGCAATATGACTTTCAGTTTGAATGTATGAAGAAGCAATATGGCTTCCATTCTGAATGTATGAAGAAGCAATATGGCTTCCAGGCTGAATGTATGAAGAAGCAATATGGCTTCCAGGCTGAATGTATGAAGAAGCAATATGGCTTCCAGGCTGAATCTATGAAGAAGCAATATGACTTTCAGTTTGAATCTATGAAGAAGCAATATGACTTTCAGGCTAAATGTATGAAGAAGCAATATGACTTTCAGGCTAAATGTATGAAGAAGCAATATGACTTCCAGGCTAAATGTATGAAGAAGCAATATGACTTCCAGGCTAAATGTATGAAGAAGCAATATGACTTCCAGGCTAAATGTATGAAGAAGCAATATGACTTCCAGGCTAAATGTATGAAGAAGCAATATGACTTCCAGGATGAATGTATGAAGAAGCAATATGGCTTCCAGGCTGAATGTATGAAGAAGCAATATGGCTTCCAGGCTGAATGTATGAAGAAGCAATATGGCTTCCAGGCTGAATGTATGAAGAAGCAATATGACTTTCAGTTTGAATGTATGAAGAAGCAATATGACTTCCAGGCTAAATGTATGAAGAAGCAATATGACTTCCAGGCTAAATGTATGAAGAAGCAATATGACTTTCAGGATGAATATATGAAGAAGCAATATGGCTTCCAGGCTAAATGTATGAAGAAGCAATATGACTTCCAGGCTAAATGTATGAAGAAGCAATATGGCTTCCAGGCTGAATGTATGAAGAAGCAATATGACTTCCAGGCTAAATGTATGAAGAAGCAATATGACTTCCAGGCTAAATGTATGAAGAAGCAATATGACTTCCAGGCTAAATGTATGAAGAAGCAATATGACTTCCAGGCTAAATGTATGAAGAAGCAATATGACTTCCAGGCTAAATGTATGAAGAAGCAATATGACTTTCAGGCTAAATGTATGAAGAAGCAATATGACTTCCAGGCTAAATGTATGAAGAAGCAATATGACTTCCAGGCTAAATGTATGAAGAAGCAATATGACTTCCAGGCTAAATGTATGAAGAAGCAATATGACTTTCAGGATGAATATATGAAGAAGCAATATGGCTTCCAGGCTGAATGTATGAAGAAGCAATATGACTTCCAGGTTGAATCTATGAAGAAGCAATATGGCTTCCAGGCTGTATGAAGAAGCAATATGACTTTCAGTTTGAATGTATGAAGAAGCAATATGGCTTCCAGGCTGAATGTATGAAGAAGCAATATGGCTTCCAGGCTGAATGTATGAAGAAGCAATATGGCTTCCAGGCTGAATGTATGAAGAAGCAATATGGCTTCCAGGCTGAATCTATGAAGAAGCAATATGGCTTCCAGGCTGAATCTATGAAGAAGCAATATGACTTTCAGTTTGAATCTATGAAGAAGCAATATGACTTTCAGGCTAAATGTATGAAGAAGCAATATGACTTCCAGGCTAAATGTATGAAGAAGCAATATGACTTCCAGGCTAAATGTATGAAGAAGCAATATGACTTCCAGGCTAAATGTATGAAGAAGCAATATGACTTCCAGGATGAATGTATGAAGAAGCAATATGGCTTCCAGGCTGAATGTATGAAGAAGCAATATGGCTTCCAGGCTGAATGTATGAAGAAGCAATATGGCTTCCAGGCTGAATGTATGAAGAAGCAATATGACTTTCAGTTTGAATGTATGAAGAAGCAATATGACTTCCAGGCTAAATGTATGAAGAAGCAATATGACTTCCAGGCTAAATGTATGAAGAAGCAATATGACTTTCAGGATGAATATATGAAGAAGCAATATGGCTTCCAGGCTAAATGTATGAAGAAGCAATATGACTTCCAGGCTAAATGTATGAAGAAGCAATATGGCTTCCAGGCTGAATGTATGAAGAAGCAATATGACTTCCAGGCTAAATGTATGAAGAAGCAATATGACTTCCAGGCTAAATGTATGAAGAAGCAATATGACTTCCAGGCTAAATGTATGAAGAAGCAATATGACTTCCAGGCTAAATGTATGAAGAAGCAATATGACTTCCAGGCTAAATGTATGAAGAAGCAATATGACTTTCAGGATGAATATATGAAGAAGCAATATGGCTTCCAGGCTGAATGTATGAAGAAGCAATATGGCTTCCAGGCTGAATGTATGAAGAAGCAATATGGCTTCCCGGCTGAATGTATGAAGAAGCAATATGGCTTCCAGGCTGAATGTATGAAGAAGCAATATGGCTTCCAGGCTGAATGTATGAAGAAGCAATATGACTTCCAGGCTAAATGTATGAAGAAGCAATATGACTTTCAGGATGAATATATGAAGAAGCAATATGACTTTCAGGATGAATATATGAAGAAGCAATATGGCTTCCAGGCTAAATGTATGAAGAAGCAATATGACTTCCAGGCTAAATGTATGAAGAAGCAATATGACTTCCAGGCTAAATGTATGAAGAAGCAATATGACTTCCAGGCTAAATGTATGAAGAAGCAATATGACTTCCAGGCTAAATGTATGAAGAAGCAATATGACTTCCAGGCTAAATGTATGAAGAAGCAATATGACTTCCAGGCTGAATGTATGAAGAAGCAATATGGCTTCCAGGCTGAATGTATGAAGAAGCAATATGGCTTCCAGGCTGAATGTATGAAGAAGCAATATGGCTTCCAGGCTGAATCTATGAAGAAGCAATATGGCTTCCAGGCTGAATCTATGAAGAAGCAATATGACTTTCAGTTTGAATGTATGAAGAAGCAATATGACTTCCAGGCTAAATGTATGAAGAAGCAATATGACTTCCAGGCTAAATGTATGAAGAAGCAATATGACTTCCAGGCTAAATGTATGAAGAAGCAATATGACTTCCAGGCTAAATGTATGAAGAAGCAATATCACTTCCAGGCTAAATGTATGAAGAAGCAATATCACTTCCAGGCTAAATGTATGAAGAAGCAATATCACTTCCAGGCTAAATGTATGAAGAAGCAATATGACTTCCAGGCTAAATGTATGAAGAAGCAATATGACTTTCAGGATGAATATATGAAGAAGCAATATGGCTTCCAGGCTAAATGTATGAAGAAGCAATATGACTTCCAGGCTAAATGTATGAAGAAGCAATATGACTTCCAGGCTAAATGTATGAAGAAGCAATATGACTTCCAGGCTAAATGTATGAAGAAGCAATATGACTTCCAGGCTAAATGTATGAAGAAGCAATATGACTTTCAGGATGAATATATGAAGAAGCAATATGGCTTCCAGGCTGAATGTATGAAGAAGCAATATGACTTCCAGGCTGTATGAAGAAGCAATATGACTTTCAGTTTGAATGTATGAAGAAGCAATATGGCTTCCAGGCTGAATGTATGAAGAAGCAATATGGCTTCCAGGCTGAATGTATGAAGAAGCAATATGGCTTCCAGGCTGAATGTATGAAGAAGCAATATGGCTTCCAGGCTGAATCTATGAAGAAGCAATATGACTTTCAGTTTGAATGTATGAAGAAGCAATATGACTTCCAGGCTAAATGTATGAAGAAGCAATATGACTTCCAGGCTAAATGTATGAAGAAGCAATATGACTTCCAGGCTAAATGTATGAAGAAGCAATATGACTTTCAGGATGAATATATGAAGAAGCAATATGACTTCCAGGCTAAATGTATGAAGAAGCAATATGACTTCCAGGCTAAATGTATGAAGAAGCAATATGACTTCCAGGCTAAATGTATGAAGAAGCAATATGACTTCCAGGCTAAATGTATGAAGAAGCAATATGACTTCCAGGCTAAATGTATGAAGAAGCAATATGACTTTCAGGATGAATATATGAAGAAGCAATATGGCTTCCAGGCTGAATGTATGAAGAAGCAATATGGCTTCCAGGCTGAATGTATGAAGAAGCAATATGGCTTCCAGGCTGAATGTATGAAGAAGCAATATGGCTTCCAGGCTGAATGTATGAAGAAGCAATATGACTTCCAGGCTAAAGGTATGAAGAAGCAATATGACTTCCAGGCTAAATGTATGAAGAAGCAATATGACTTTCAGGATGAATATATGAAGAAGCAATATGGCTTCCAGGCTAAATGTATGAAGAAGCAATATGACTTCCAGGCTAAATGTATGAAGAAGCAATATGACTTCCAGGCTAAATGTATGAAGAAGCAATATGACTTCCAGGCTAAATGTATGAAGAAGCAATATGACTTCCAGGCTGAATGTATGAAGAAGCAATATGGCTTCCAGGCTGAATGTATGAAGAAGCAATATGGCTTCCAGGCTGAATGTATGAAGAAGCAATATGGCTTCCAGGCTGAATGTATGAAGAAGCAATATGGCTTCCAGGCTGAATGTATGAAGAAGCAATATGGCTTCCAGGCTGAATGTATGAAGAAGCAATATGACTTTCAGTTTGAATGTATGAAGAAGCAATATGACTTCCAGGCTAAATGTATGAAGAAGCAATATGACTTCCAGGCTAAATGTATGAAGAAGCAATATGACTTCCAGGCTAAATGTATGAAGAAGCAATATCACTTCCAGGCTAAATGTATGAAGAAGCAATATCACTTCCAGGCTAAATGTATGAAGAAGCAATATGACTTCCAGGCTAAATGTATGAAGAAGCAATATGACTTTCAGGATGAATATATGAAGAAGCAATATGGCTTCCAGGCTAAATGTATGAAGAAGCAATATGACTTCCAGGCTAAATGTATGAAGAAGCAATATGACTTCCAGGCTAAATGTATGAAGAAGCAATATGACTTCCAGGCTAAATGTATGAAGAAGCAATATGACTTCCAGGCTAAATGTATGAAGAAGCAATATGACTTCCAGGCTAAATGTATGAAGAAGCAATATGACTTCCAGGCTAAATGTATGAAGAAGCAATATGACTTTCAGGATGAATATATGAAGAAGCAATATGGCTTCCAGGCTGAATGTATGAAGAAGCAATATGACTTCCAGGTTGAATCTATGAAGAAGCAATATGGCTTCCAGGCTGTATGAAGAAGCAATATGACTTTCAGTTTGAATGTATGAAGAAGCAATATGGCTTCCAGGCTGAATGTATGAAGAAGCAATATGGCTTCCAGGCTGAATGTATGAAGAAGCAATATGGCTTCCAGGCTGAATGTATGAAGAAGCAATATGGCTTCCAGGCTGAATGTATGAAGAAGCAATATGGCTTCCAGGCTGAATCTATGAAGAAGCAATATGACTTTCAGTTTGAATGTATGAAGAAGCAATATGACTTCCAGGCTAAATGTATGAAGAAGCAATATGACTTCCAGGCTAAATGTATGAAGAAGCAATATGACTTCCAGGCTAAATGTATGAAGAAGCAATATGACTTTCAGGATGAATATATGAAGAAGCAATATGGCTTCCAGGCTGAATGTATGAAGAAGCAATTTGGCTTCCAGGCTGAATGTATGAAGAAGCAATATGACTTCCAGGTTGAATCTATGAAGAAGCAATATGGCTTCCAGGCTGTATGAAGAAGCAATATGACTTTCAGTTTGAATGTATGAAGAAGCAATATGGCTTCCAGGCTGAATGTATGAAGAAGCAATATGGCTTCCAGGCTGAATGTATGAAGAAGCAATATGGCTTCCAGGCTGAATGTATGAAGAAGCAATATGGCTTCCAGGCTGAATGTATGAAGAAGCAATATGACTTCCAGGCTAAATGTATGAAGAAGCAATATGACTTTCAGGTTGAATAGTTATTTTCCAAGTGTAGCTTAGATGTGGCACAAGGCCGAAAGTATGGTGTACCCAGTTAGGAACAAACTTACTACTCAGTCGTAATTGTTCTAACGAGACAAGCTTGCTAACCATTACACCGCATCAAGGTGTCCAAAGCTTCCAGGTTGAATATATGAAGAAGCAATATGGCTTCTAGGTTGAATATACTGCACAATTGCCTCATTCAGTGTCTCTGCTTGACAATCCAGTACTTCAACTAAGAAAAACTTTCCTAAACCCTGGTTGATACCACCAATTGCCAGGGCTCCATTGACCTTAGTGATATTTACAATGAAAAAAAAAAAAAAAAACATTTAAAGATATAAAATGACAGTTTATCATAGGCAATCCTTCACTTAAACAGCATAGCAAAATTGGACAATCAAAGAATGATATTTGAATGACTGCTACTAAGTAGGGAGCAGGGGATGTGATGGCCCCAGGCATCCCTATTGGGAGGGTATTCAATCAAAGAGTGAAATAAAAATTTAGTTAATATTTAGTTTGAATAAAGTGTCTATTTCATGTTCCATTTGGTTCAACATATTTTAAATAGATTCTTTCCTCAAATTTCTCAATACTAGATCCTATAGGCCCCCTACTGGAGTCTTAGGGGGAATACAATCAAAGAGTTGGTCCCGAGCATTGCCAAACCTCTGCATGTCACTTCTGCTACATTTGTTTGTAGGAGTTTTAATTTGTAATCCCTTTTCTTTTGCTATTGAATTTCATCAGTAAAGAGATCTTGTTAATTGACTGATCTAAGTTTTGATCTAAATTCAAATGACTTGTAAGATTTAACCTGCAATGGCTTTTCTAAAAACTTGTTTGATTAGCTGTAAATTATTCTAGATAAAAAAATTAAAAAAATCTGCCTCATGACTATTTCTCACTGGTGTCAAGAGAAACTAGTAACTTCGATAAAAGCCAAAAATTCAAATGCTCTTTTTTCAGGATTAGTAGGCCCCTTTCCCTCCATATATATATATATATATATATATATATATATTATATATATATATATATTATATATATATATATATAAATTAAGAAACAGATAACTTTAAGGGTTCATGGGATTAAAATTTATTTCCTTAGGACTGTGATTTTGGTCCTAATTCATCAGATCTCGATTTTTATACAAAAATATTGTATCAAAAAATCTGAAGAAGATATTTTCGTATGAAAATGGAGATCTGATGAATTAGGACCAAAATCCCGGTCTTAAGGAAATAAATTACAATCACCCTGAACCCTTAAAATTGTCTGTTTCTTAATATAATTCATATTTGCTTTGTTTTTACATTGAGCTCTCTAGATTACATCTTCCTTAGAATCATCCATACGGATTACCAAATAACTTCATTAAGTGTATATGTATGTGTATATATATATATATATATATATATATATATATAAAATTCTGTGACTTCCATTAATTCATCAGTCCGTTACACCCCCTTATAGACATACATTGACTGACCAAAACCTAATTTTGGGGAGAAGTGCAAACAGATAAGGAGGTACAAAGTACAGTTGGTTTTACTAGGGTGCATAGCTTAGTACAATAAATTTTAATTAATTTTGGGGATGAAAAATTGAATGAAACAGAGTCTGTAAATTTCGACAAAAAATTTTAGCGATAACTCCAACAATACTAATTACTGTAAGGATTTCTATAAATATCAGCATGTCCAAAAAAAAAAAAAATCTAGTAACACAAACTTCCGCCTTCAATTTGATCTTATGTCATACTAAATTTAGGAAACATCAATAAAGGGAGGCAAATGATAAGAAAACTTCTCGGATTAACTCCCTTAGACTAGACCATTTATTTTTTGTTTATTTTTCATTATGTTAATTTCAGTCATTTGCACCCCCCCCCAACATTTTTATCGGTATGCTGGCCGCTTGTTTCCGAGTATATCCACCTGGCTGCTAAAGTGGTTAGCTAATCCCTGTTGTTGGCTCCTCTTCAGGCACATTTGTGTTTGTTCAGCACCCACAGAGCCAACCTCTGGTTTATATTGCAACTACTATATCAAGTGGACATTTTTCATTTTTTTTGCCTTTAAAATTGCAGTGTGTCATACAAAATAAAATATATTATGTCATCTTTATTTTTAATTCTTTCATTTTAATTAATTTATTAATTCTTTCATTTTAATTAATTTATTAATGATGGTGAAAGAGTTTCCATTATTAGTTTCTTTAAATATTATTATATTTTAATAATATGTTTAAATAACATACATTACAATTAATACAAGTAAAAATTTGTCACTTGATGGATGTTACCTTCAGCATCCTGGTTCCAGAGATTCATAGATGGACCCTCCAGGAATCACTCCTTACACTTGTCAAGCAGTATCAGCAATTATATATTAATACAAATAAGAAAGATTGTTTACAGTTAAAAATACCCTTTGACCAGTAAATTACTGGAAGATAACATATTTAAGGCGAGTAGATTTTGTAAATAAAGTGCTCAATATTAAGAAACAGAGCATTAATTGTAAATAAAACGTTCTGAGATTTATCTTCCAACTCAGAGTTTTGCAGAGGTAAATTCACACATCAAAGGTAAAATAAAATCAATTAATCTTGCCTCTGAAATTTAAATTTACTTCTGTGAAACTTCATATATATATATATATATAATTTTAATTTAAAGAAAAACGGACAACTTTAAGGTTCAACAGTTATAATTTATTTCCCAAGGGAGTTTCTTTTTCCCTGGATCATCAGATCTCCCTTCCAAGTATGTAGAAAATGAATTGAAACTTACACTTTTGAACGGTAGTATTACGCTGATGTAAGGTGATATAGAGAGTAGTGAGAGATAGTGTGACAGACATGGTCGAAATTAGAGAGGGAAGGGAGAGATAGGAATGCTTTTAAATTTATTTTTATTACAATACTTAATAGTGAGGAAGGCGGTAAGGATCAGACATTGACCTATTTAATAGGTTACTCACCAGAAATGATATAAAGAGAAAAAAGGGGAGAAGTAAAGATGTAAGAAATAAGAGATGTACTTAGGGTTTTGAATGAAAGAGAGGGATATATATATATATATATATATATATATATATATATATATAAAGACATTTATGATATGTTTAACGGTCTTTTTATAGATACAAGTATTTAAGCAAATGCTCTGTTTTATAATAAACAGTATTAAATAACATTTACCAGCCTGAATGTCTGAGAAATTTTCATAGAAAATTTTCGTTCTCCGACAGGAATCGAACCTGTATCCTATACGGAACCGACATGTCATCCATTACAGACATTTCCTTCTTCATAATTTCTATTCCCCGTTAACAGTTCTGATGCGAGGGGACGAAACCGGTTGACGGGTGTTTTTATTTTAAACCTATCATGGCCTTTAATAAAAAAATTGTTTTTTTATGCCTTGATACACTTCTGTACCATTGCAAATATATTTAAATATATATATTGATTGATTGATGTAATGAATAGTGGCCCAGAATGAGAAATTAGAGAGCTGAATGAATTCCACTCGAGTTCCTTACATTCACTAATACACAAGTACTCTTGGGAAAGGTATGAATTCATCTCTTCTCTCCCCTGTTATGTGTTAAATGGTAATGCAGATTGAGCTCTAAAGCCTTGGTTGGCAACCAGTCTAGAAAGACAATTCTGAATTCAAACCTGAGGAGGACTAGTAGCCCAGTATGTGCACCAGTTCTCTGAATTCAGTTCCTCTGAAAAGTGTTGTTGCTTCTACACAAGCCTTCACCACTATATTCAAAGTCATATTTGGGTAGTTCAGCTGTTCAATTTTAAGAGCTGAACTGTTGGACTTTTACATCTTGAAGACAACAGGAGAGTTAAAAAAAAAAAAAAAAAAAATAATATATATATATATATATATATATATTATTTTTTTTATATATATATATATATATATATATTATTTTTTTTATATATATATATATATATTATTTTTTTTATATATATATATATATATATATATATTATTTTTTATATATATATATATATATATATATTATTTTTTATATATATATATATATATATATATATATTATTTTTTATATATATATATATATATATATATATATTATTTTTTATATATATATATATATATATATATTATTTTTTATATATATATATATATATATATATTATTTTTTATATATATATATATATATATATATATTATTTTTTATATATATATATATATATATTATTTTTTATATATATATATATATATATTATTTTTTATATATATATATATATATATATATATATATATATTATTTTTTATATATATATATATATATATATATTATTTTTTTTATATATATATATATATATATATATTATTTTTTTTATATATATATATATATATATATATTATTTTTTTTATATATATATATATATATATATATTATTTTTTTTATATATATATATATATATATATATTATTTTTTTTATATATATATATATATATATATTATTTTTTTTATATATATATATATATATATATATATTATTTTTTTT